>JARHVA010000580.1:232500-780000 GCA_037957365.1 Torreya grandis | reverse complement strand
GTATATATATATATATATCTATATATATGTGTGTGTGTGTATATATATATATATGTATATATGTATGTATATATATATATACACACACATATACATACATACATACATACATACATACATACATACATACATACATACATACATACATACATACATACATACATATATATATATATATATATATATATATATATATATATATATATATATATATATATATATATATATATATATATATATATATATATATCATTGCAAACATATACATAACAATAAACATGTATGAGCATGGTGAAAGAAAGAGAAAGTACAACAAATACACACATTTTTAGGGATAAATTCATTATGCTTGTGACTATTAGCCACATCCACATGGATCAAATCTACCCCATCAAACTAAAACACAAAAAATTAACATAGGAAAATAGATGGTATGTTAAAAGTAGTTTAATGTTGACTATTGTAAGAGGAAAAAAAGAAGAATTTTTTAAAATAAGGAGTGATCAAACATTAATGGCAGCCAAAGGTTATTATACATCTCATGAGACATAATCATTAGGTGCTTCATGAATGCCATATTCAACTTCAGACTGCTCCAACCCCTCCTCCTATAGTATTAAACAAGACATAACAAATCAAAATATGGATGCAAAGTTTGCAAATATCGATCATTTTACATATGCATCAAAACATCAATAATATTATCCATGTTGTCCCCTTGTATGCATCTTTATTCGGTAAATAATCAATTGCACACTAGGATTCTACCCCTGGTTTTTCACAGGTAGGGGATGGTTATCTCAGAACAATGAGAATACCATCCCTAATGGTTGATGCTCTATCTGAAACCCTCATTCGATCTCAGAGGAGTGGAGGGGAATGTCTAAACTGAGCCTTTGCACATAGTGAGGACTTCCTAATGACTTATTTCTCCTAACAAAATGGATGTCACAACAAATTAGCATCAACATTAAATAGTAGAACTCAAATTCACTTTCGAGTGCAATAGTTGAAATTGCATAGAATTTGTTCACTCTCAACATAAATTTGTTTCAAGCAACCATCTAATTCTTAATCATCCATCTTAAATCTAGAGTAGTCAACATTCATAGTATTAGTTGCCAACATACAAAAAAATTCATACAAACTAGTTCAAAATATGCTTTACAACACTCATGCTTACCTATGAACTACTTAAATAATTCATCGTATTGGTCATCAACAGATTATAATGGCATGCCATCAAAAAGGAAAAACTGAGTATTTGGAAACGTAACATAAAATTCAAGGAATAATAGTGCAACCACTATTCATGAAATTAACATCCTATATTACAAGTATATATTACAAACCTCCAACAAGGAAATGTACATATGAGAAGTCATCAAAGTAATTTTATATATTGTGACATTCCAAATCAGAGATTTTCTTTCCACATTATAGAAACATAACATACAATTTGATTTTGAAACTTTAAAAGAATCAAAACATGTTTGTTGTAAATTTCAAATGTTGGCAATGCTATTTTTAAATGAAGGAATATCAAGTCCATGGCGATTGTATGCAAAAAAAATAATTTAACTTGGAGGTTCTCTCAAAGAGGTTGATTACAATATTTAATAAGCTCAGTGAAGATTCTGAATGAATAAGTCAACCATAATAAGTATACACTATATAATACAATGGGTTTATAGTAAGTATGGATTGACACATTCTTAAAAAGTGGAAGTCTGCACAAACACATCAAAATATGATAAGAGTAACCCTTTCAATATGCCTAAAAGCACATATAAATGATGACACCAACACAAGAAATTATGAAGCTTCATCCACACACCTCGTAAACCAAAATGGAGTGCATTTAGGGACTTGCAAGTATAAATACACATGAATCATTGAAAACTTATACAACATGTTGGAATTTATGAATACTAAACTGAAAATAAATGAATTTTTTGTGTTTATGTTAGTTACAAGTGTTTATAAACCATATAGAAGTGAATAAAACATGCTACAGTGGATACAAAGGAGCATAACAATCAAATATTAAAACCACACTATCGACATACAATACACCTGGGGAACTATAAAAATAAACACTTATGCATCACTCCCATAATTAATAATATGGTTATATAAAATTAGTTATTTGTCAAACTATACATAAGAGAAACTAAAAATATATGGATAAAGATAGTTGAAAACCATGGACAAACACAGTTACATAGGGCATCTATAAAAATAAATATAGTCGTATATTCAACTTGTTTTTTACATGGGTGTAGTGAAATAAGGTTGAACTTGTTATAGTTTATGATTATTCAATTTTTTCACTTCATAGTACATGGTAACATCAATATAGAAATTCAAAAATAGGCAAAATCAATCACTCAAAAATTTTTCATAAACAAATGAAAATGGCAATGAATTTTTTTTAATGTCTTTATAATATCTTAAATGTTTGCAATAGAAAACCTATACTGAGTATGCCTTAGAATATATTGAATAAAAATGAATATAATCATATATTTAAGTTTGGTTCCATCAAATCAGAAACAAAACAAAAGATATTAAAATTGGGAAATACTGCAGAGGCTCATAAACGTCTATATCATAAAAATGTATTTGAAGTTGTAGGCACGGGCGATTTGTATGTTTTTTTGTTGTTTGGCCTAAAATCAAAATGTATTTAGATTTGAGACATTCGATCAAACTTATATACCTTTCCATAGTCTTTTATGCCAAACACCTTGTTCTACTCTATTTAAAAGCTTTGTTTGAGACATTCTATCAAACTTATATACCATACTACTTGTTCGAGACATTATTTCGAACACAACATAGGCATTATCCATTACTAACTTGGTATCAATATCTGAAATTCTTCCCTTTCCCTACGCTCGAGTTATCTCCCTCCAGCTTGGATCTAGTAGGGATCAAATCTTAAATGACATAGACAACTGCTTTAGCCTTTGGGTGCTCATAGTAATATGTTTATGATATGGTGAAGGATGACAGGTTGTGCCCCATGAAAATCATGATATGGAAAGGAAACATCATTAAAAATTGTGTGTGTTTCTCCATGCCATAATGGGTGCTTGCTATGTAGGTGATGATTTTGGCATGATGGTTGATGGTTATTGTTACTAATGCATGTAGAGTTATGTTTGGATCAAATGTTGGCAATCCATTCCTTGGTACTCTCTATAGGTGATGTCCATTATCAGTTATCAGTCTATGCACAATTTACATTAAGTAGTTAACATTTTTGGTTAGCTAAGCATTGACAGAGCTGAAATTGGTCAATGTCTAAGTCATTGAAAATTCAGTCAGTGGTGGGGTTGGGTGAGCTAATGCCAACACACACATAGTTTTTGTGTGTTGGTTAATCTCAACCTTTAAATTAAGGTTAACTTGGATGAGCCTTTGAATATAATTTCAACATTATTTGATAGGAGTTGCAAGGTATTTTTAAAATGAATGTTGAAGTTTGTTTTGATAGGGACCAGAATTGGGAACCCTATTCACATTGCTAACCAAGTGCTTGAATGTCATTATTTAGAAATAGAAACCAATTCAATATTAAATATGATCCATCTTACTACAAGTTGTCTCATATTGTAAAATTAAATCTCAAACCCACCATTTTGAAACCTGAGCTAATTTTTGAAAAGACATATATAAACTTTGTAAATTGCACCATTGAAGCCCATTTATGTTTTGACATTACTAATCAGGTGCCTCAAAATCATGGTCATAAAAATAACATCATTGAAACTTTAAGAATGTCTATTGACCTATCAATTGCAATATTTCATCATTGAAACAAACCATTGTAATTCTTTTTGGAAAAGTTTGAAATTTTAGTTGTTTTTACATTGTAAAGTGAACCATCAAATTTTGCTATTTTGAAAACTTGAGTCAGTCCTTTGAAATTCATTTGAAACTTTTCAAATTGTGTAATTGAACCCTAAAATTTATTTTACTGATGCACTATACAAGATACAGACTTGATGATGCTCACAATCCTACATAGAAACTAAATATTCAATAATCGAAAATAATTTACCATCCCTTTTGTCAAAAAACCTATGATTGACTGTGGGATCACAATTGGGGGTGTTATCATGAAATGTAAAATTTCAGGATAGCAGCTAGCTCTAACTATGAGACTGCATTTCCTATTATAATGTAGGAGAACTCCAGAATATTTGGTGATTGAGGCCTTATTACTACATATCCCTAAGAAATGTGTAGCATACATTTATACAGTTTGATCCAGCCCACTGACAGCCAGTTACCCACTCTCAATATATGAGAAATGAACATGCATGTTGTTGGTCTAGATCACCTCCTTCATAATTTTTTACATATACTGATCTAACCAACTAATAACTAGTTCACCTATATAAATTGTATGCTAAATGAATACAAACTATTGGGGTAAATCACATGCTATTAAAATTATACATGTTTTCCTATTCACTTAAAGAGATTCATGAAAAAATAAAACTTGATCCATTTTATCACTTGAGGAATAAATACTCATATTACCATTTTCACGACTGCAAATTCTATATTGTGGATACATTGTCAAATATTTATCTTAGAGATTCACTTAGCTGAAATGATTCAAGGTCCTTGTCTTAATAACATTTTGAAAGCTGAAAAGACTTGTACTATAGAACTGGCATGGGGTCAAAAATATCCTTCTCAATTGGATTCAAATCAAGGGTTTTAGGAAACATATATGTGAATACTAAATCATCAAATAATGATTATACATTCCCTAGAACTGTGGTCCTTTCATCCACCCTAAAATAACACCTATATTGACATCTTTAAAAATAATGTGATTGTCCACTGATAGTTTATAGGTAGAGAATAAAGCTAAAAACATGAGTAGGTAGAAATAACAACACATGGAAAGGAAGGAACACAAATTAGACCATTAAATCTATTGAAAATAACACATGCACACTAAAATACAACTATTTATAAGGAGCAGAGGCAAAAAAGACTATAAAAAATAGTAAATGGCGAGGAGAAGTAATTGCCATTTTAGAATAATGGATTTGAATAATGAAGCCTAAACACATTCAACAATAGTGACCAAGTAGGTGGGAAGAGGATGAAATTACAATTACCATGTGTACTGAGATAACCATGAATATACATATCAACAATGTCTTCATGTTTTAAAATGGAATGATTGAAAGTTCTCCATTTTTATATGAGAATTCTCCAATAATACTTGACGTCTTCAATATCTTCTTGAATGGTTTTGAATGTATTTGTTTCAAATAGAGGATCCAAATTAGAGATAAGTGTGTTTTATATCTTTTCCTGAGCTAGAACAACAATAGGAAGATCTTCTAGAATGAATTGAGAGTAGATATTTTTTAATAAATTACTTCCCATGATAGAGATAAATTCATAATTGAAGGAATCATTGTCATTATCTTCATCAATTTCTTGTGCCTCGATAGTTTCTATTTCACTTGTAATAAATATTGGGCACTATTCCTCTTGTTTCATTTTTCACATCTTCTAGAATGTCAACATCAGCATGAACATGATCTTCAATTAGTATAGGATTGATTTCATTGGATTAAAATCATTTAGAGATCTCTTATATAGTAGAACATGAAAGGGAAAAACCAAGAAAATCTTCACCTTTAGTCATTTAATTTTCCATTCTGAGACAAGAAAGATTTTATTCTTTACAAATAAATGATTCAACATCATCTTATTTTTTAGAAAGCAAAAATTCACATTTTGCATTATTGTTCCTTTTTCTTTGTGGTTCAATCAATTGTTCATCAACTAACTAATTTTCTCTTAGGACTGTAAGGTTTGCGAAATATTATGAAATAGGCAAAACCATTTATTCTTTGCCAATGGGGAAACCAAATTCTTCATTTTTTTGTTGATTAATCAATTATTCTTCAAGGTTTTCAATTTCTTCCATGATTGTGAAACTAAAACAATCATAAGTGAAAGGAAACACTTTATATTTTTCTTTGTTGAAGTTTTGACATGCTTGATTATGGATTTACTTTCTGAAACTCTATTATAAATTTTGAGGGCTCTTAATTATATCAGGTTTTACTACTTCACCACTTATGATCATTGTAGCACATTTTGAAACTTCTTTATTCAATTTCAGATAGGATCATATCATCATCAATGTCAAAAACTTCTTGTTGTGTAGATTCTATGTCATTTACTTTATTTTTCATCAAGATAAATTTTATTTCTAGATGTAGAGAGCCAATGAAGACACAAAGTTAGTTATCCAAACTTGGTTGATCATCCTGAGGAATTAATCTCAATAATTTTTTGAAGTGTGATACAAATTCTTTCGTCTACTCTTCTTCTTAGTTTTTAATTTAGAAGCAATATATTAATAATGCACACATGTCCACAGTCGATTTGAATCTGTTTAAGATCTTATTCTTACATGATTTACAATTTACAATGCATCTATTTTATAGATGCTAGAACCACTCAAAAATAGGTCCAATGAGAGTTTCAAAAAAATGTCTTACAAAAACATCTTCATGCATAACTCCCAAGATGTTGTGGGACACTATGAAATTAAGGATATGATTATTTGCTTCTTGAGAAATTTCTCCTAAAATTTTAGAAATATCTTCCTTGAGCTTGAAGGTAACTCAATGTATTCGGACAAAGCCAATGGACCTAAGAAATTCCTCATGGGATACAGAGAACATTGAGGTTGGGGTGAAGTAACACAATTTATTTGATAAAAAAGATGTAGGCACAAGGTATTTTTCATCAACAAATTATCCAATCTCCATTTTATGGGAGGCCTTGATATGTCTAGAAATTGAGCATGCAATGCACCTCAATCTCCAATATAGTCACCAAAAATTATTGGCAAAATTTTATGTCATATCACTTGGATTATTTTTTTGACTCACCTAATTAGATGAAACATAAACCTTGAAACATTAGATAAACCATGGGTTTAAGTGTGATTTTCCTCTATGTTTGAGAGGGGCAACTCCCTCGTATGATGGGGTTTTTTAGTTTTTAGTACTTTTAACCATAAAGAATGAAAAAAAAAAGAGGTAAAAAATAAATATACGAATAGAGAGATCGAATGAAAACAAATAGATAGAAGAATGGGAAATCATCATTATAATAAACATAGAAAATTACTTGGATGACCTAGATAATATAGAGTGGGTTGGACAATTCAAAGATGGAAACTTATAGCTCCACAAGGAAAAGAAAGATAGATTTAAAATGGATGAATTAAGTGCATTACCAAAGGGGATTCAAGACACAAATTTATATGAAAATCCTTTGTATTTATTGTTGGAAATGAACACTAAGTTTTTATTTCCTCCTTTCAAGTAGGATTTTGTTTAGCATCAAACAATCTGAGTTGGAATCTTCCTTTCAGTATTATGAATAATAACACATGACAAAAAAAATGAATGATTATCCAAAATCTCAAAGTCTTAGTTCAAACTAATTTAGGTTTATATATCACAAAGTCTACTTTTAAAGGTTTCCAACACAAAGTTTACAAAACTAAGAGAGTTCACACATAATCTAAAGAGCACAGATTTCAATAGATTTTTTCATTCGTAGACTATACAACATATTAAAAATAAGAAATAATTAACAATTATGAAGTAATATATTCATCTTATAGTTTGTCTATTTTGAATTCACCACACTCTTTGAAAATGACCAACTTATATAAAGATGCAACCATTCTTTCCTCTTGTGTTTTGATCAAAAGAAGTTCTAAACCCTTTTACAATGATATTCATCCTATTTATAAGCTACGAGGGTGTAATCACCTAAATAATCACCTTTTTAGTAATTTTTTTTTTTTTTACCATTACTTTTCCCCAAATGGATTAAAAAATTAAATATGCCATTTTAAAGTTATTACAAAAAGTGCAATGGAGAAATATAAAGCTAGACATAAAAAATGACTAAATGATTATGAAGAGAGAGAAGACTTATTTTGTTAATAATAGTTTTGATAGGATATTTTGATTGGATTTGATTCATCTCACTTGCTTTATCAAATTTTATTTCTCCATTGAGCATTAAATGGTTTCTAAATATGATCAATTTGAACTCATATACTTTGGCCACCTTGAATTCATCTTGCATATAAAATATTTTTGATTGTCATAGATTGTGTCTTTTTTTAATTTCTCATATGCCTCTGGAATGACAATGCCTTGGATTGATCCAATATATACACAACCTATGTTGGAATTTACAATCATATCCAAATCATCGTCAATCAAATCAAAATAATGCATTTGTGTACCTTTTTTCTGTTACCACCCTTCACATCCATAACATCTTTAGATAAAACATAAGAACTAGATGCATCTCTAGTATAAATTTCCTTTCCTAAACGGAAACTTGAATTATTCTCAGTTGTAAATCTTCTAAGATTTTTCTCATTAGAAGTTTCATTGTCTAAACTTGAGACAACAAATTATTCTAATTCATTTGCAAACCTAAAAAAAATTTTAAATATGAAAGGGCCTAGAGCATTAGATATTGCAGTTCTCGACATATCTAATATTGCAACCAATAACTATTACACATATTCGCATACCATTTCCAGTGCTCCCACATTTAGTACATGTGTTAATTGCATGTTTTGTAGCCTCACCAATAATGATTCCAACTATCTTTCCCCTTCATCTTCTCTAGAATTACTTACTCCATTTGACATGGAAGAAGTTACATTTATCCCTGATCTCCTAGATACTCCCGACCTTCCTTTAGTGTTATTGATATATTTCATTCCTTAAACTTTAAATTGCTAACAATTGTATCCAAGAGTCCCAATTATTTTCTTATATAGATAGCCACTTATCTTCCTCATATGGTTTTGTGCCTAAAATTACAAAGTTAGGATGAAATCTCATTAGGTCAACCTCAGTGTGTTTCAGTGTAACTTTATTTTTAGTGGTATATTCAATAATTTTTATTGATATAAATATGTTGTTAAGATCCTTAGTACAAGATTTGAAAATAAGCAACAATTATCCTTCATTTATAAAGCATAGTCCCTTGCTAAAATTCCCATTTGAAGACGTATCTTTTAACCTCAATTTATTTCCATATCTAGTCCCTGCACATCTTGATAGTCCACTAGTCTCTCTTCTAACCAAATTATAGGGCAACCAAGAACCCTGGTAAACCATTCATTAACCTATACTTTTTATCTCTTTCCTTGATCCATGCTCGATTATACAAGATTTGAGTTTCACTAAGCAACCAAACTAGCACACAACTTTATGTATACACTATGGTAGAATACAAATAAATATTTTCCTTGGTGGTGCTTGACCTCGAATTACCTTTATACACTCTTCTAAGTAATTCACCTTCCAAAATAGCCCATAACTAGGAATTCACCCCTTTTATTCATTTTTTTACTATGTTAATGCGATCGCTCTTGTTTGAAATTCAGTGCACATTACAAAACTCCATCGGCCTAGCTGACCTAGATTGAGGCTTAACAACTAGTTTTCTACCAAACAAGATCGACCTAGATGACCTTGTTGATTAAATTCCTAGAAAGGTTTAGGGTCAATCCTTGGCTATAAATACCCATTTCACTTCATTTATAAATAGAGGAAAATTTATTTTTGCATTGTTAAAACTCGTAATTTTATTATTTCTACACTTAAAGAGTCATTGCTTAGGGATTTTCTTTGGAAGGAAAGAAGCTTGTCTTATGGGAAAGCATTGGATACAAAGTAGGAGTATTTTATCCTATAGATTATTTCTATAGTGTGATATTTAAAAATACACAACCTCTTACAAAGCACCATTGGTTAAGGGAGGGATTGAGGCACGACAGGTTCTCTCAAGGTAAGTATTGATAACTTTTACCCTTTTCATTTAGTAGATAGATATTGAACAAAGTAGTGGGATGAATGTTGTACTCCTTACTTATTTTACCTATACATTGACTTAATTAGATTTATATTTGCATGTTTTATTTATTGTTAACTATCCCCCTTTGTACCACAACCTTTAGTGAGCACTAGATTATATTTATTTTATGTATTGTAGGCTTAGCTATGGTTATTGTGTCATGTGATTTTCCTAGAGGATTTGAAGCCATTTCCTTTGGTTTTGTGTGGTAATATATCCCTTAGTTAGGTTTATATTACCTTCTTTGAGCTTGGAATCCACTAAGTACTAGAAGTTACAAATCCATCCTAATTCATTGTATATATTCTAGTGAACTTGACATGAATCTAACCCTTATAATTTTTAATTTTTATTTACAGTCAATCAAAGAGCATGTCGATCTAGTTTTATATTCTATATGTAGGTTTTCAACCAAGTCAAACTTGTCAACCCAATTCTTTTTTTGTGTGCAGACTTTCAACTAGGTCAAGTCTCTCAACTTGGTTTTGTATTTTATGCACAAGTTTCTAACTTCATCAAGCCTATTAATCTAGTTATATATTTTGTGTGTAGTGTTTTTATTTATAGACAATTGGGTTGAACTAATTGATTTAGTCATTTATTCTACCTTTTGTGCCTAACTAAATTGAGTTGCTCGATTTTATTCTTTTTGCAATCCATTTTCTTATTTTAAATCAGTCTTATTTAAACTACAATGACTAACTCAATTTTGTTAAATGACACTCTTTAATTCCTTTATAAGACCAAAACATCCCCTAGATGACCCAGTCAAACAATAATTCAATATTCTCAAGAAAAACTAATACATGAACCTGGTCGATTTTTTTCTATCTTTCAAGTTCATTCTAAATAGCATAGTATTTTTATTTTGTTAAAATTTAAGCAAATTTTATTTCTCAATTTTTATCTTAAATTTTAATTCTGTATTATTTTTCTTAGTTCTTTAATTCTATAAAACTGTACACACAAAGTAAATTAGATCGACCAACTTGATCTAGTTCTATGCATATTTTTATGCCATCAAACTAAGTTGATAGGGTCAACTTTGTTTATTCTAGCTTGTTTTACAACAGACTGAGTTGATTAGCTTGACTTTGTTATGTCATGTTTGCCCAACTATATCAATGTGATTGATATTATTCTATATGTAAATTACAATCACATAACCTATATATAAATTAACCTATATTTTATAGTAATTACAATCACATTGATTTCTGGTTGGATACTTATTTATTTTCTTTCAAAAATTGTAAATTTGGTTTTCAACAAAATTGATTTTTGCCTTTATTTTCATTTTGCTTGGCTTTTCCTAAAAACTATGTACTAGTAATTTTAAAACTACTTATATATTATCACAAAAGGATACACAATATTATATTTACGATCATTGTTTATCATTTGTAAATATCATGGTGTGAAATTCTTACCCCAATACTCATAGCTATAGTACAAATCTAAACATGATATTTAGTTTCTATGAAACTTATGGTTTTTAGGAAATGCCTAGGATTTCCCTTTTTATTAAACCTTAGGAATCCAACCATTTGTTTGATTGTGTAGTGGTTAGCACTGAAACATTACTTCTAGCTTACCCTTGAAACCTAGTTTAGTGGGCTATGGGAATGGCACTTCCTCCATACTTAGCACTTTGAAATATTGGGATAACACTATCCAATGAATAAAATACTATATTTGGAAGCCTACACTATCAATCACAATCTTTAGTACACACTTATTGATCTTTTTAGATAATTAGTTAGCATCTAAATTACATTTTTGTTGTTTATTATTTGCCATTCTATGTTGTATTACAAACTATATTAGCCATCATTGATAAAATTTATGTGATATGTGTTCTAACTTTAAATTCTTATTATGTTTCTTTTCTCAATAAATTGATCAGCTTCACTTAGTCAGTACATAGAATATTTTATTTTCTTACTTTGCCAACTAGATTGACCAGCTCGACCTAGTAAGTTTATAGACTATTATGTTTTCTTATTTTTACAACTAGATCAACAAGCTCAACCTAGTCATTATATAGACTATTTTATTTTCCTATTTTCCAAACTAAATCAACCAACTCAACCTAGTTAGTTTATAGATTATTTTGTATTCTTACCTTTCCAATAAGCTTGACTAGCTCAACTTAGTCAGTACACAAACTATTCTATTTTCTTGTTTTTCCAACTAGATCAACCATATCAACCTAGTTAGTTTATAGACTATTCTATTTTCCTATTTTTCCAACTAGATCGACCATCTTGACCTAGTAAGTACACAAACTATTTTGTTTTATTATTTTCCCAACTGGATTGATAAGCTCAACTTAGTCATTTTACATACTATTTTATCTTCCTACCTTTCAAACAAGATCAACCAAATTGACCTAGTTAGTTTATAGATCATTTGTTTTCTTGTTTTACCAACTAGATTGACCAACTTGACCTAGTCTGTACATAAACCGTTATGCTTTCCTATTTTCCCAACTAGATTGACAGATCAACTTAGTCAGTTTACAAATTATTCTATCTTATTACCTTTTTAATAGGATCGACCATATTGACTTAGTCTATTTTTGGAATGAATATTTTCCTTATTTTCCAACTAGATTGACAAACTCAACCTATTCATATTACAAATTGTTATGTTTCCCTACTTTTCCAACTAGATCGACTGGCTCGACCTAGTCAGTCCACAAACTATTATGTTTTTCTATTTTCCCAACTAGATCACCCATCTCAACCTAGTCATTTTAAAAGTTATTTTATCTTCCTACCTTTATAAAAATATTGACCATTTTGACTTAGTTTGTTTTCAAAATTTTATGTTATCCTATTAGTCCAACTAGATTGACCAACTTGATCTTATTCATTTTTAGCTTTCAGATATCTATTTCCTTAGTAAGTGTGTAGATAAGCTTTTCATCATGCAACATATTTTTGACAAATTTTCAAATAAAAATAAAACTAACATGATGAGTCTTACTAATGCTCATAAATTATCTAAGATGTATTTACCATATCATAAAGTAAATAATCTCGATCATAGAAATATCCATGTTACTAATAGAACTATCAACTATGTGGCTCCCCCTATTCTACTTCTCTTAATCCTCTATTCCTAAAAATGTTAGAGGATAAAATTGATCTTAAGTACACAGATGAAATGATCCCTATCATCAATGAAAACCCTCAACATTGGGGTAAGGATCCCATAGTAATTTATAACGTCAATATAGGACCTCATATTAGATAACATCATTCACCTTCACCTAATTTTACTATAGGATTTGGGGCAAGTCATTATAGAAATTATACCACACTTTTATCCTCTCTCATGCCTCCATATATTATCATGACATCATCTTCTATGCCTTCCTCATCCTCCATGTCAACCAATGATACAAACATGGAAGATGTGACCTTTAGTGGGTCTACTCATCATACCCACAATAATAATCAAATCCATATAACTACTAGTGCGTCTCAAGATACTAGTGCATTTCAAAATCTCAATGCCTTGCAAATCACTAATGCATCCCATGCTACTTCCACTAGTCAAAATACCATTAACACTAATCAATTGTTATTAAAAACTTTAAATCAAATAGCTAGTTTTCAAACTAATAGTTCTAATTAAATGATGTAAATGCAAAATCAGTTAATGCATTTCCAAAATCACCCCCAACCTATTCCATAAGGTTTTAAAACCATTAATTCCCCCTCCCTTCGTTAGAGATTCACATATTAAGCTTATACCATAGCCACTACTTCTAACAAGGCTATTAAACAATTAAAAAATAAACCTCTAGTCCTCAAATTATAAACATTGACATAGGTGACATAGTTCCTACTATTACTTATAATGGATCCAATGATCCAACCTTGAATTTGAAGACTTTTTGAAACCTATGTAAGGATTATGTTAAACTTAAGACCTTTATTACCACCAAGCTACTAGCTAAAACCTTTTCAGGTGATGCTCTAGATTGGTATAATAAACTTAAAACTCATTCTATCACTAGCTTAGAAGATTTAGTCAATGCATTGGTTTAATAATTCCAAACTAATGATTTTACTAAAAACAACCTAGCTCATTTGATCAATTGTAAATAATTAGAATCCAAAATAACATAAGTGTTCATCAAATGTTGGAAAGCCTTATCTAATAAAGCTAAGCATAATATATATGATGATAATCTATTTCATTTATTTAGTAATACTCTTCACTCTAAATTAAAATATTGTGTGAGGACTCTTTCTCCAAAATATTTAGAAGAAGCCCTTGACAATGCTAAACATCAATATTTCCTTATACAATAATCTGAGCCTTCACACCCTCCAATAGGGACCCAAATGCTTCTGAAATCCAAAAATAAACATGAAACTAATGACGGTGTTATAAATACCTATGATTTCATACACACCACTTAATCCTTTGTTCCAATTAATCCTATGAAGCCTTCCATGTCATCATAATTTTCCAATAATTCTTATCTTAGATCTACATTTTATTGCAGATGTCCATAAACCACTTTCCTTAGTAGAGATTCACACGCATGTTCTTCGACCTTTGCTATGCGTTATTAATACTACTCACCCTACCAATCATTGGTATGATACCCAAAAATTTTCTTAGTTTCATTTAAGTTGGGGCCATTTTCATGAAACTTTTCTCTAGCTAAGAAAATTTACTATGGATTATCTTCTTGGACCTAATTTTGATCATGAATTGCTCATACGTACACATCAACAAGCTTATTAAGTATCATCTAAGGCTCATGAAACTAAAACTAGACATGAAGCCCTTGATCAAGAAAATTATCATTTATCTCTTTACAAGGATTCACTTCCTAATCATCAAGATAATTCCAAATAACCTCCCACTACTAATAATGTCAAAATTTCTATGGATACTAACATGAATGATAAGAATGTTTTTAATATGAATCATATGAGAAGATTAGTTTCCTATATCGATCATTATCTATCTTCTAAATATAAAAAGTTCTCAAAGTTTTGTATGGTTCAAGATTATTACCCACCCCATCTCATGGAATTAGGTTGATTGGAATAAATTCTAATAAATTTAACAAACTCACAAGTGTCAAATTCAATGATCTGGTTAAACAATAACTCACATACTATCGATATAAATTATAATCCTCATTTAAATATGCCTCCTTTAGAAACCCCAAAATATTCTATCATTGCTACATATTCCTACCAAACATAAGAAGAAGCTAATGATTCAACCAAATCATCTAAGACAACACAATCATATACAATCAATAAACCCGCATTAACTAAAACTTAATCGAATACACCTTACCAACATAAATAGTAATGTACTTCTGATACACCCTCCAAGTATTTATTTTGACACTATAGACCTTTATCAGATAAAATTTTAATGGGATATGATGAATGAGATTATATAGTTAAACTTTCACATCTCCCATCTCAAATCCCTTTCATAGAACTTGTAAAAATTTCTTGTCATCATAATCATCTAATAAAACTTTTAATCAAAATGAATATCCCTCATCCCCCACATATAGGAAAAGAAGATACTTTATCGGGGTCTAAAGATAACATTCTTCGATAGTGTGAATAAATGTCTATCCATGTTGATGAAAAGGTAGATACTTCTCCTTCACTTAAATTTTGTATCTCTTTTATGATTCCTAATGAGATATTTCTTTGTGCTGATGATCCTCCATTGTTGATTATCATCCAAATAGGAGATATCCAAGTTAAACATGCATTAATTGATGAAGATTTAGGTACCTATGTGGCTTCCATTGATTTCATTAAAACACTTAGATATTTTGAATTTAATCTCAAATCTACTCAAAGTGCATGTCAAGGATATGATAGAATATAAATACCTCCTTTAGGTTGTGTTTGGATTTCTATCATTGTTCCCCCCATCAAGGTATGTGTCAAAGTCATGATATTTAACTTCCCACTTTATTATAAAATTTTACTTATTCAACTTTGGACACATCACATGAGAGTAGTAGCCTCATTCAACATGCCAATGTGTTAATTTTCCATATAACGGTGTTATATACAATATTCAAGGAGACACCAATCCTTAGAGTTTTGAACAATTCTAAGCATGAAGTGTTTTAAAATACCTACCCTTGAACCTTTACCTAGCATACCATTTCATGAATCACAACACTTTAATTATCCTATTAACTCTACTAGATGTTACAACAGTCATCCTGAATTAATAGGAAACATACCACCTATTATTTTAGATTTAGATGATGATGAAACATATGAGATCATTTTTAAAATCAAAATTTCTGATCTCTTTCCTCATATAATTTCACAATTACCTCCTTATTTATAACCTTGGTCTCATAAAAAACCATTAGATGAAATTCCAATCACTCTAACCAAAACTAAACACTCCATTCATCATGCCTCTTTGACTAATAAAATCATCAATGCATATACTATTGATCTTCACACTCCTGATTACGATGATAAATATTATTTATATGACCCCTTTTTAGTTGGATTTGACCAAGCTAAAAATGTATAGATACTTAGATATTGGTCTTCTTTACAACATTCTCTTAGTTCTACTCATGTATTTCCTTCTCCTTCTATATTACTTGATATTTTTTATTATTCTTCTCATGCTCACATGTCCAAGATGGAAAACACACACACTACTCTTCCAGTCACTTTTGATCCTCTTTGGAGTACAATTTTTGAACATCTTATGATAGGACCTTATTTGTTTGATAGATACCATGATCCTTACAACTTAGTTCCTTTAGAGATGTCAGATACACTACATCGACCTATCTTGAGCTCATACTTGATGTGGCCCATCCTATCATGATCATATTCCAAGTTATTATGCTATTGGTGATGGCATAGTACCATCGCCTAAGATTGATCCTCTACTAATACAATGGGTAGATGAGCTATATTGTGAGATTCATAGAGTTGTTGGTCATTGGACCAAGGATTATCATGTACACCAACAACAAGCCTCAGGATCCACTTCTACCATAGATATCCAACCTTCACATTTTTATCCTCAACATACTTATTAATTTCATGGTACACACACACATTCTTTTAGTCATTGTCGATAGCTTCAGTAGTACATTGATACACTTCACCTAGAAAAGGCACAGTCTATAGACAAGAGCATACCTCTTCCTAAAATACTTCTATAATACATCCTTAAATATGGGGAAGTTTATTGTCTTTGGCATCAGTGTACTACACCATATATATATATATATATATATATATATATATATATATATATATTGAGTAATAAAGCAACATTTTCATGATTTACCACGACCTATCCCTTTACCGGCTTAGTTGCATACTCTATGATGTTTATGGATAAAGGATTAGCCTTTTCTGTAACCCGTAATTATTCACAAATCTAAAGATATTTATCATATTTCATCATCATTTCCTTGCATTAATTATCCCTCAAAAGAACTACCCCATGAGCATCATTATTCTTCTAGCATACCCACATTTTTTAGTAGAGACAATGCGTCAAGAAGTCTTTTCATGACTTTTTACAAAGATTGATGAGACTTTGATCAAATTCAGATTATAGTTACATAAGGATGTATCAGATGTTATGGATGATGTTTGTCATGAAATTTATCAGTACTTGTGAACACACCATGGTGTTTCATCACATTATTTATTGCAGTTTCATATGATCTAGATTTTATTTATGATCATATATTGATCTTATGTTTTTACTTAGCACTTGGAAATGTTTCATGGATTAATTTCATTTTCATTTTTTCTCCCTATTTATCTATAGGATGATTTATTTTATGCTTGTTATGTCATTTATTTAAATAATATAGTTATTGTTATGACATGGTTCTAAATCCACACCACTTTATTATCATATCTTTACCATATGATATGTTAACAAGCATATTCTCATTATATCACTACATACGTAGATCTATTTGATCTTAATGTTTCCCTTATTTCCCCTTCATACTAAGCACACATATGGTTAGTATTGAGATCACATACTTGTTTATGGGTAAGCCTAATTATTTAGAAACATGACAAAATATTTATGTATTTTGTATCCTATAACCAAAGCCTAAAGCTTATCTATGGTTGTCATTTGTATCACTCATGTTTGGTTATTATAAATCCATATGGAAGAGGTAACAAAAATGTAAAATAATTTAAACAAAAATAAATGATAAAAAGGCAAAAATAAACATCAAAAGTCAAAATTACACCAAAAGACGTGATTCATATCTTAACACATATCATATTCTTAATTAAAGCTTAAACTCCACAGTTGGCATCATGATAGAGCTAAGGTCCTTTGGGGTGAGGTAGGCTAGTGACTAGGATATGAGGTCTCTAAAACTATCTATAAGTACTACCTACTTTTTCACACAAGTACCCAATATTCATAGTAGATTGATGGCTCTGTAAGGGGTCCTGAGGAATGGGGAACATGTTGTGGGAAGGTAGGTCAATTTTAATTTTCTTGTAGATATAAATTTAATGAGATGATATTATTACTACACTTATTCACCTACATTTTTTTGTTTATTGTAAATAAATATCTTTTAATATTTGGCATCTAATAAATTCTTAGCACCTACCTATTTACTGATTATGTCTCATAACTCCTAAGGTTAACTACAAACACCTATGTCATGATTTTTTCTATTCCTTATTTCATTATAACATTCCCAATATTCCTCCTTGATGAATATTATTTGTTAGCTGATCATACCCCTTTTATTCTCATTTTTTATGAGTTGCAATATAAGACCTTGGATAGGATCAAACCTTCCTCAAAAACATTACATTACCATTTATTACTATTTCCCATTTACCTTATTAGTTTATCCTATGTGAGTTGCATTGTAAGACCTTGGATATTACCAGGGTTTCCTCATAAATTATACTCAAGCTTCATACCATGATTATGTCATAAAATAACTATACTTCTTCTCAAACAAGTGATTTACATAAATTTACAGGTCATTCTACTTGCTATTTTGTTTTCACTTAGTTTATATTTTACATGCTTCCTAACTGGATTTAGTGTGTTTTACATTTTCATTATTGCAATCTATTTATATTCATTTTACACGCTTCCCAAATTGATTTAGTGGGTTTTACATTTTATTCCATTATTTCCTTCATTTATGTTTTACATGCTTCCCAACTTGATTTAATGTGTTTCATATTTTCATTATTACAAATTACTTATTTTATGTTTTACACTTGACTAGATTTAGTGTGTTTTACATTTCATTCCATTTTGTTATTTAGTTGTATTTTACATGCATTTTCAACTTGATTTAGTTTGTTTTACAAATTTATTTATCTTTCATTTTACATGCTTGACAACATGATTTAGTATGTTTTTCATTCTATTTTTGTTTATGAGATATAATATATTTTACATTTTACCATTTTTAATCATTCTTTTTAGTCATGCATTTGTTCACAATTGGTATAAAAAGATTAAAAAATCAATCATAGATTGTTCATAGCATGTATCAAAAATTAAACACATGCTAAAAATAAAATACATACATATATAACATGCATAATATCCATGAGTCATAACAATAAATAGATCTATATATATCAATGGATCCAATGTTTGTTACAAATTGTGTATCTTAATTCCTACTCTACCCTAGAAACAAATGGAATAAATTACACTACATGGATTTGCCTCGATACCTAATTTTTAAAATCTACCTCATTTTTTTAATAAAGTTAACAAAAAATCAAAATTAGGTACATTTCATACCTAGATCATGCTAGAATTACTTGTTATGCATCCTCCACCTCGTGCTCCTCACCTCCATGCCATTGTCTCTCTAATCACTTCTCTAGTCATATAGAGCTCTAGTTTCTCAAAATAATAAATTTGTAAATGAATAGTTAAAATCCTATTTATATTTAAAATTTACAAATTCTTTTGTTACCAGTTTATTTTAAAAAATTATGTATTTTGCTCATAACTATGTTTCTACAAGCTATTTTCCCAAACTACAAAAAGTTATGGAATCTTGAAAATGTAGAATTTTTTTATACACTTAACCTATATTTTTGTAAAAAGTTCAAATTTTATCTTATTTTTCAAGTCTACCTAATGTTTCATACATTAGAAGCATCTTCCATTTGCATCGCTACAACTTCTATACTACAATAATAAGGTAAGCAAAGTTATTACTTTCATTTATGCTTATAATTTTTACTAAAATTTATTATCTTAGTATTGTGTGTTGCTATATTCTTTCTCAAATCACCATCCCATGTTACAACTGTGTGACATGTGATGAACTTCGAGTTTGGCATATGTATACACACAACTTTTTTAAACTTTATCATTTACTAACACTTTTTATCTTGTAATAACTTCTTGAGTTTCAATCTCTCTAAGTGCACACCTTAAAGGTAAGCTGAGAAAGGGGTGGGTAGACCTTTGGTGCTTCACAAGATTATTGGTCCCTATACCATTACTAAACTCACTACAAGCTACTTTTATCCAACTCCCTTAGTGTTTAAAACCCATTCATACACTCCTATAAGAAATTCATTTTTTAAAATAGCCCCTAACTAAGCATTCACCCCTTTTTCTTCATTTTTATACTATGTTGGCTTGATCGATCTTGTTATGAATTCAATGCATGATACAAAACTCCATCAACCCAGCTGACCTAGTTCGAGGCTTAACAACTATTTTTCTTACCAAAGAAGATTGACCTAGCTGACCTTGTTAGCTAAATTCTTGGGAGGGTTTAAGGTCAATCACTGGATATAAATACCCCCTTCAATTCATTTCTAAAAAGAGGAATAATCATTTTTGCATTGCTACATCTCATAATTCTGCTATGTCTACAGTTGAAGAGTCATTATTTATAAATTTGCCTTAGAAAGAAATAAGTTTATCTTGTGGGAAAGTTATGGATGAAAATTAGGAGTCATTTATCCTAGATCTAATTTCTATAGTTTGATCCTTACAAATCCACATCAACCTCTTGCAAAGCACCATTGGCCAAGGGAGAGATTGAGGCACAATAGGTTCTCTCTAGGTAAGTATTCCTAACTTTTACCCTTTTCATTTAGTAGATAGATATTTCACAAAGTAGTAGGATGAATGTTATACTCCTTACTTATTTTACCTATATATTGACTTGATTGGAGTTATATTTTCATGTTTTTTTATTGTTACTATCCCCCTTTGTGTCATAATATTTAGTGAACACTAGATTAGATTAATTTTATGTATTCGGTAGGCCTAAATAGGGTTAGTGCATCATATCAGTTACCTAGAGGCTTTGGAACCGTCTCATTTGGTGTTGTGTGATAATATATCCCTTAGTTGGGTTTAGCATATCTTAATTGGTCATGTCCCAATATAAACAACTATGCAATAAATTCTTTTGGCAAGTTTACCATCTTCGAGCTTGAAATCTACTAAGTACAACAAGTTGTAGATCCATCCTAATTTATTGCATACACAAATTACCAACCAAAACTACCAACAAGAAAAACAAATGATTGAAATGAAGGTTAACTTGGTCGATCCTTTGAAAATCATTTAAACATCATTTGTGCAAGATATTTGTAAGATTCATGTTGAAGATTATTTTGATAGGGACTAGAATCAAAAACCATGTTCACATTGCTAACCAAATGCTTAGAAGTCATTATTTTGAAATAGAAACTAATTCAGCATTGAAATATGAGCCATCTTACTGCAAGCTATCTCATATTATAAAATGAGCTATCAAAACCCACCATCTAAAACCCTAGCCAATTTTTGAAAAGAAATTTACAAACTTTATAAATTACACCATTGAAACTTGTTTATGTTTTGACATTACCAATTAGGTGCCTAAAAATCACGATCCTAGAAAAAACATCGTTAAAGCTTAAAAAATTCATATTTATCTGTGGGTTACAACATTTCATCAGTGAAATGATCCATTGCAATTCCTTTTGGAGAAGCTCAAACGTTGAGTTACATTTACATTGTAAATTGAACCATCAAATTATACCATTTTAAAGACTTTAGTCGGTCCTTTGAAGTTCATTTAAAAAAATAAATTGCATCTTTCAACCATGGAATTTATTTTCCCAATTCACTATGCAATATACAAACAATGATACTCAAAAGCTTGCACACAAACTGCGTCTTACCATTTGGGTCATAGAGTCTAAAGGGCTAGTCTAAATTTCAATATGAAGGGTATATATTTGACTAGACCTTCCATGATGAATAGGTGTATAAACATTTACATTTAACATGAGAAGAATATATAAATTAAACACTTCATAACAATTAAGAACAATTTTTTTCAAACGAGTGGTTATATTTGAGCATTTAATAACCATGGTCGAGTAATCTCTCTCTAATCAATTACAAGATACATTATACATTAAGTCTAGCAAAGGAACCTGATGTGGATCCACTATTACATTGGTGATGTGTCTTGATTTCTACTATTTGACACTATTCCTAATTAACACTATTGGCAGTGTTCTAGATTGCTACTATTCTTGAATGACACTATTTTTGAGTGCTTAGGTGGCATGGGTTGCATTTGTCATGTGAGGAAAAGAAAGGGATGGTCAAAAAGAGAATCCACCTTCTTTTGGAAACTTATGCTAGTGGGGAGACAAGTTATATTATTCCTAATTAACATCTCCTTTATCCTTTTAGCTTTTCATAAGGGTTGACGCCAACTTTGCCATGTGAATTTTGTTCTTAGCAAATCATGACCCATGTGAGGAATGTGGTGTGGCATTTCTTTATTCTCCACTCTTCCTTATTTATCATGACCCATATTAGTGGAGGTAGGTGTATTTATCCTTTTATAGTGGTTTATAGCCTTAGAAAATTCTATAAAATGATGGAAAATCCTCTTTGTAATTTCATCTTAGATTTTATGCATTTTTCCTCCAAGGAAGGTTAGTAAGGTGTTTTAGGTAAAGAATTATTATGAGGAGTGTAAGTGGTAGTCTTGTATGCCTCATTTGAAGATAGTTTGTTGTTAAGAGTTGTTTGTGAGGATTAGTATTGAGAGAAGTTGTAATAATTTTATTGTGAATCAATTTATGAGAAGTGTGTTTTGATTTCATCTCCAATTGGTGAAGTTATATTGCATATTTTTCCCTTCGTTCTTTGAGATGTCATGTGAGATTATATTGTGGCCACATCAGAACCATTATTTCTTATTATTGTTGTGTTTTTTTAATTCAAGACTCCATCACACTTGTGTATATAAAGTATATACATGTGTCCAGGGTTTAGTGCCCACAAGGAAAACTACACTTCATTGATGCTTGCTCACATGTTATCTCTTCCTCTACTTATTACACTAAAGATGCACCATATTTCAATTTACTTGGGAATAATAATACTTTAGATATGGAAATTATTAGTTATTATGCTTAACTTGTGGATAATAATATTTCATAATTGGACATTACTACTTTAGATATGGACATTATTAGCTATTGCGCTTAACTTGTGGATAATAATATTTCAGAATTAGACATTATTAACTTGTTAAGTTCACCAATGTAGATAATAAGTTCTTACAAATTTAAACCTTAGAAACCAATAAATATTCTCAAAACATAATATTAAATCACAAGTAAACATAAAAAGAAAACCTCACTACAATCATCTGATTCATTAGCTTTAAGGAAATCACTTGTTTAAAATTATGAATTATGATAGACACATGGCATGAATAATTATAAATTAGGATGAATTTATTTTGAAACTGATAAAATTCATAGCCTAAGTAAGGACTCAAATTATCCTTACTTGTACTCAACCTCAATTGATATGTTGCTAGCCACGTCCCTCTATATGACCGTATTTTGACAACACATCACAAATAATGATAAAAATTGAAATTAAAATTAAAATTATTTAATTTAAATGTGGTAAATTTATAAAATATAAATCCTAAAATTGAGATGATGAATAAACCATGATTTATTTTGGAACAAAAAAACTCATAATAAGATATATAGTTGAAAAAATCCAAAAGTCACCAACAAGCCAATGAGATTTACCTACTATGGGTTTGAGGGTGTCTTGTTCAATTTTATCTAAGGGAATGTTTTAGATTCAGGTGCAAGAAAATGAATGAAGGTTAATACTTAATATTGATATCCATTCCATGATAAAAACATCAAACATTTAAGGAAAAAAAATATGCATGTTGTCATTACTATAAAGCATGACCCATAACAAGGAGTAATAAAAAGACACAGAGGGAGAATGTTAGAATAATTTTCATTTATTTACCAATTTATATGGCATGCAATGACTTGTTACGCATGGTTTAAAATTGTGAATCATTATCTTTGATGTCATAAAATGGTATAGAATATAATATAGGTACATTGTATTATCACTGAATCATCTCAGCTTATGTAAAGTTGTGTTTTAATTTATCAAGGATTTAACCTACCAATTAAATAGAATAAATCATGAATCATAATTCATGTTTGAAATTTGACATAATGGTATTGGTGGGTAATTTTTAGTAGAGCCCTTTTTTTTTCATTTTAATAATGTATTTATATTTATATATTGTCAAACATTTAATATTTTTTAAAATTTTTTATGGCTTATTCTTAAAATCCACTTTTTTAATGGGTTTGATGCCTTTGGAGAGTATGGGAAGAATTTAACCTTTATCACTAACTACAATGTTTGTGTATTTATAAACAATTAAAATATGGGACAAGTGGATGGGTAAACCTAAACCATATGAAAACTTGATATGCAAGAATAGAAGCATATGTATGTTTTTGGTAATGAGCAGGATATTTGGGAAATTTTTGACAAGGCCAAAGATAAGGGAAAGAAGAGAGATAGATGATAAGAATTGAGGGGATGAGATTAAAAAAAATTATTTAGGTATTGTAAATATGAATGCTTCATTAATGGAGTAGTGATAATATTTTTGCTAAGGCTTTCCATTGTGGAATTTTTTTTATCAATTTTAGTAAAACCTAGAATGGTAACAAAATTTCAGGGGGTTCACACACAAAATATTATGTACATTTCATACTTTTTATGTGCATGGTTTTACTAAATATTTTGGATAATTATAAACCAAGTTAATAATTTTGCATATTTAATATTTCACGTGTTTTTTTTATGTTTATCAAATATGGTAAATAAAAGTTCTCGTAACCTTTTTCATTTAATATGGTAAGTTAAATTTGTTGGTTAAGTCTTTGGTTATTATTATTTTTAGATCCATAATATGAAACTATTTTGTCTAACTTAGCTTTGGAAATTGAAAGTTTTTATTTGAATTTTTAAAAAATGTTTCATAATGGAAGCTTATATGTAATCTTTTTATATTAAAAATTTATCTTCTATAAATGAAATATTGTGGATGTCTAATATGATTTTGAATGTGTTAGATTTATGAATTATATATGATGTCATCTTTTGTAATTTCTTATAGGTTTGTTTGAATGTATTTGATGTGTATCTTATAATCTTTATTGTTACAAGAAAAGTTTGTTAATTTTTAAAAAATAGTGAAATATATTTGTACTTTATAACAATTTAATAAAGTTATGTTAACATTTTCACTTTATACTTATAATGTGTTGTATTTGTATTCAATTTTAATGTAATGATATATTAATTTAATATAATGTATAATGTTGACCTTAAATAATTATTGCAACTTTTATCAAGCATGATGTTGAGGATAACATGCCATATATTATTGAGGTCCTGTCATGGTCCTACACAATTTTCATGGTCACATTACCAATAACTTGATGTCACTTGGTCCAAGCTTACACACAATGTTCAAGATATTATTAGGATATACGTCAAAATGAGATTATAGATATGATTATGCAACTAAAGTTTATAACACTTTTCTTCACACTTAACACAACAAACACATTAAAGTGGCATGATTGGCTGAATGTAATCCCTAACACTCCTCCAGGTGCCTCAACCTAATCCAAGTGATAGATTGAAAACATAATTATGCATCCACTTCTTGTTTAATTTTATATGCTTCATTACTTCAAAATATTCTATTAAGAGGTCATATAAAATCATTTCCATGCAAAGGAGTTGTGGTAAATGTTTTCCATTTCCATTTTTTTCATTTCCTCTTTGTGCCTTCTCCATATAAATTTATTTAATATTTTTATTATGTTTAATTACATTGATAGGCATGTACCTAATGGATTTATCATTGCATTTTGTACCTAATCAATGGTCCACATTCACTATTGAAGGATGAATATAATTGAATTATCTTGTTTTCAACACATGTTGTGCATTTTTATGCACATTGTAGTGCTAGGTTTCATCACAATTAATGTGGTTTATGCCAAATATGTCATCGACATTGATGCATTGGAAGATATTTATGTTCTTGCATTAAATCCTATTAATTTTTAGGTTGGATTTTAATGTGCACGTAAGAATTCATAGGTTTGCCTGATGTTTATCAAATCACATTCTTGTGCAAGTAAGCATTTTTTCCATTGTGGTTCTTTACTATTGCCTAAGATGCAAATAAAGTGTATTAATTTTGATTTTTTGTATTTTATTTGTTAGTTTGAGAGAATCCTATCCAAAACAAAAAAATGATCCATTTGGGTCAATTCCCTCTAGTATGTGACATACTAATGTAGGATAGAACATCATGTGGTTCAACCCTTTGAAAAATGTTCAACATTGTTATTACATTCCACATATTTTTTTGTCAAAAAAACATTGATCCATGATCTGTTATTGAATGTGTGAAATGCTAAACAAAATTTGAAGATGGAAATTTATTAATGTCTCAAACTGATAAATATTTATATTCTGAATAAAAATACTCATTTTATTTATCATCTCACTTTTACGCAATAAATACTTTGGCTTCAACACTTAACAAGGAAATGTTGAAATGATTAAATATGTTGATTACATAGAACAATACAGAAGGTACTAGGAAAAGTTATTTTGGAGATCTAGATGATGAGCTATTAAATACCAATTGTTTTATCAAAAACACAACAAAATGTGCATACATATAGTTTATGGGTTGAGTCTATCTTGATCAATGATAATTTTGGTGAAATTCATGCTATACTTTACAGAACTCATACTAAATTGCTTGAACTACCAATGTTTGGGGTTGTGGACATGAAAGATATGTAGGCCCAACATGAGATCCATAAAATCTAACAAATGTGTTTATGCCTTCCAAAAATTGATAAAAACTTCAACAACTTCCTTTAAAAATGACTTGGGATCTAACAATACATAAATTACAAGGATTAACATTGGAAAATGCAATAATTGACATTGGTAATACTAAATGTCAGGGCCTAACTTTTACTACATCATCAAGAGTGTGATCCTTACAAAACCTTAGGATTTCTCCTCTTTTATCCTTTGATCTACTTGTGAGAATGAAAGATAGCATATAAATACTTATTAGGGAAAAGGAAGAGAAAATATTGTAATCCTTGTCAGACCTCACTCTTAATTGATTGTAGGTATTTCGCATACATTCTTTGTGTTTACTATATCCCTTAACATCTATTAATCATATGAAAAATGAATGAATTTTTAAATCCTCTATGTCAAGATGCTTATTATAATATATTATTTTTATTTCACTTCCTTTGTTTTTTAAACCATTTAAAAAACACTTCTTTTAATCTATTGACATTTACATTACATTATGCACACCCACATTTTATATGGTGAAACATTTCACAATATATAATGATGAGGTAATGCCTTTAAATAATAATAATATGCTTAGACCTTGTCTCCTACCATTTTTTATTCTTTTGCCATTCTTCAAGCCTTGCCCAAGTTTCAGATTTTTAAGTTTTAAGTTCAATCCTTCCAAACCCAAAATTTTGATGTGGCACAGTAAAATTATCTTGGTAATTAATGCAATTTTGACATTGATTCCATAAACCAACTAGTGTTGTTAATGATTGCCATGTCAGTTACATAATTATTTCTACATATAGCACTAGTTTCACCACATTTACAGGGGTTTTTTAAATTACTCTCAAAACACGTGTTTTGCATCTTCAACCTCAAATTTTTGCTTTATTTCTTTTTCACTTGTCTTTATAATGTTCTAGATCATTATTAGTCGTGTCTAATCTAAATTTATCTAACTCTAAGTTAACTCCAACAATATCCCAATTAAGATTTTGTTAAATCCCACATGCAACCTCTGCTCTTCCCTTAAAACTAATTCATTTTACCTTCAATTTTGGATTAGATATTTTAGATTGAGAATTGAGTTTACAAGTTTAGAGAGAGATTTGGTCTGTCTTATATATCATCTTGAATAAACTAGCCCAAATCCCATATCAATGTTCTAGTCATCCACATGAACTGGAGAAAGAGAACTCATGAATTTGTAGCATGACACATTGTTGTTTGTGAGAACCAACATCAGTCTAGATGCCTTTCATCTTCATTTTGTGATTGTGTTTTATTTCCTTTTGTGATATTCTCGATGAATAACTATCGTGTCATTATTAATAAATAAATATAGATTTAGCAACCTAAAGATCAATTAATTTGAGTATTAGATTAAGCTCTTATTTTTCAACTGGCATCTTCATTGGTTAGGTTAGGGGGATTTAGTTTTCATTCTTGTTTATTTGTTTGTTAGTTAGATAAGATTCATTCT
Source organism: Torreya grandis (assembly GCA_037957365.1). Lineage (NCBI taxonomy): Eukaryota > Viridiplantae > Streptophyta > Pinopsida > Cupressales > Taxaceae > Torreya > Torreya grandis. The sequence goes on along the minus strand of JARHVA010000580.1, from coordinate 751,301 downwards.
TTGATTATTTTAGTTTGTATATAGAAAGGGTAAATATAAAAATTCCAAAAAAATAATTCATCTTTGCATGTCATTTTTCACTAAAATCATTTAACCTTTCATAGTTTCATTTGTATGTAGCATATCCAAAAACATAGTAGTCTTACATGTTAGATTTATAAAACCCAAAGAAATTAAAAAAAGAATTGTTGTAGAATCATTTCTTATTCATGCATGTTTCTGAAAGTTATTAAAATAAAATTTATAATTATAAATCATAATTATATCTAGTTGCATCCAAATCCAAAAATAAATAAATAAATGGAAAATTTACATCTAGTTTTACATTCTAATTTAGTTTTTCAAAATTAAAAAATCTTATTGCATGTATGAAAATATGAAATTGTAGTTTTAGTTTTCATTTGCATATATAAAATATATAATATTAATTCATTTAAGTTGCATTCATATGAAAATATACAATAAAAACATTCATTTTCAGCAACCCATAATCGAATATATGGACCATCAAAAAAAAATAATAATAATAAAAATCAACACTCATACAGTTTAGCTTTAATTTCAGATTCATGGATGTTTTCATATTTTATTTTGAGAAAAAAAAATTTAATTTCTTTACTTTCAACACTTTTCATTTTCATTAGTAGCATTATTTATTTTATCACTTCAAATCCTTGCTCTTTTCAAACAAACAATAAAACATCATTGAACAAGATATTCAATTCTAAAATCAGCAAACCATACCATAAAAAAAATAAATCACATCATCCATACAACTGAGAAAATAACAAACAAATAAAAATGAACAATGAATTACAAAATGTCAAACGTAATTTTTCCTCACCTTTAAATGACGCTTCTTGAACAAGCTCATTTTCACAAAGCAGGAACATTTTCATGAGTGCCAGTCCTCATCCCAGTTCATAACATAGAGTGATGTAGACTGTGAGCTTAGGCTAAAATTATTTGACTCCATACATTTACTGAACCTAATCACTAACCATTTAAACACTCTAGATGAGTAAACCAAGTTAACCAAAGCCCAATTAGCTAGATAGATTCACCTCTTACCTTGTCAAGCCCACAACCTTTAAATTTAACTTTTCCTTTCATCCTCAGGTCTAGCCTTATCTAATTTCATTCACTTTGTAGATGGCATTGTCTAGGTCAGCCCAACCTGATTCATCCAATCAAATACTTAGAGTCATCTAATGTCATTTCATCCCATTCAAAGATCTCAACATAGACCAATATTATGCTACCTACTTATCCGTAATTCTTGATATTATTGGGACATCATTACAACATATTATTTTACCCTCAATAAACACTTTGATGTAGCTAAGTTATTTTAGTATAGATATGAGCATCTATTACCACATATTTCTCAAAACCTCATTTGGGTAGCTCCTCCAAATGAGCCTACCCTTTTAACACTTCTAGCTTAACCCATTCAGCCACCTCAACCACCTGGATAAAACCAACCAAACTAATAGAGGTTGAGTGCATAAAGGTTAGTGTGTGGATTTCCATGTGTACAAATTTGGTGAACCTAATATGAAATGGCTTCTCTTTTTTTTATTTATCCTTTTATTTTTATTTCCTGTATTTTCTCTCCTCTTCCATTTATTATATGGGTGTTTACACACTCATCTAAGATTTTTGGAGAGGAATTCGACAATATTTTTAGCCTTGAGGATTATATAATAAACATTCAACCTCTTAGTGAACATTCTCTATTTATTTAGAATAACACATCCAATCAAAACATTAAGAACTAGTATCTATTTTACAACTCTTTTTCCTCTACACTAAAAATAAAATCTCATGTAAAAATTCAAGAGCTATGGGATCCTTCAGATACTACTAGTGATTTTCATGACTCTAATGATGTGAATTTAAATACTGGAGGTAGATTTTATCCACACATTATGATAGGACCTCACATCAGTATAAAAAATCCTAACACTAAAAGTAAAAGGAGATTTCATTAGTATATTAAAATAATTCATCATTTATAATATGGATTAAATAGGCTACAACTAGCTCCACCCCTTTCTAATACTAATCAATATGTATTAAAACCACCTGAGTAATCCAAGATGACTCCACCGAAGACATCAAACACAAACTAATCCATCATGGACTACTAATCTCTTCCTTTATATCCTTTTATAATGAAGTCTCCCATACCCACTACAAATGCTAACATTAAATGAAATCATCTCCATTTTGGTGAGTCACATTTAGGATTTGGAGAGAAACCAAGCCTTTCTTCAATCATTCTAGTCCTCATAACCAAGGGATGACCTCAAACTTCAATAATCAAGGTCATTCCTCTTCCATTTAAATTCCAATGTCATCTTACCAACCATCTCAATATCAACCTTATTCTATTTTAACCATCCTTACACAAAGTCGAAGGCCCAAGGACCTTCTTACCTTTGGAATCCCAAATTGGGCACCATCAATAGTACCCCAACCCAATCAACCTCATACTCATGTTGGTGGTTCTTAATATTATGTTTCCCTAAAAAATATGATAGATAATACACCACCACCCACATTTCTTCTAACTACGCATTGGCCATTACACCACCCATGCTCGTTCTACCCATGCAAGTTCCAACTTGCACACTTTCTTCTAACTCTCTACTACCCTACTATCACATGTTAATTATATCCACCAAATCAATAACTATTTTTTGGCATACTATACTCGACTTGGTCATATGACATCTTTACACTAATGATTTTGTGCCCACCTCCTATCCTACACTCCTTCCGCAAACTTATCCTGAAACTCTTTTTGTGGATTTTGACACCTTGGAGACGTATTTTGAATATCTAAATGAACATCTCGATTACACCATTTAAGGAGTTATATTACCATGTTCCTTGTTAGAACTCCTTAAATACAAAGGAGAAGGAGACCCAAACATTTTAAGGCATATTCTACAACCATTAGAAAGCTACAACCTCCCATAGTGGCCAAAATTCCCCCAAGACTCTTGAGGTAACTGCATTAGACTAATTTTAATGCCTACCTAAGGCTTCCATCCATTATTTTTTCCAAATAATGATCAAATTTTTAAAAATATTTGACATGAACAATTTGCTATTGACTAGCATACAAGAGTTCCTACACATTAAACAAAAACCTAATGAGTTTATTCCCCACTTTAATGTGATATGGTTACAAGTATTATATTTCTCTATTAGTTCCCCACACATGGATCAAAGAGAGTTATGTGATATTTTCCTATACTCTCTTAACCAAGAAACTAGGGAAGATGTTCAAAAGTTTCCCTACATATCATATGAAGAAGTGCTAGAGAGTGTGCTTTGAACATGCAAAGTAGCCATAGATAGTGGTTGTAAACCCTATGGATCAAATGGGAAAATATTTTCCCCTAATCAAAAAAACCTGAATAACCAAGGTCCTAAGATTATAAATTGTAATTGTAATGTTGCCATAGATGGCATGACAAACTAACTTAAAAATAAAAAATTTGTAAAAATTAATAAAAATCAAGATGAAAATAATAATAATAAAAATAATAATGGGTGTACGAGAAACCCAATCCCTCCACCTATAGTTCATGTAATACATTTTAACTATTTTTCATCTCATGAAAATCAATAAAAGAATCAATACCGAAAACAATATCAAAATTTTGACCAAAACTAAAAGGCTCAATTCTAAAACCAACATTTCTATCCAAACAACAATCAACAAAAGGTTTGGTGAACAAAGTCAAAACCAAACATTCTAGGATTAATATCCCAATGCGTATTGTATTTTTCATAAGATCATCAATCATGACACTCGTGCCTATAGGGATTATAACAAGTTTATCCAAAAATTAGCTGAGGATCAATGACAAATATTTATATGCATGTTCTTGGGAAGTGTGAATACAAATCCTCAACCTTTCCCAATAAATCTTGTGGCACCTCAAGAGGCCAAATTTCATATTTTTCAAAACCCATTCCCTAACCACCAATAACACAAAAATTAAATGTGCCATAATACAATATTTAAATTCAACCTCTACTAGTTGGAACTCATAATGTCAAAACCTTGACCTCTTCATAACCAAACTTTGATGTGGCCCATTGACTAGGTCATCAAAGAAAGACTAGGATGATAGGTCTCATTGAGTTATAAATGGATGAATATGATAACATCATCACTCATATAAAGGAGTATCAACCACAAACTCCCCATCTCACCAATGTCTTAGAGGTTGATGTTCAAGACAACCCCAAACCCATGGGGAGTTATGACCTTGTCATTGAATTCAAAAATACCGTTTCCCACATTTTCTTCATGAACCTACTTAAGAACTCTCATTTTCATATCCTGACATTACTCGATGCCTTATGTCTTGGTCATTTTGAAAGAGTAACCCATTTATAGAGGCATATATAAATCATATACATTTGGACACATATCCTCCTGGGAAATACTCTATGGTTGTTGGTTGTTGGTTGTTTATGTTACCTTAGGCACCTACCTCCTAACACTGGCATGGATAAAAGAGGAGATCCTACCTTATACTTACAGTTTAAAATCTATAATAACTATGTCAAAAGAGTAATGGTAGATGACAAGGTTAAAATAAATACAATCTCTTTCTTTTTTCTTAAAAATATTGGCTATGGATAAACTAATTGTTCCGTGAACTAGGAACACCTTGTGAGGCTATGATAGCCTAAAATATGCTTTGATTGTGACCATAGTGTTACCTATCACTTTAGGTCCCAAAACTCTGCTTATTGAATTTTATGTCATTAATAAGTACACTAGTTATAATATGCTTTTATGGAGACCTTGAATCCATAGGATGAAGTAAATTCCCTCCACTCTCATCCAATAAATCATATTATTGTATCTAGGAAAATAATTTTTCACCCAAGATGATCCAAAACCATTTGACATTCAAAAGGTAAAACTTTAAAAAAAGGGGAATCATATTGACTATCACTTACATAGTAATGGGATAAAAAATTTGTACCCACATACTAAGAATAAATATCCCATTGTGACTATGACTTGTGTTTTAAAATCATGTTTTAGATCCTAAAGCCTCACCAAGTGAGAAGCTTGAAGAAAATGGCATCAGAATGATGGAGAAAATGCACGAGGAAAAATTTCCAACAATACCAACCATCTCAACCAAGTTAACAACTAAGGTCATTACTATCTTATAGAATGATAAACCCATTACACTTCATTTTGATGCATGTGGCATTGAGACTTATAACCTTTTCAAATATCAACATCTATAAATGCAATATGGGGTAGCCACAATACCTGACATTTGTATGGTTGACATTTATGAAAACCAAGAGACACATTCCAAGCATTTTGATAATTATTCCTCGTTGAAAAATCAATGGACACTCCATTATGATGGATCAAAATGTCATTAAAGCATAGGGGTAGGAGTCATCCTAATTTCCCTTGGGAGGATAATTATGCCTTTCATGTTGAGACTCAATTTTTAATGCACCAAAAATAGTATAGAATATAAAACCTTGTTTTTAGGAATGCTTATTTACGTGAGGTTGGGCATCTAAAACCTCAAGATTCAAGGTGACACATAGTTGGTCACTAATTAGGTTTCTAAGATTTATTAAACAAATGTTAAACATCTTTATCTTTATAATAATTTTGTACATGAAATCACCAAAGAGTTTGATTTCATTTCTATAGAGGCTTTCCCTAAAGAGAGTATCTAACTCATTGATTCGATGACTGATTCCAATTCTCAGTTTTTCCTTCATCAAGTAATACCTAAATCTTAATTAGTGGTATTCATAAAACTTGAACCTCTTTTCTTAAATACTCCAAACAAACAATTCCTTTCCCATGTGGAAGAGGAAGGTGACTCTTTTGTTTCATAATTTTTAGAAATTATGATGTGATTTTAGATTTATTATGATTTTATGATAATTTACCCTCATAACACCATAAAAGGGTTTTTCTCTCACATTTTATCCCTTTTCTACCCTCAGAATGGAATACTATGATTTGTATTGTTAAATTGAGGATTTCAACTCTTTTTAGGAAGAACACTAGGTCTTTGAGATAGACAACAAAGCTTTTGATCTTCCTCTTGACCCATAATAATTTGAAGAGGGGAATAGAGGATACCATTGATATTAACATTAGGTTTGAATAACATCCTAAAATCCTCAAGCTTGGATATTCACTCATGCCTTAATAGGTAAAAGACCACAAGAATTTGATTATTGAATTATACAAAGCATTTTCCTTGATGAGAATGAAACTTGAGGTGGTGGTCTATAACTTGCAACGTAATCACTATGCCTGATGTAAAATTAGTTAAGCAAAATATGAGGCCCATTAAACCAAAGGCTAGGTTGATGGTTGAAGACAAGGTCAATAAAATTTTAAAAGTGGGGTTCATTAAACACGTGGACTACACCAAATAGTTATCTAACATATTCCCCTTTCTTTAAAAGAGCAGTAAAATAATGTTATGCATATACTTTAAATAAATCAATAAAGCATGTCTAAAATTTGATTTTCCCCTACCTTCCATCAACACCATTATGCACGCTATAGCTAGATATGAGTTTCTATCTCACATGGATGGATTCTCAAGATATAATTATATTCACATTTTAGAATAAGACCAAATAAATACCTCCTTCACCACACCATGGGAAACCTTATGTTTTATTATCATGCCTTTCAACCTTAAAAACATGGTGGAAACTTATCAGAGGGCCATGACCCATATTTTCCATGATCAAACGTGAAATGGTGGAGGTTTACATTAATGATATTCTATAAAATCTAATAAAAGAATATATCACCTTAATGTTTTATGCACTAGACTTACTTGCTTGATCGAATATAGTGTCACCAATAATCCTAAGAATTTTGTGTTTGGAGTTACTAGTGTAAAACTCTTTGGTTTCATTATTTCAAAACAAGGTATTGATATCGATCCTAGTAAAATTCATGACATCTTAGATATGATTCCCCCTAATGATGAGTTTAGAATAAGGTTATTCTAGGGGAAGTTGGGGCCAATTAAACTATTTACACCTTACCTTATCTACATTTTTCATCTTATCAATCAATTTCTCAAGAAGGAGAGTGATCTAAATTAGACTCAAGACTTCTAAGACGCATTCAAGTTGGTAAAGTGATTTATTATGTCTCTGCTAACTCTCATGACACCTAATTCTAATAGGCCCCTCATACTTTATTTTAGGAAAACTGAGGTATCTCTCACTTACATGTTAGCTCAAGAGGTTGATGACAGAAAAGAAGAAGCCATATATTTCATTAACCACTTCACTCTCATCGATTACAAGACATGGTATTGAAAAGAGGAAAGAAAGTGTTAGGACATAGTTTTTATAACTAAATGATTAAGGAATTACATGTTTAATTAAGGAACAATAGTCATTTTGAGGTCTCAATCCCTTTGTACATTTTTGATCCAACCAACCCAATAATGAAATACGGTCATTTCATCACACTTTTGAGTAATTTTGAATTAACCAACTTCAACCAAAATTCTATCAAAGGAGAAGTCGTCACTAATTGGTTGATTGATCCCCCTTTAGAAGTTGGTGATTTAGTTAACATTGGATTCCCAGATGAATTTATTTATTATATTAAAAAACCTATGATCACATTTTCAATGTGGCAAACTGATATAATATATTATGTAGTTGATCAAAGTTATCCCAAATGCACCAAATCCTAATAGAAGAAACATCTTGAATCATAACGTCTAATTATGTTACTCTTGTTCATGTTTTGTACCAAAATGATTTTGTTGACATGTTCCTTATATGTGTCAATCAAGAATAGTTATAGAAAATCCTTTTTCCAATGTCATAGCGGTGTTTGTGGTGAACACTTTGTAAGTCATACAACTGCTAGAAAGATTCATCAAAATGGTTATTTTTGGCCTACCCTCAAAAATAATGTTTTAGAATACATAAGGATATGCAATAAATGTCAGCTTTTCTCCCATGAGATTCATATATTTGCTCTGACACTTCAACCCATTTTAACACCATGGCCCTTCTCTACTTTGAATCTAGACCTCATTGGAAAGCTTTATCCGGCTTCTTCTAATGGCCATCATTTCATTATTATGACCATTGATTATTTTACTAATTGGGTGGAAGCAATGCCACTAACCATTGTCACTAGATCATTCATTAAAAAATTCATCTTGAATTAGATCATCTATAGATTTGGGGTCCTCCAAATGTTAATCACTAATAATGGGTCCCCTTTTAAAAATCTTGAGGTACATAAACTATATAATAAATTATCCATATCCCATCACACGGAATGTTTTTATTACCCTAAATCCAAAGGTCAAGCTAAATCCACAAACAAAATGTTAATTCAATAATGGTGAAAACTATGAAATATAATAAAAGGGATTGGCATCTTCAACTTTATCTAACATTCTGGGTTTATATGATGAGTATTTGTATGCCTACTAGGTAAACCCTTTATTCCCTTAATTTCAAATAAAAGGCAATTCAATCTTTAGAGGTATAATTTTTAAGTCTTTACTTTTCTCTCTAGGGTTTCTTAGATCAATAGAAGTATATAAACACACACTTTACCGAGTTATAAAGATTAGATGAGCATCAACTCATGGCCACACAAAACCATGTTTCCTAAGCAGATCACATGTGTGACTAATATAATAAGAATATTCATGATCACCCTATCCAATTTGGTGACCTTTTCCTAAGAATCGATAATATTATTGAAAAAAAATAAAGAGGTCAAAAATTTAGACCTAATTAGTTAAGTCCATATTTGGTTATTGAATATTTTTGGAATGGAGCTTTTCACTTATGCACCTTGGAGGGTAAATATTTTTAATAATTTATGAACTCTTTGCACCTTAAATGTTACTTCATAAAAACCTCACATCTTACATTGCCCTCTTTATATTTCAATTATTTTCATAAGATGATTAACTAGCTATGAGTGCAGGGCATACAAGTTTTTAGTGTAGCATATCATTCCATCTCTTTCCCATTACCACTTTTTCCTCTTAGAAAAATACTCTCAAAATTAACATCAAATAGGAGTCTTGTCTTAGTTCTTATGGGTATTATGCACCTCATTCCCTTACATATTCATTCAGTCTTAGATACTCTAGCCTACAACTTAGTCTAGAATCTTTTCCATGGCATAATCCCATTTTATGGTCTCCTCTAAACAAAAACACTAGCATGTTCTAATCAAGTAATCATATTTTCTTATTTTTTTCCTTGGTGATGAGCCCTTGCATCTTACTAGTTTCATAGGGCCAAAGTTAGGGAGTAGGATCCTTTCTTAAAAAAAGAGTGAGACACTATACAAAATCAAGCTTAACATAATCAAGATGTAGCTCTACATCTCTCACCCTTTTTCGATCTTCAATTTTGAGTGATTTTATCTTATTAATTGTGTGGGGTTAGCATTGAGGGGAGATTCCCTTACTCTCTTACATGCAGTCTTTGGTGATGAGCCCATGTGTCTTCCTATTTTCACGAGATTAATTGTAGGGGATCACAAAGGCAAGAGTAAAAATAAATTAAAAATCAATGTAAAAGGGTATAAAAATTAAAAGCAATTAAATTAATAAAAATATTTTTTATATGTCTATGCTTAAAAGAGAACATTTCATTTTAACCAATTCAACCTTGGTTGGCCACATATTGATCTAAGTCTTAATAAATCTATTAAAACTAGTCTTTTATAAGCCTAATAAGAAGTATATTTATTTTGCAACCCATAAGGACCAAGTCGGCCTCTTATACCTTGTGATTTTTTCATTAAGTATCTTTACTCTTTTGAACATTTCACATGTCTTATTTTTGTCTTCATTCCTTGTATACTAAGTGTCACTTGTCACATGGACAAACTAGATCGATCATTTCCTATAAAACAACTGTTAGCGTATTCACATACCATTACATATTACATTTGCATACATATTGTTACAACATTAAAATATAATCATATCCATAAAAGTTTATCAGAAAGAGAGATCCATAGCATTTCATTACTTTCTTAGCCATCCATGGTGCAGAAATTAAAAAGTTGATACTAAAGCATTTAAATAAAGGTGCTAAGAAATATATCTAAATCTAGAAATAGGTCTTATATTTAAATATCATAATTTTTTATATACATCGATTATTCAGTACATCATCTCTAAAATGAGAGGAAAGTGTGGCTAAAATATTAAAAAACAAAAAAAAAAGTAGATGTAGAATCTTAGTCATCCCTACCTCATGAAGTGGAATGCCCAAGGCCCATGCTTCTCCTTTGGGAACAAGATACATAGTGGCAAGGACTCATTCTCCTACTCTATTTCCTCCTATGGCAAGGCCTCCCCTCCTACCATTTGTCCTCTAGAAGAGGCACATTTTCTTATCAGAGCAAATAAATCACTCAAACTCTTCACCTGAGACTCTAACCTAGCTACCTTGGCCTGTATCATAGTGATCTCTACCCTTTTTCAGCTGACCTCTTGTGCTCTATGATAAGTAGGGTAAAACACATCTATATGTAAACCCATGCTGTAAAATAGGCTTGAATTCATAAGGAGTTGCTCCCTACTAAGGCTAAAAGCAACATGGAACAAGTCCATCAGGGAATCTCATATCAAACTCATCCACTCTATCATTAAATTTTCAAAATAAACACACACATAAACATATATTAGATCCTAATCCTACATTAAATCAATAAAGTGAGAATAATATGTTATACTTAGAATAAAACTCAAATAACACTTTAGCTTAATTGGATCCCCCTCATTCTAATTGGGGTTCAAGTCCTCATTAAATCCCATTTTTTCCTCCTCCTCTTTGTATACCATAGGCTCATTTCATATGGGGACCTATTCTCGCCCTGATCCTACTCCTACACACCCTCCCTCTCCTGCAGTCACTATTGGCTATTATTTTTTTAGTTGTAGCTGATACTAGTGGTACTAATCTCCACCTAGTGACCCTTGTGCCACCTAGATTATTAGTGCAATAACCTACCCTACACCTCCTCCCCTACTAAATAACTTATCCTCTTCATCTCTTACAACTAACCAATGTGGTAATATGGGTACCTAGTGCCAATGGATGCAACAATAATCTTTTGAGTCATGTATCTTTGACCAATCTACCTGATGGATAAGTAGATTTGCTACATATTATAACCCAAATTATTGTATCACCCTATCCATGGCGTGATATTCCATTTATTCTTATCTATGATGCACCTATTATGCACTCTCAGAGATTATCAAAGTGATGGCCTCATCTCCTCACTAGCCCTCCATGCCCTAGTGCAGTAGGGAAATCAAATTCTTAATGTTATTATCCCAACTGGTCATTGCACATTTCATAATGTCACCATCCCTATCTATATGGAAGCCTTGGTGGCTCTCACATATCCAATCACAACATCCCTTTAGTAGGATATCATGTTCTCATATACCCAACACATCATAAGACTTGGATGGCTAATATATAATGTTCCCAACCTCAAAATCTGAAATATGTATTTATAGGTATGAGAGAACACATGTTATGCCTATAAAAATATTTGAATACACTCATTAATGCTCCTCACAATCAAATCCTAGATATAAAGGAGATGATCCATCCCTTGTTCCCTACAAACCATGATTCCAAAATCCAAATGATCACCTTGTAGAGGTTAGGGATCACAATGTTCTCAATCCATGCTAGCTTAACACCCTGATTTGCACCCACATTAGGTGTGTTTATGTCCCTAAAGTACTCTACCCATATATGGGTGTTCACTCTATCAATGGCCTCTCCATGTGTCATTCTCATCCCCTTTACTGATAATATTAAAATTAGGTAAACATAAATCAAGGTGATAGAATACTTCATAGGAGCAAGTAGGAACCATAAAGTATTTTTGTTAGGGTCCCTTGATATTTGAATAGATCACATAACACCCTACTGGTTTGGGATATTATCGGGGCCTATGAAATCCTCCAAATACCTATTCTATTGAGGATAGAGGTTTCCTCTATTGTGAGCAATTTTATCACTCTAAGGAGCCACTCGTACTGTCTAGATTTATTCTATCATATGTATCCCCCATTTAATCACATAAAAAAATCTAAAACAATCAATTTTCCTTCATAATCTCTCTAGCCTCCACCATAGTGAAATTTTTGCTATGTGTAAAAAGTGGTTATGAAACCATAATGGTGGTTGTGTATATTAGTATGATGATTAATGACTACTACTATGAATATGTAACTATCAGTATTTGTAGTGGTTACATAAATATCTATGGTAATTAATGACCATTGGTGTGAATATGTAACCGTCTATCTACAAATATTGGTGGTTTCATCGCATGACCAACAATTCCACCCTTATGGCCATAAAGCTTAAAACATCCAAAAACACTAAAAATTCTACAAAAATACAAAAATATGACATTTTATAACATGTACACTATCACAAACACATTCAAATCATAAATTTCAAAATTTAGTAACCCTAGGGTGTTTTTTGAACAAAATATTAAACCTAAGTTTTTGACACAAAAAACAAGAGAACTCACTCATCCTTGGAACCTAACTATTGCCTTTAGTACTCCTACCATCCTCTCCTTGCACTCTTTGATTTGACTATACTTTTGCATGATTCCATCATAGGAAATACAGAGCTCAAATTTAAAAAGATTACAATGCACAAATGATTTCCAAATTTATAAGGTTTTTCCATTTATAGTTTAGTTATTTTACTATTTTATTTTGAAAATTTTATCTCAAAATATGCATGTTTTACATTTGTTGACTTTTTTTTAATTTTTATACCTGAACTAATACCAAAATTCTTGGACACTAAAAATCACAATGTTTTATTTCATGTGGTTTTATGAAAAACATGTTTTTGCATTTTATAATTACAGTTTTACATCTCTTCACACAACACTGAGTCTAGTCCCCCATCGAGATGATTGAGGGAGTATTTCCCTACACAAAAAGTAAGTAATTATTTTCCATGTTTTATTAATTAGCATATTTTTTAGCTTACATCATAAAATTGAACTTAATTCTTGCCTTTTTACTATAGGTCACAAAGGCATCTCAGTTAGCTTCACTACATCATATAGGTAAGAAAGGTAAGTTTTCTAACCCTTCTTTTCATTTTCAATACCCTACTACTCGGGAAAACCACCCTCGTTGATTCCTAGTAAGGTGTCTCCCTAAGGGGAAAATATGTACACACCCAAATTTTACATGGTGCAACATTTCCCAATACATAATGATGATGCAAGGACCTCCATAAATAATAATATGCTCCTTATTAATTATTTTGCAAACCTAGTATTATGATGTGGCACAGTGAAATCACCGCTTATATATAGCAGTGGTTTTACCACCTTTTCATGATTTTGTAAACTCTATGGATGCACATCTCGATGCAATTTTCATGTTCATCCTCACATGTTTGCTTTACTTATTGTGTACTTTCATTTCTAATATTCCAATTCACTCCTAGTCATGTTTTAGCAATTTTAAGCTAACTTTAAGTTAATTCCAACAAGATCCTAGTCTAGCTTTTGTTAAATCCCACATGTACCCTCTTTTCTTCCTTTAAAAATAACTCATTTTACCTTGGATTTTGGATCCCAAAATTTACATTGATAATTGAGTATACAAGTTTTGAGAGAGCTATAGTCTATTTTTTATAGCATCTCAAATAAATCAATCCCAATCTCATAATAGCCTTCTCGTCATCCACATAAATTGGATAAAAAGAACTTACAAACTTGAAGTATAACACTCTATTATTTATGAGAACTAGCCATAATCTATTTGTCTCTTCTCTTAACTTTGTCATTGTGTTTTTGTTGTCTTTTATGTTCCTCTTTCTAAAAAATTTCAGGTCATTAATGAGCAATAAATATAGAGTTAGTAGTCTGAGGATCAATTAATTTTAATTCTATATCAGGCTCTTCATCTTCAATTGTCCTTTGTTTTACCTAGGTTGGAAGATTTAGTTTTATTTCTTTTTTATTTATGTGTTTGTTAGATTATATTATATTATTTATATAATTAGTTTATTTTTCACATAGAAAGGTTAAATAGAAAAATAGAAAAAAATAGCTTTACATGTCCTTTTACATTAAAAATCATTTAATATTTTGTAGTTTCATTTGCATGAAGAAAATATAAAATCACAGTGGTCTTGCATTTTATGTTTAGAGGGGAAAAAAGTTTTATTCAATTTACAATAAAACAATTTATTTTAGTTTAGTTTCTAGCATACATGCATACAAATAAAAACAAACAACTATCAACATACCCATTTGCATAGAAAACCCACAAAAATAAAAAATAAATAACTACATTTTGTAGAATCATTTATTTTTCATACAATTTTCTAAAATATATTCAAATAAAAATTATAATCATAAATCTTAAGTATTTACTTGCACATTAGATCTAGTTGCATCCAAAACAAACCAAAAACATAAAATTTGCATTTAGTTTTACATTTAATTTATATTTCATAATTCAAAAATATTATTGCATGCATGAAAATTTGAAATTGTGGCTTTAGTTTTCATTATAATATCTAAAATTTAGAATATTAATTAATTTTAGTCGTATTCATATGAAAAAAAAAATCAAAATTTTCATTTTCAGTAAGCCATAATTGAAATTTTACACTTTCCAAAATCAGAAAATAAAGAAAAAACAACACTCATATGGTTTAGATTTAATCTCAGATTCGTGGGTTTTTGCATATGTTAGTTTTATAAAAGAACAAAAAAAAAAAAAAAAAAAAAAAAAACAATTTCTTTTCTTTTAGTATCTTTCATTTTTATCAATAGCATAATTTATTTTATCACTTCAAAGCCTTGCTCACTCCAAATAAGTAATGAAACATCATTGAATAAGAGATTCGATTCTAAAATCATCAAGCACATACCTTTTGGAAAATAAATCAGATCATCCATATAACTCTTTGATACAATAAAAAATAAATCAAATGCATTTGTACAGATTAGGAACATTTTCATGAGTACTAGCCCCTGTCCCAACTCATAACACACAAATAAATATAGAATATAAGATTAGGCTACAAGTATTTCCCTCCACACCTATACCTAACCTCATTATATCTAGTTAAGCACTCTATATGAGTAAACTAGTTTGATCGAGACTCAGTTAGCCAGATTGATTCACCTCTTAGCTCGTCAAGCCCATAAGCTCCAAATTTGACTTTTCCTTTCATGCTCAGTCTAGCCTTGTCTTATTTAATTTGCTTCATGGATGACATTTTTTGAGTAAGCCCAACTTGATAGATCTGATTAGATATCTATAGTCATCCAACCTTATTTCAACCCATTTGAAGAGCTCAACATAGACAAATAATTACGCTACCTAGTTCTCCTAAATTTTAGATATTCTTGGAACATCATTACACCTCAATTTGATACCCTCAACAAGCACTTTGATGTAGTTGAGATATTTTGGTATAGACACGAGCATTCATTATCATTAGCTACTAAAAACCCTATACGGGTGCTCACCCAAACTAGCCTACCTCTCCAGCTCTTCCAACTCTTCTAGTTCACCCATTCAACCACCTCAACAAAATAAACTATACCAATAGACCAACAATCACATCATCTCTCTTCATCGATCATCTCAACTTGACCTTAGGAGGTTGAGTGCTCAAAGTTAGTGTGTCATTTTCCATGTGTACATGCAACTTGTTCATACAATTTCAAATCTAGGATCATATGTTC
The DNA here is from genome assembly GCA_037957365.1 of Torreya grandis. Taxonomy (NCBI): domain Eukaryota; kingdom Viridiplantae; phylum Streptophyta; class Pinopsida; order Cupressales; family Taxaceae; genus Torreya; species Torreya grandis. The sequence continues at coordinate 735,475 of JARHVA010000580.1, read as the reverse complement.
AAGTAAGTTTGAATTATGCAATAATGTGGTTTAAATCTTCACTTTTATTTTTTAGTGTGAGATTTCATGTGTCTAATGCCAAAAACTAAATTGACCCCTATTGTAGTCCTAAAAGGTTGATTTTTTTTTCATCATTAGCTCATTATTTTAAGTCTAGTGTCAAAATTTTATTTCTCCACCTTTATGCTTATTTTAACTTTTAGAACCCAAGCTGGTTGGGTCTCTTTTATTAGTAGCAGGTAATTATAGGAATCCCTTCAATCGATTAATTTTTAGTGGATAATGTACAACCAATAAGAGTATAATATTTTTTCATATTTCTAAATTTTGACAGTAGATTTGTAATATGTGTTATAAAAAATAGAAAAAAAAAATTATTATCTTTCTATTGGATAAATTCTAGTGATGTGACTAATTATATGTGGAAACTCAATATTTATTGCATTGAAAAATAATTATTTTTGTATAGCGTCAAGAAAAGTATATGAAAATAATTCCAACTATGTGACTTTTATTATGGGGTGGTTTAGATTTTGTATTTATGTCCCCTATAAACAGAGAAACCTATCACACACAATATTTTACAATGGATCACACTAGCAAGGTCATAGTTTTTGATGTTTCCATTTCTTAATACAAGCAGGTAAGTGACAGAGGAAACTAGTGATATCGGTGTAGATAGATCCTTTTACAAGTACTTACATTGGTGATTTAAATGTGGTGTTGTGTAGATATTTCTCATGGCTATCTATTACGCAGTGTTCCACATTTCATTATGTCATTTTTGATGTGTTTTTCACCAAATTACGTATTTCTATTTTTAATAAAACCTTTTCCTTGTAGCATGAGGGATACAGTTGAATGATTGAAAATTAAAAATAATAATAAGAGGTTTTTAATTTGTTTTCATTATTTTACCATTTTTCAAAATATAATTATTTATATATTCTACTCTGAAACATTAAACACAATATATGTATTTGTTATAATCCTTTACAATGTTTTAATTCATAGCAATATTATACTATGCATGTTTTTACCTAAATCTAGGGTAAATAATTTTGAACGACAATAAATTGCTCCACTCATGTTGTTTTTTGTATTTTAAAGGCACTGTTAATTTCAAGGAGATAAAGTGAGTAAAATATGTTGAAGAGAATATAAGGATCGAGATGTGAGAGATTGGAATTATACTATATAATCATTAAAAATGGATCTCATTTTCTCTACTTTCCCCTTATGGTTTTGCTCTTCAATAGTGGCATTAGAAACAACTTTTAATGCGATATGGTGTTCATGTTCTAATAATCTTGTCTGATTTAAGGAGAGGAAACAACATTTTTGAATCTTGGTCGATCAACAGTATATCCTCTAGTGTATGCAAGAAGCATTCTAGCTACTAGTTATGTTTCTCCTTAGGATGCAAGGTAAGTTGTATAAATTTTGTGGAATACGTACCATTTTGAAGTTATTTTTCATCATTTAGGTTAATTTTTTTAGCAGCACGTGTGACCCCTTCAACTATGATAGGAAGTTAAAGAAAATAAATATCTAAGACATGGAAGGCATTAGCATGATTCTGGCCAATGACAAGGAGAAATTAGTTAAAACCAACTACATCATTTTTCCTTCCAACATAGCAAGTATAAAATCATGCTCATACATAAATTCAAGTTAAAGTCCTTATTCTTGGTTTTTATAGATTTCATAGGTTTTTAGTGCTTGTGGTAATTTTATTGCATGAAATTGAAGAGTATCATTGTCAAGCCTGCTTTGGCTTTGTTGGATACAATGTCAAGACTCTAGAAGTTGAGCTAAGATCTGGACCTAGCGGTTGACTGTATTTTATTACATTCATTACTTTAGTGGCTTGGGGGCACTTCAAGAGAATCGCTTATTTTTGGCAATCAAAATGGTTACTTGTTTTTTAAGGTCAGCCTTACAGCTAATTTATTTGTCTAAATTGGCTATGAGGTGTATTTTTAGTTTAAATTTTGAGGCACGAGGTATGTGTGCGGTCTATGAGCTAAATTTTATGGATGCATGAAGGTGTTTAGGCTTTTTTCCTTAAAATATATTAAAAAATACACTCTGGCATATGCCAAGTGAAATTTTGGACAAACTATGAATATTTATACATTCATGGATGCATACATACATATAGTGTTCAATGTTTGCCTTTACAATTAATCCTCATCAAAAAACTTATGAGAGGTAATCTTGATAGCTAAATTTATTATGACTCTTTTAGGTTTTGCAATAGCATGCAGTAGACCATTGAAATCAAAATAAATTGAAATAAACTACTAAATTACAAAAAAAAAAAAAAAAAATTGATTTATTATGTTTATATTCATTTATTTTCATATTACAATAAATAGTCATTGAAGGCGATCAACAATACAATGGTGAGAGCTTCTGGTGTTGTATGCAGTCTATTAGTGATTTGGGCTTCAATAGTTATGGTCACATATTATGTTTTAATCATGGGCCATTTAACAATGTCAAGCAACTCGAGGAACAAAGGTGACTATTAAGATTGCTAGCAGTGGCAAGAGATTAAGCTTCTTCTATCAGCAGCTAAGACTTGGCATGACGGTTCCAATTATTTTATGCATTGACAGTTCTATTGATGATTAGAAACTCCTAATTGTTTAAATAATTGTTTTATTTAAAAATTGACTCTAAATGGTTTTACAAGTATCCAAAACAACTTGCCGTCAACCAATTTTTAATTGACATATATGAAGCAACTTTAAGTACTCTGAGAGGAATAGCCAAAACATTAGGATAATACAAATCATTTAAGTTGGAATTTTAGACCTGATCTCCATAAATTGTTTGAAAGTTATTCTTCAACATTTTGTCAAATACTTTATTATCCTTCAATATGCTTCAACATAAATTACACATTTCAATATTGTATTTTGTCGTCCATCTTATAAAATCTACTAAACAAAAAAATTAACTACATTCTACTTTTGCACATGAGATAATGTACATTTAACTTACAATATGGGGTTTCTTTTGTGGTTTTGTAAGATTAGAAGAAGGCGCATCCCGTAGTAATTTTTCTTGTTCTTTATTTTATTTTTTGTTTCCCTTTAATTTAATGTCATAGTTTGAGTTACTGATATTGAGCTTTTTAGCTTTATGTTTCAACTTTATTTCTTATGTAATGACTTAAGACTACTTATCTTTGTTTTACCTTTACTAGTTTCTATTTAGTAAATGAATATACTATTTTTTTTGGTTTATGTGCCAGGTAAGGTTGGTTTTCCAAAGCAACTAGTTATAACTGGTGATCTGACTTCAATTCTTTCCAAAGTAAGGCTAAAGCGACCAGTTGGTAGGTTCTTTGTTTATAACATGCCAATATTTAATGTGCATTTACTTTTTTTATTGTGATTTCTTGGTGTACAAGAAAGCACTTTGAGGATTTTTTATAGCAAGATTATGTATCTTGTTTTGTTCTTTGCAATGGCCAAGCCATTGGTAGTATATTGTACAGTATAGTCACATGCATTGTCACTAGCATATGATCAATTCAGTCTCTTAGAGCTTGACCCCACTCTTATTCTACAAGTGTTTGTCAATCATGGTATGAAAGTATTGATATTATCTTATGTAGTTTATTTGCATTTGGTATTGTTTTCCAAGTCTATTTGGTGGCAATTTCTAAACCAAACAATTTGCCTTGATCACAGGGGGTGTGATTTTTAAGGTTTACATTACAGGGTACACTACTAAATTAGTGCGCATGTTCTCTTTACCCAACGTGGATGAAATTGAAGGGCTATGGAGTGATGCCATTTCCAAGGGTGCCAAGTGTTGCAACTTCAGCTGATGATGTAAATTTAGATTTGCACATTTCAAGTGAAGATTTATTTAAGACTTTGTAGTGGATAACATGATTTTTCCTTTTAGTTCTTATTTCATTGCATATTTTTTAATGTGTCTCATGTATTATGAATGCCTCATTTTTAATGCATGCAAATTTGCCTCCTTTCTCATTGCCCAATAAACTTATGATTGGTCTACACCGAAGACTAGTAAGTTAATCAGGGGAGCCATGTGGTTTAAAAACATTTTTATTGGTGTTTTATTTTTTAGTATCCTGAGATATGGCTCAGTATACATCTCGGCTGATGCCTTAAGTTTATATCTCCTAGTATAATTTTTTTTCTAAAGAATGCTTTGGTACTAGCATAAGGTTGATTGATGCACGAAAGTAATTTATGTTTAGTGAACTATGTTGGCTATTTATGGATTGATGGAAAGATTTCATTTATGGCAGTGTGCAATACTGCATTATTTTAAGCTTTAGTATTTGTACATCTTTTTTTTGAACTTGGCTTGGAAATGCCCAAGGCAATCTCTAGGAATACTATTGTCTACTATTTGGTCATTTGAAGACATGAAAAAAAATTGTTTCTTTTATACATCTGGGTTGGTATAAATACATATTGCAGTTTGACAGAGTTATAAATAGATAACATTTTCTTATAAGGGTGGTATTTTGATATAATTCATCTCTTCAATTTTGGCATCATTTATAAGCATGGAACACGAGACAATGATTCTGTGATTTATATTAATTATTTTCTTGGTGTGTAATATGTTATTTCTGAAATGGGATGTTTCTTCATTGCCCACTAAGTATTTTATTTTATGTTGGACTTATTTCTTGTTACAAATATTTTTTCTATTTAGGTGTATTGGAAGAATCTTTTTTTTATTGTAACTATTGTTTCTACTGAGGCGTTGAGTCGTATATTTTGTCAATTGTTCATAGGGTATGGAAAAATGTCTGGATAAGAACACATTTTCACTGAATTCTATTTTATGAAAATTATCACTCATTAAGTCAAAACATATGGCAATCTACTCCATCCAATAAGGAATTTGCACTTTTATGTAACCACCATCACCTATGCCTTAACAACAATTTCCACATTTTGTAACTTTTACATAAAGTGACAACACTCCATATAGTTGCTTGGATTTCTCATGCACTTGTATTAAAATGCATCGCTTTCAATAATGCTTACAAAAAACAAATATCAAGTTGAATATGATGTATCAATAAATTATATGCAAAAAAAAAAATTAGGTGGCTTATATGCCATTCATAGCAAGTCATTTGTCATTTCCATTAAATCTATTTCTACTCACCCTAGACAAACTTTAAATATTACTCCTAACAGTGGGTATTAAAGCCACACCATGACACTTGTTCTGTTTATGTTTGCTCAACACTTTTACCTTCATTTGAAATCAATTATTTGGTGGTTTGATATTTGCAATATAAATGGACCAATCAGGGATTTTAAGGTATTTTTTGGGGACGAGAGAGAAAGGCCAAACAAACAAATATACTCACTACATAACTAATATATTAAAATATGGCCACTTCCATTACGACATCACCATATCTGTGTAAGAATCATGATCAATTATATTTATATGTTTCTATTAAACTAAGCCTACCAATCAATATGAGATTACTTTTTTGAACAAATGGGAATTTAATTGTTATAGAAATAATTATAATATGCACTAAAGAGGCATATTCGACTTAGGGTAGTGAGTTACACATGTTGCACTTCTTAAAACTGTTCACGACAAATGTTAAAGGGTGAAAAATTAAAATTGTGGATTATTTTCTTACTAATAAATATTTATGGTTTTTATGTTATGTAGGTCCTCTTACTTTGTAACTATTACTAAAAATAAAAACACACAAAGAAATTTATACCTTACGATTATTATTAATAAAATAAAAAATATATGATTAAAATAACAATTATTCTTGATGGTCATGTAAAGATATCTTTAAAATACGTGAAGTAAAATTGTTTCAAAAAATTTCAATTAATAAATATAAATATATGACATGCAATCATATTAATTTTATATGATCAAAACTATCTTTATCATTATTATAAAATATTAAATTTGATGATCATATAATCATATTTAAATTTTGTAACTATATAAAAAAAATTATTTTTTTTAAAGTAAAATTTTAAACAAACTCTTAAAAAATAATAATAATAAATACATACTTTTGACGGACAATGCTGACATTTCATAGAGATTAAAATTATCACCTAATTTTATGAAATTAGACAGATCCGTCATCCGTAAATTGCACGACGTGACAGGTCACTTGGGTTACTGCATGAGAAATTTGGGGTCCAAAGGTACGTCCCAAATGACGACTCTTCCACGCAAAGGCCACTGACAGCTGTCAGTGTCGATATTCCCTACTTGACAGGTCACATCCGAGAAACTATATGCAAGTGGTAGCCTTCTAAATGGCCACGTCTCAGCAAAGGAAACAACAATGTGGATAAATTAAAGGAATCTATAAAATAAAATAAGACAAAAGGCAGCCTTGTTTGATACCTATGTCATCGTCAAAATTCTTGAATAATTTTTGAAATCTATGAAATAATAATAGATTTCACTTTTTGTATTTCAATTTTTTTCAATTAAATGTTTCAGTGTGACAAAGTGATTTATTGAAAAATACTTTAGTTTAAAACTCGTTCGATCTTTCGCTCACTTTCCTTTTTCTTCAACACAACTTTTGACTCTATGTTCTACCATGTTACCAAAAACATATGTGAAACAGTGATTAAGTGTAATGTTTTGATAGTTTTAAATGTTGTTAGCATCCCCACTCTTGAACAAAGGGCTAGGGTGATTTTCCATTATGTTAGGAAGCCACTATGATTAATTCTGTTAAATATGTATGTGATGTGTGGTGATAGGATCTTTGATCCCCAATTTAGATATTTTATTTGCAGACCATCTAAGGCTCAACCTTAATCCCTTGTTGGATGTTTCTAATTGTGAAAAATTCTTCATTAACATTAGTTGTAGGGAGTGTGTCTTTTTCCATTACACATTTAAACAATTGTTTTGAATACTCCAACCACTCGTTGTAATGTTATTTTTTATTTGAGATCTTTTTTATTTAGCTCCTTCCAAAATATTTTTTGCAGAATGCTTCCCTATGTATATCATCTTTGTCCATCTTGTTTTCATATACTCCTTTTTTTTGTGTTTACTATTTTTCCATAAATTTTTCTATTTCTCTGTCACATCTACTCTTTGCCTTAATGTTCTTCTTATTGCCTTGTATTCTTCATTGTACCTTGGATTTGTTGGAAAGTTAGTTTTATTATTATGTTTAGATTGTTTACATGTTCTTAAATCTCCTTGAACTATGTACATTAAGCTTTTATTTTAATAAGATATGTAATTTTTTCAGAATCCCTTTGGTCTTCACCGTCATGAAACTTGTTTCTCAATCCAACCTTAAAGGTATGTCAATTTTCCTTCATCAAGAGGACATTCCCTTTAGTTGGTAAATTTTCACAAGTGACATGAACGAGTTCGTCTTGTGACTTATTATAAACACAAAAAATTGGTATTAGATACTTGACAATGTTAATTTTGACCTATCTTTCACAAACATGATTTGTGCATACACATTTGACTCTTTTTAATAGTCTTTCCTAGCCATTATATCTATCTCTGAGCTTGGTTTTCCTAATTTTCTATCATTCATATATGTGATCTAGGAATTTAAATCAGTGGAGGATGGTTAGTATTGTGTCAGTTCCAAAATGAAAACAAAATGAAAGAAACACACTAATAGCATAACGTCTCTAGGCCTAGACACTATGGAGAGCTTAGTTAACTAAAACAAATGACAAATACAACTAAAAAGTAAGGAATAAAACACAAGAATTCTTTCACCTTCCTTGGATGATCTAAATGCCTTTGTAGTAGTGGCTTACTCGGCTTGTGCTCATGAAGTCCTTGGCAATGGAAGCTTGGCTACCTCCATCTCTCCTTGGCACCTTTGGCTTGTGGATTGGCTTGGCTTGGAATTAATTTGGCATGGTAACACTGATTTCATGAAGCTTTTAGAACCAATCTTGCATTATAACTTTGTATTCTCAAGTCTTTTTAAATTCATGTGGTAAGGCCTCCTGTTTATAGATTTTTTAGATTGATCATAATCAACCTGAACTGTCCATCTTAAGATTGAGATGTGTGGTTGAAGATTATTTCAATTTTTAGAATTAAGTTTGTAATTATCCTCATCATGACATTGGAAGAAGGGGAAATTAAAAGGCATGGAGGGCATCATGGAAGGCATTGATGAGGCATAGAGGGCATGAATCCTAATATTTATTGAATTTATGGCCTAGGGATGTCTTCTCAAGAAATGAGATCACTTGATGATGTATATATTCAACATTCATTTCTAAAAACAAGTATTCAACAAGTTTCCATGGAATTCATAATTAGATTTTAATTTTATTTAATTAGCTCTTAAGCATGTTTAAGCACTTTATGCACAAATTATTCAAATTGATCAGAATGCCTTGTTATTGGTCCAAATTTTGACTAGATTGGAATTAGAAGTCAATGTCAAATGTGTTGGATTCATTATCCCATTTAAGATGTTATCAATAAAAAATAACAAAGGCACATGTCTTGTGAAAAAAATTTGATAGCAAAGAGCAATCCAGAGCACCTAAGTACAAAATTGGCATTTTGACTCGAAATGATCTGATCAAAGTTAATTGGCCCATAAATTACACTACCCTATTTAGGGATACCCTGGCCAAAATCGACACTTGAATATGTCAGTTTCACATCATTTAATGTGTTTTAGTGTTTTAAAACCAAATTATGCATTTTGGGTAGATATTGGTAAAAATATTGACTGGAGGTTATCGATGCCCAGATTTAAGTGTCTATAGTAACCGCTTTTGAGAAAATCATTGTGTTATCATACCATGTTGCCACTATCAAGGTACAATGCTTATAACCACCTTTGAGCAAATCATTGTACATTGTTCCACTTGTATTGTCAATGATTTTGCCTACTTTTTTAGCATCATTGTGTTTTCACCCCATCATCTCTCTTTTATTTGGTCTCCTCATTTCAGTTCTTTATTTTTGAGGGATCATTTACCGACCTACTTGTGCCAATCATTCCCTCGAGGGGGCATCATACAGTCAGTTTATCATCATTGCAGTTGTAGGCATACATAACCTTTTTATTTTTTGAAAAGATATTACTGTGCTTATAGCTTGCAATGCCTTTTCAAACAAATGCAAACTATAGACACTTAAAATTGGCCATTAATAATCTCTAATCAAGTTTTTGACCAATTTCCACCCAAAATGCACAATTTGGCCTAAAAACACTAAAACACACTAAATGAAATGAAATTGATATATTCAAGCATTGATTTTGGCTAGGGTATCCCTAAATGAGGTAATGCAATTTATGGGCCAGCTAACTTCGATCAATTCATTTCGAGTCAAAATGCCAATTTTGCACTTGAGTGCTCTAGATTGCCCTTTCCTATCAAATTGCTTGCACAAGACATGTGCCTTTATTATTTTTTATTGATAACATCCTAAATGGGATAATAGATCCAACACATCTAACATTGACTTCCAATTCTAATTCAGTCAAATTTTGAACCAATAATAAGGCATTCTGATCAATTTGAGTAATTTGTATACAAAGTGCTTAAACATGCTTAAGAGCTAATTAAACCAAATTAAATCCTAGTAAAAAATTCTATGGAAACTTGTTAAATACTTGTTTTTAAAAATGAATGTTGAATATCTACATCATCAGGTGACCTCATTTCTTGGGAAGACATCCCTCGACCATAAATGCCACAAATATCAAGATGCATGCCCTCCATGCCTCATCAATGCCTTCCATGATACCCTTCATGCCTCTTAATTTCTCCTTTTTCTAATGTCATGATGTACATAATTACAAATTTAAATTGAATTAATCTTCAACCACACATCTCAATCTTGACATGGACGGTTTAGGTTGATTTTGATCAATCTCAAAAATCTATAAATAGGAGGCCTTACCACATGAATTTAAAAATACTTGAAAATGCAAAGTTATAATGTAGGATTGGTTTTAAAAGCTTCATGAAATTAGTGTTACCATGCTAAATTGATTCCAAGCCAAGCCACAAGCCAAGCGTGCCAAGGAGAGATGGAGGTAGACAAGCTTCCATTGCCAAGGACTTCATGAGCACAAGCCGAGAAAGCCACTACTACAAAGGCATTTGGAACATCCAAAGAAAGTGAAAGAATTATTGAATTTTTATTCCTTGCTTTTTAGTTGTGTTTGTCATTTACTTTTGTTAACTAAGCTCTCCCTAGTACCTAAGCCTAGAGATGTTATGTTATTAGTGTTTTCTTTCATTTTGTTTCTATTTTGGAACCAACACCATACTAACCATCTTCTCTTGAATCAAATTCTTAGATCACAGTTATAATCATTGAGAAGATAGAGCTTCCTAGTTAAGACAGACAATTAAGATAACAACATGCCCCCGTATAAGTAAAAAGGTAAAGTGGTGACAACACAATGATTTGCCCAAAAGTGGTTATAATCAGTGAGAAATTTAAGTGGGATGGTGTTGAATGATTTACCCAAATGTGGTTATAATCATTGGATCTTGATTTTGAAAAACATGATAAACTTGGTTGAGGAGAATGATAATTTAACATAGAGGGTAATGATGAATTGGAACAACCTTCTAGTAGGGAGATGCTCATCTAAACTAATAAAGATTGAAATTCATTCATGTTTAATTACTCTGATTAGGATATGATTAGGATGGAATTGGAATGTCGAAGCTAAAGAGATGTCACCATTTTTGAATAGACTTCTTGAAGCTAAGGTTTATTGTAGCACGTGTCGGTAGGTATCATGGTATAACATCATGATGACTTGGCCAAAATATGCATGATAACTGACTCCCATAATCCATTACTCAATAGAAAACCATGCACCAATGATAGAAACCATGATGACATTGTAAACATATGAATATGGATGGATTCAAGTGTAAGTGTGGGCAAGGAATCACTCAATGAACACACATAAACTGAATCAAGGCATCAACGCTGAAAGTAAACAAACAAGCAAACAAATAAATAAAATAAGCATAAATAAACAAACAAATAATGCAATAAAAAGCATACGAACATTGCCCCTAGAAAATAGGTGACAATTGAACAAATGAACAAAATGGGGGAATAAAAGAAAAGGGAGGGGGTGGTCATGTTATCTCCATATGCACTATGCAAGTGGACGCTACCTACATAGTTCCATGGATGTAATATCCAATAAAAAACTTCAAGCCAAATGTAGTTCTCCCAGGGAATGGAAAAAATGTGATAACTGATGAAAACAAACAGAATGGATGTGGGAGAAGAAGATGAATGGTCTTATAAAATGGCAAGTGCGTGAGAAAAAAAGCCAAAAATGATTGGGAAACTAAATGACAAGTGATGTGCTTGTAACTTAGTAAGGGTTCCCAGAATCCTTAAGGCAAAGAAGTGGTCAATGTTTTTATTCTTTTCTAATGATTTTTCAAATTGTTTTGGAGTATCTTAACTCGATAAAGAATGACAAGACACTAAATGGTTCAAGCTCATAAAACAATGAGAGCATTCAAACTTAAGTTGCTCATAAAATGGTGAGAGTGTGGCTTAGGGTGATTGAGCTAACCTCAACAAGTATTGAACGCTGCCTACATAGTCTCAGAGTAAGATCTCAAGTCACTGTAGTTCCACCTTTTCAACAGAGGAATGCGACTAATGTAGTAGTCAATTCAAACAAAATAGGCACAATTGGTAAAAAATCACAGTATGACATAAAAAGTGGCAACTTGGTACGTGAAGACTTAATATTGCCCCTAATTTGCCTATAGGTAGTTATAACTAGGACACAATGACATAGATCAATGGTACTAATTTGCCTAAAGGTGGTTATAATTAGTGGCAATATCGGTGGTAAGAAAAGAATAACAAATGAAGGATGCAACTACCAAAACTTCTATCATACTATCCCAAATACAATCTATGTCTGAAGTACTTAAACCAACTAATGAAACTGATTAGATACCTCGATGCTATGAATGCGTAATAAATGGAAAAAACCAAGGTCAAATAGGCTAGGCTTTAGAAGACACTGGGTCAATAGAATGGAAGTGAAAAGTGGATATGGTGAAGAGATGGATAAGGATGGCATTTATACAAAAAAAATAGTGATAAAATGGCATACCTAAAATGGTCCTTACAGGCAATACACCTTAGCACTCAAGCATAGTACCCCTTGAGATGAATAATATTCATCGGCTTTGGAAGTTCATTATCATCTATTGTGGTGAGCCTATATGCTCCTGATCCATAATCTGTAGTAATGATGAAAGGCCCTATCCAATTTGGTTTGAATTTCCCTTTATGCTTCTTCTCAGCCATAGTATTCTTTTGGTTTTCTTTAAGAACAAGATCACAAAGTTCAAATATTTGATACTTAACACATTGATTATAGTGGCCTTTGAGTCAATTATGTTATGCTTGAAGATTATTAAACGCATCTGTGTGTTTCTCATCAAGTAGGTCTAGCTCTTGCAGGCAGGCTACTCAATAGTTGTGATCATCTAGGACATGCTTGAAAGAGATGCATAGTGAAGGCAATTTGACGTCAATGGGAATGATGGCTTCAGTACCATAAACAAGTGAGTATGGAGTGGATCTTATGGGAGTATGATGATTGGTACTATATGCCGAAAGGGTAGGGAATATCTGGAGGTGTTAATCATGACCGACATCATTGACAATATTTTTGAGAATATTGAGAATGGTTTTATTGTATGCCTCAGCTTGGCCATTATCTTGAGGGTAATATATTGAAAAAAATTGTTGTGTGATGTTATATTTAGTACATAGCTATTCTACATCCTTGTTCTTGAATGATCCTCCATTATCAGATATAATGTCAGAGGGGATACCGTAGTGGCAAATGAAATTGTTGAAAATGAATTTGGAAATTTGCTTTCCAGTCATGTAAGTGAGGGGTATAGCTTCAATCCACTTAGTGAAATATTTAGTGTCAGTAAAGATATATTTATAGCCATCAGATGAAGTCAGATTAATCTTCCCAATGAGCTCAAATCCCCATGTAGAAAGTGGCCATGGTGTCAACATCGATTTCAGAGTTTTTGTTGGGACATGAATCAGATTAGCATGTTGTTGACATTTATCACACTTTTTTCTATATGTAGTGGCATCTAAGTCTATTGTGGGCAAATAATAACTAGTACGTAAGAGATTTTTGGACATGACTTCCCTGCTAGAATGAGCTCCACATACCCTTTTTTGAACTTATTTTAACGCTAGTGTAGACTCTATCGAGGTTAAACAATGAAGCATAGTTCTATCAAAACTGTGATGGTAAAGGGTGGATCCAAGTAGAGTATAATGAGTAGAATGATGAATGAAGGCTTTGGTTTGTTTTTGAGATAGGTTAGGTAGTTGAACTTGGTCATAAAGGTAGTTGTAAAGGTCTGAGTACCAGATAGAATTAGGACCAACAATATCACAAAGCATGGCAACTGTTGAAGGTTCATGAGCTAGTGTCGATAAATTCTTGATGAGGAACTGATACTCTCTAGCTTTATTTATTTTTTGAATTAGAGAGCCAATAGTAGCCATGACATCTATAGTTCTTTTACTATCCTTTGGTATGTGCTCAAACTAAATATTGGCAATTTGTTGCTTAAGATTTTTAACCATGGATTTCTATGGAATCAACTTGTCATCTTTGGTCTAAAAATGATCTGTGACTTGATTGATGATTAACTGAGAATCACCATAAACTTGAAGATGAGATATATTCTAATGCACTACTTATCGAAGTCCTACAACAAGTGATTCATACTCGACCATGTTGTTTGTATAAAGAAAGCTGATTCTAAATGATTTAGGGATTAGATCCCCTTGTGGTGTAATAAATAATAGGCCTACCCCCGATCCATGTGCAGTAAATGAATCATCAAAATATAGCTTCCAAAGTTGCTCCTCAAGGGGTGTGTCAATGACGATCATTATGTATTCATCAAAAAATTGAAACGTGAATGGTTGTGTGTTTGTGAGAGGTGCTTTAGCAAGTTGATCTGTAAGAACTTATCCCTTGATTACCTTCTGATTGACATACTCTATGTAAAATTCACTGAGAAGCATGATCCATTTAGCCATTCTACTTTACAAAGTTGTTTTAGATAGTAGATACTCAAATGGATCTACTTTTTAAATGACCATGGTCTTATTATTCAACATGTAATGATAGTTTTTGAGCTGTAAAAACCATGGCCAAATAATCTTTTTCAACAGGTGCATAGTTATGTTCATATGTAACCAAGGTACAACTTAGGTAGTATATGATGTGTTCCTTTCCATTGTCATCATGTTGAGCCAAGAGTGCCCCTAGACCATGGTTGGTAGCTGATAAGTATAACACGAATAGCTTTATTGGTATGGGAGGTATTAAAATAGGCAGATTAATAAGATAGTCTTTGAGTTGTTGAAACACTGTTTGGCAGTGATCATCTCAGTGAAATGCAACTCCCTTCTTTAAAAGGTGGGTAAATAGATGACACGTGTCTACTAACTGAGAGATAAAGTGTTGGATTGACTGGATCTTACCCTGTAAACTACAGAGTTGCTTTAAATTGGTTAGTGGCGGTATCTCAGTTATAGCATGGACTTTAGCTGAATCGACTTCAATACCTCTACAAGACATGATGAAGCCAAGTAGTTTGACATAAGCTACACCGAACACATATTTTTTTGGATTGAGTCTGACTTTGTACTCCCATAATCTTTCAAATACCTTACATAGCACTATTGGATGGTTGGCTCTGGTTTTGGATTTTCTTAATATGTCATCGACATAGTCTTTAACAATATCATGCATCATATCATGGAATATGATAGTCATGGCCTTGTGATATGTAAATCTATCATTCTTAAGGCCAAATGGCATTACCTGATAACAAAATGTTCCCCATAGAGTGGTGAATGTTGTTTTATGTTGGTCTTTTGGTGTTATTCTCATTTGGTTGTATCCTGAAAAGCTATCCATGAGTGAAAGTATTTTATAACTTACATGGGGTTAATGATCATACTATTATTAGGCAAGGAAAAATCATCTTTAGGACAAGCTTTATTGATGTCTCAAAAATTAGTACATATTCTGATCCCTTCAAGCTTTTCACTAATAGGTACCACATTAGAGATCCATTCTGAGTAGTCAATGGATCAGATACATCTTGCATCTAAGATTTTTTCCAACTCTTTCTTTTATAATACAAAAATGCAAGGATGCATCTTATGTAGCTTTTATTTTACCATTTTAACATCAAGATTAACCATAAGGTGGTGTAGAACCAAGGTGGGGTCTAAACCTTGCATGTCAATATAGGCTCATGCAAAGATATCTACAAATTCTCTAAATAGAGTTGTAAAGATGTCACGATCCTCCTTAGTGACAGATGATCCTAATTTTATCCATTTCAGGTTTGATGGAGTCTTGATATTTAC
Source organism: Torreya grandis (assembly GCA_037957365.1). Lineage (NCBI taxonomy): Eukaryota > Viridiplantae > Streptophyta > Pinopsida > Cupressales > Taxaceae > Torreya > Torreya grandis. The sequence goes on along the minus strand of JARHVA010000580.1, from coordinate 720,010 downwards.
CAATAATTATATCTTCAACTAGAAGGGTCAAACCATCTTCTAGGATAGTAGGTAGTGACTTAAACTTTTGAATTATGTCAAGGTCCTCTATTAGGTATTGCTCTTCAACTTCTCCTAGGCATTATGAATTTGAGTCCCCTAATGGGAGATCTAGCCATGTTACAAAAATAATCAAAAATTGTTAGATAATGTGATCAAATATTTGTTGTTGCTCAAGGTTGAACTTAGATCCATAGGCAAGCTCATCATTGATGGTCTCCTAGTCTAAATGTGAAGAAGAATGAACACCCCCATCTAATGGTTCTTGAAACAGGTTTTCACCACTAGAATAGCCTTTATCTTTACTTTTTCCTTGGTCAGAAAGCACCCTAAAGAGGTGTTCATTTTGGGACCTCAATTTTTTACTTATTTTTTTTTAGCTAAGGGTGTTCACTCACTCTCTAAAATAGGTTGTAGGATCCAATGTGATTGAGAATCCTGATTTGTGATCTCCCAATGAAATGTTGCCTTTAAGGCCTCAAAAGTCATAGAATGCTTCATCATTTTAGAACTCATCAATCGATAGACTGGATTCTTGTTGGTCCTAATCTATTAGTTGGGGATAATATAATGGCAAAGGGTTATGATGAATGGCCAGGGTAAGGGTACAAATGTCATTATTATCAAATAGGTTGGTTTCAGCTAGGCTATCAAAGGTGAGGCTATGATCAAACTCTACTTTGCTATAAGCATCATCATCACTAATAATTGGTAATGGAGTTTGAATAATAAATGTGGGGTCACCCCCAAGCATTTTAAATCCATGTCCATAAAGTCTTTCATATTTAGTTATGGAAATTGGCTCAATGGTTCCTTGCTTATTCATTTCGAGGTCTCTTCCTTCATAATTATGACACTCCATGGTCTTATTGAGAATAAGATACTTTGTATATATATAACAATCAACTTGGTTATCATTGTATAACCATGATTCGCCCCCTTCAAGAGGGTCAAGTCCTAGGCCAGATGCTGGTACAAATGTGACATGGCCCTTAGCTTTGTTCTTTTTATTACCAATGCATATGTGGGGTGACTTTAGGTTGCCCAAAGGTTTTTGAATTATGAAGAAGATTGGTAATATGAAATTCATCATGGGTCACATACTCTCTCAATCCTTTATCTAAAATGGTGAAATGATTAGAAGCTTCAAGAGGTGGCATGTAGGAAAGGAAATCTAAGGTATTAAGATTTATGCAATTATCTGGTGAAGGATCAATAAGTATGGCCTTTACTTTCTCCTATTTGGAACTTGGATTCATGTTGTACTGATAATTATAGCTTTGAAATTTGGCCTCAAGATGCTTGTAGTGTTCATATGGATGTAAATATTTTAGAATATTCACTTCTATCCTTGGGTGGGAAAACTTGATACATTGGTGCAGTGTTGACAGGATTGTATAAATCTCATGTAACCAAGGCCTGCCTAGAAGCATATTATATGATAACTCAAGATCAAGTACATGAAAAAGTGTATCATGGGTTAAAGGCCCAATGATAACTGACAAACTAATGATGCCTTGTGATTCTCTTTCCTAATTATCATAGGCTTTGATAGTTATTGTTTCTAGTTGGAGATCTACCATTGTGTACCCAAGAAGCTTGATGAGCTTTAGAGACATTATGTTGAGGTTGGATCCATTGTCTATAAGGACACATTTCACTTTATGACATCTTATATAAACCTCAATGTATAATGGATTATTATGGAGTGGACCAAGGGAGGACATATCACTTTAGTTGAATGTGACTTATTGGGTTGGAGATAGGTGTCCAACCAAAAATTAAAATTTATTAGGGGATATGTCACTAGCAACAGTGAATTGGGTTAAAAACTCAATCAAGATGTTCTTATGGATTATTGACATTTGCAGCAAATCTAAAATAGAATTTTTTTCTGGTGTCTTTTTTAATTATTCCACAATATCAAACTTCGTATCTTGGTCAGGAGTGAATGGTTTATTCTAAGGTTGAACAATTGGCTGGATGACAGGCAAAGTGGAAGATGGTTGTGGGCTTGGGATAGTATTCTTCGACCTCCAAGTCATGATTACATAATCGAGATTAAATACGAGACCATTATTTTTAATCAATGTTGGAAATGGTGTGGGACCAGACAAGACAGGTCTCAGTTACTAGGGCACCTGCATGTGGTCACGTGGCAAGAATGAGTTGTCAATATAAGGTCCAAAAGGGGAAGTCCTAGTTTATTGGTTTGCCTGTATGCACTCCCAGGTCAAATATGGATTATCCATGTAATTTGGTTGAGTATTATTGTTTATCAATGGTCTAGGCTTATTAGTACTTGGTCAAGGATTAATGGAGATGCTATTAATGCTACCCCCTACAATATGACCAACAACCCTGTTGTAGTCATGTGTAACTACATGGTAGGTTTGTTGGTGGTTACCATTTTGACCTTGGTTTTGTTCGTTGTTCTATAATTGTGGGTTTTACAACTATTTTTTTTGATCCTACTGGTTCAACCTTTGATGATGATTTTGCTATTGCATTGGTCATTGTTGTTGGTATTGATTGTTCCACTATTATTGATTATTATGTCAATGAAAGGGGTTTTAATAGATCTCAAGAGTTTGATTAGAAGTGAAATCACCATTATCCAATGTTATCTCCCCATTATCTGACATATTCTCAATTAAATGTTTGATTTGGACACATCTTCGTAATTATGTTTGTTGACCTACTGATAGTCACAATTTTTTTTTTCATGGTACCAATCAAAATAAGAAATGTTTTGCAGATAATGCTTTGGTATATGCCAACTAATCAAATTAGTGGCTTCAAGCTTGAAAAATATAGACTCAATAGGTTTTCCTAGGTCACTAAAGACACAACATGTAGGCATCGTTCTCCTAAGAGGAGGGGTTTGCAATGGTAAAGGCTACTATATTTGTTGTGTAGGTCTTGATTATTGCACTTGTAGTATTGGTTAGAGAGGTTGCTGGGTAGGAGTAAGCTAAAAAGGTAGTGAAAATGATGTTTTCACCATTTGGACATGACGGGATTTGATTACTCTATTTCCTACAACATTCCTATTATTGTTAAGTACTTCAGTCTTTCTTGGTTATTGGCCTATGTCAATTGTGATGCTTACACTTGGATGGGATGTTGGTTATTTCCCTAATTGGTACCTTGATTTTGATTAGTTGAATTAAGCTTAATGACTCCTTTATTGATGAGTTCTCTCTCAATCAATAAGCCTTTATCAATGATCTCTTTGAATGTATGCGTACATTGTAGTTCCAGATGATAAGCTATCTCACTATACAAATTTTTGGTAAACATAGTATTTAGTTGTTTATCTAGTAAACTGTGGATGAAACGGCTTGCAAGGGCTCTTCATCATTATAAATAACTTGCAAAACTTTCACCATCTTTTTTCTTTACTTGGGTTAAGTCTACTAATGCAATCTCATGCTCGAGATTATAGGAAAAGTGCTGCACAAACTTATCAAAAAGATCATCAAAATCTATTACTAAATTTTTGGGCAACTTAAAAAACCACTCCAAGGCTTGTCACGCCAAGGTCTTTGGAAATAACAACAAAATTTATATGTTGCTATATGCCACTGGTTGACATGCGATGAAGAATTCGATCAAATAAGCCTTAGGGTCACCTTTCCCTTTGTATTTATCAAATTTCAATTGTTCATATCCTAGAGGAAATTATATCTACAAATACTCCATGTTGAATGGATAGGAATATACGTCATCAAATTTGAAATTTTTAGTCTATTTACCACCTTGAATGGCAGTAATTGCATCCTTCATATCTTGCAATTCTTAGGATATGAAACTGGAAGGAATATTGGTTTGAGGGAGAATTTGGGTAGATGGTTAGGAGGTCACAAATGAGACACTTTGACCAAGGTATGATGGAGATACCTATTGGGGTACATTAGTTTGGTTGGGGAATGGACCAAGAATATGCATACATGGATTAAGATGTACTTAAGATTGCACACTTGGCTGTGTGATATTTTGGTTCGAGTTGGTGATAAAGGTTTCACTTGGATGATTTTGTGGTTAGGACAGAGGGATATAACTATACTGTGCCAACTTTGGTTGAAAAGGGACATGCTACCGACTAATCAAACCTTGCTATTGAGAGGGAACTTGTGGACCAAGACCCTATCTCTAGATTTGTGGCACATTTTGAGCCAATAATTATCTAGTAGGTACTTGAGAAACATGGGGACCTCCTTATTGTATGAATACCTATGAGGAAGTGAAAGCAAGTTACAGATTTGACATCTATTATTTACCAATATTTGCATGTTGTTGACTAGTCATTGCTTGGTTTTGGATTGGCATATTAGTATGTGACTGAAGAGGTATGTTAATTGTTACTTGACAAGGTGGAACATTTATAGCCCCTAATGGAGGTGGAAATGTATTTATCCTCTATTGCATTCATACACTATATTTTTCCTATTTTTGTGGAATACTTCTCATTGCTTATTGAGGAGGAGTAGAACTCATCACATTCTGTCATTGAGGTGCAACATTAGTCATTATTTGATTACCTAATCTCATAGGTTGTACACTTGAGGAAGTAACTAATTTAGGTTGGGGTGTATAAACTCCTACTCCCTAGTATGATGACCTATTCATAGAATTAACTACATGCACATGTTGTTGGCTAGTTGTTTGCACGTTATTACCACTTTGCAGATAATGTAAGATTTGGGGTCATAAACCATGTAAGACTGATCATTATAGATCCTGTCATATATGAATTTAATCCATCTCTCTTCTAAGTAGATAACACACACCCTAGAAGCTGATCTGCACTCCATTAACATTTCAATGTTTTTATGCATTTTATTACTATTTTCCTTTAGATACTTGATCTTATTTTCAACCGTTTATAGTTTTTATTTTAATTCATCTTGTTGTTCTATTGTTTCAACATATACTTTAAATCTTTGTACTAGCTTCTTGTAGTGAAACTAGATGTTGTTTGCATATTGTCTACTATGTTTGGCTCACTACTCTATGTATAGGCTGAAGACACTTCTTCAATAATAGGCATATGCATCAAGTTATCTATTGAAGTGGTTTGTGTGAATGGGTCAGAATTTATATTCTCTTGTCCTATTAATTCTATCAACAATCTTGTTGAAGGAACTAGGTCAATAAGAGGCTTACTTAACATGTTCATTTGATTGAAATCACGTGCTAGATTCAGGTAGGTTTGATATGCTATCTACATTTGGTTAAAGTGATCTTCCATGATATTTTTACCTTGATTAGATATATTAGGATCTTGGTATGATGGTTAGACTAGAGCCATATGATTGCTAGAAGAATCCTGTTGATTATAAATGATATTTTGGGGCACTCTTACTAGACTTGGTAAATTTTCATGGGGGAAGTCTGTTGGAAGCTTGGCCCATACCTCTATGGCTCTAACAAAAATCTCATCTTTGTTCTCTAACAAATGTCGCTCAAATAAAAATGGATCATATGTGGAAGTTGTATTAGTAGAATATGATTGTTGAAATACTAGGTCATCCACTATAGGTATTGTAGCTAGGTATTATATGGTTTGCTCTTGGTCTTGTTCTGAATAAGGTGGTATGTTATCCAGATAGTTAGCTAATGGATCTTAGCTTTGTGCCCCTGATTGAGTATTATAAGAGGGATAAGAATCCATCTCATAAGCAATATTATCTATAGGAATACATGTTAAGATCCATAATCAATGTTAAAAGGTCAAAGAGTTTTACAAAATTTAAAAAGGACAATGTTTAAAATAGATGATGTCCCAACTTGGTCTAGATTCATCAAAAGTATGAAAAGGTTTATGCAAAGTTTTGTGAGGAAATAAGCTAGCGTGAAGTATCAAGGAGAAGCTTTTGTAGCTCCATTGATTATAGACCTCCTTGAAGCTAATATTCTAGGTTATATCAACCCTAAATGGTATTTTCAAATGTTGAGACAAGGTATCTTTATAGCCTCTATGAAATAAAGTGCGATCATGAATGGTAAATAGGGACAAATAATGGATAGTAGGCTTGACTGTGAAATAGAATGGCGAATGATAATGGAAAGGGTAATGGTGGGGAAATAAATGAAGATCGAGATGTTCAGTCACACATAATGTTGTTGATGCTAGATTCAACATAATTAGGGTTGTGATGGGGTTGAAGACTTGTTCTCTGAATAGGACCACCATATTTGTATGTTGTTTGATCTTGAGAGTAGCTACCATCTAATTAGGCTATATATTATAAGTTATTTTGATTTGATCTTTGATTTTGTCTTCATCAAGTAGTGAAGAACTTTTGTGCTCAGCTCTTGGTGCCTTAAAGAGGTTTTCACCAATAAAGTTGTCTTAATTGTCCCGTAACACCTTTGAGAAGGTTTCACTAATGAACATTGGATTTTGACTTTGATTTTCTTCTAGCTCTTTAGAAAAAGTTTCATTAGAAGATGCTAAGTTTTGACTTTGATTGTCCCCTATTGGTTTTAAAAAGGTCTCACTAGGAGAGTGCTCTTCTGCTACATGAATGTGGTCTTTGGCTCCTTGCTCTTCTTCAACTGCTATGTCACCATGGATGCAATTCAATAAAGTGTGATTTTATCAGTCCCAATCAACATTTATGGGAGATGTAATGTCAATAATTTAGCTATTTTGGTTGATGGTAATGGCCTATGGAATGGTAATGAAATGGGGAGAGGCTGCACAATCCTCATAGAAGATACTATGATAACTTGTGTTAAAGTTGAAGTACTCATCCATAAAAACTATAAAAGGATCACAAATGTATTCAAACTAATCTATGAGGCATGTATAACCAATATTATAATAGCCATGAACATATTCTTCTTATGAATCTGATTCAAACTCAAGGGACTCTGAATCCGATGTTGAGACTGATGTTGATTTTGATTTTGATGCTAAATTCAATGTCGATTTAAGAATAAAACTTGACTCTAATTCTGATTCTTCATCTGATGGGTACTTTTTTATAATGATGTCTTGTTGAATTATTGGTATTGGATATGTAACAACCTTTAATGGCATGATAGGCTCCACTAAGACTAGTTTATCAAAGTGAGACTTCTCTAGGATGGGAAGAAGGTCAAGAGACAACTCATAAGAGACTGGATTATCAATAGGAGGCTCTTGAAAAATAGGCACATGATTGAGGTAATGATTTTCCCAAAGGTGATTATAATCATTAAGAAGTGACTAAGTAAAGACTGACTCATAAGTGTGAGATTCCTTGATAACTAGTATAGGATCAATAGGTGATTCATCATAGGTTGACTTATCACAAATGGTTGATTCAACAAAAAATCTCGGATTGGTTGGTTCGCTTGGCCTTGGTTTCTAATGAGTTGAAAGATACCAGTTTTGAACATAGCTTGGTCTTCAAATGATTATATAGGTTGAGGTTTGGATGGGATTGGTACTAGATGAGGAATGACTTACGGTTGTATAATGGTAGGGCATTAGGGAGCATGATTGCAAATAGGCATGATGTGATTTGATTTAATCTGATAAGTTTGGAAACAAATTTGACATATACCCGACACATAAAATCAAACATAAACATGATCAATTGGCATAAGGCATGAGGCAGAAGGCCCTTTGAAGAAAGACTATGTTTTCCCAAATAAAAGCACAAACAATGATGATGATAGGTATTAAACAGACAAACCATCAATAGTTTTCAAATTTGGGTAATCGATTGACTGAAGTTATGCAACCCAAAAGAGAAAGATCTATGTATCAACCCCACAAATTGAGGTTTAAATAGAAATCAATCAATGTTTGAATCCAAACTTGACAAGGCTAATTGAAAACTCAACGTTGAAAACTAGGATTTGACCAAACAGGGTAGACAAGATTGGATAGCATGAAAACACAAGACAAAGATTAAAATGGTATACATGACGTGGTTTTAAACAAATGGTTTTGATACAATGGTAAACAAGTTATGAAACAAATTGAGCAGCCTAACGTTGTAAGCATACTCAAATAATGTGGTCAATTTTATGTTTCAAAGATTTAAAAGGCTCTAAATGTTTTGACATGATTTGGGCAACATAACGCTACCCTCTGCAACTCAAATGACATACACAAACAAGTTTATCAAAATTTTCAAGGCACAAGTGTGATGTAAAATGGCCAACATAATGCTTCTTTAGACAAAAGAGTGATGTATAGATAGATTGGTTTTGACATGGTTTATACACAAACAAACAAGTTTTATTCTAAAAAACACCAAGTAAGATAAATGACCAAAATACACTAAGTATAATCATCCAAATCCTAACAAGGGTATGTAAAAATGGGGTTGACTAAAACTAGCATGGTTTCGATCATTCTAGGGGAATCAATTGCACAATGACTTTCACGTCAAACAATGTAAAAGAAAAGCATAGATTTTGGGTTCGTATCACTTGGCTTGTTGAAAAAAGGTCTAGTCCTTTTTGCAACCACTACATCCTATTGTTCACTCAATGTAGTGCGATGTCCAAAATGCCACTACATCTCGTGTGCAAATCTAAAGGTGCCAAATGAAGTCAATGCCAAGAGATGAAACCCCAGGTTAAAGCTTCCCTAAAGAACTCGTGGGAGGTGATGAAGTCCCCCACACAAGCCAAGTTTGCATAAAAAATAAAGAAAGCATGAAATATAAAGACTTTAGGGTCATTTTCAAGGTCACCCAAACTTTGACGAATTTTTGGGGAGTGTTGTAGATGACATTATTTCTAAGCCTTAGACTAGGCTACTTGCAATAGGAATGGCGCTTTTGATTCCAAGGGTTCCCTATAGGGGATAAATGGAAGAGAATACATGTAACATTTCTCTTTTTTCCAAACAAAGATTTAATCTAAATAACTATTGCAAATAATAATTGACAAGTGTGTTCAATTTTAAGCCCAAATGAAAGTGAGGTGGTGTTCATTTGACCCTTTGGTCTTATTTGCAAACTTTGAAAGCATTCATCATAAACATTTAAAATTTTTAAACACCAAAATAAAGTTCCTAATTGATTTTTAAGCATGCTAAAGGTGATCTAAACATGTTTTAGTCAAATGTCAAGCTTGGTCTTGCAGCAAAAATGTTAGCATGTCCTTTAGCTTTGAAGCTCTTTTTGATTTGAAACAATGAACTTTGGAAAAATAGCTCTTAGGTCTATGTTTTTAAAAAAACATAGTGATCGACGTTGGTTATATATAACCAACAATGGTTACCTTGGCTAACTAAAATCTAACCAATGCCAATTTTGCTAACCGATGTCGGTTAGGTTAAGCTATGTAATCGATCTCAGTATTACTTGTCGATGTCAATTACTATGTAAAACCATGGGAAACAAAAATGGCATAATAAAGTTAGAAAATCAATTAACAAGAGTTTTAAGGGTCCAAATAAATATTTTAGAGTTGAAAAATGATCTTTTTCAGATGTGAGATGTGTCTAGTCCCATCGGGCATGCCATTATGTGATCTAGGAATTTGACTCAAGAGAGGATAGTTAGTAGGTGTTAGTTCCAAAATGAAAATAAAATGATAGAAACACACTAATAACATAATATCTCTAGGCCTAGACACTAGGGAAAGCTTAGTTAACAAAATCAAATGACAAAGACAACTAAAAAGTAAGGAATAAAAATATAATAATTCTTTCACTTTCTTTGGATGTTTCAAATGCCTTTGTAGTAGTGGCTTGCTCGGCTTGTGCTCATGAAGTCCTTGGCAATGGAAGTTTGTCTACCTCCATCCCTCCTTGACACCTTTGGCATGTGGCTTGGATTGGCTTGGAATAAATTTGGCATGGTAACACTAATTTCATGAAGCTTTTAGAACCTATCCTGCATTATAACTTTGCATTCTCAAGTATTTTTAAATTCATGTGGTAAGGCCTCTTATTTATAGATTTTTGAGATTGATCAAAATCAACCTCAATCATCCATCTCAAGATTGAGATGTGTGGTTGAGGATTAATTCAATTTTTGGAATTAATTTTGTAATTATCCACATCATAACATTAGAATAAGGGGCAATTAAGAGGCATGAAGGGCATCATAGAAGGCATTGATGAGGCATGGAGGGCATGAATCTTGATATTTGTGGCATTTATGGCCTAGGGATGTCTTCCCAAGAAATGAGGTCACCTGATGATACAAATATTCAACATTTATTTTTAAAAACAAGTCTTCAACAAGTTTCCATAGAATTTTTGACTAGGCTCTAATTTGGTTTAATTAGCTCTTAAACATGTTTAAGCACTTTGTGTACAAATATCTCAAATTGATCATAATGTCTTGTTATTGGTTTAGAATTTGACTAGATTGAAATTGAAAGTCAATGTCATATGCATTGGATCTATTATCCCATTTAGGATGTTATCAACAACACATAATAAATGCACATGTCTTGTGCAATAAATTTGATAGGAAAGGGCAATCTAGAGCACTCAGGTACAAAATTGGCATTTTGACTCAGAATGAGCTGATCAAAGTTAGCTGGCCCATTAATTGCATTACCCCATTTAGGGATACCTTAGCCAAAATTGGCATTTGAATATATCAATTTCATTTTATTTAGTGTGTTTTAGTGTTTTTAGGCCAAATTATGCATTTTAGGAGGAAATTGGTCAAAAACTTGATTGGAGGTTATCGATGGCCAGTTTTAAGTGTATACAGTTTGCCTCTATTTGAAAAGGTGTTACAAGCTATAAGCACAATAACATCTTTTCTAAAAATAAAAAGGTTTTGTATGCCTACAACTGCAATGATGATAAACTAAGTATATGATGCCCCCTCGAGGGAATGATTGACACAAGTAGGTTAACAAACAATCCCTCATAAAGAAAGAAGCAAAATGAGGAGACCAAAGAAAGGAGAGACGATGGGGTGAAAACACAATGATGCTATAAAAGTAGGCCAAATCAATGAGAATGCAAGTGGAACAATGTACAATGGTTTACTCAAAGGTGGTTATAAGCATTCTACCCCAATAGTGGCAACATGGAATGATAACATAATGATTTGCCCAAGAGCGATTATTATAAACACCTAAATTTGGGCATCGATAACCTCTAATCAGGCTTTTGACCAATTTCCACCTAAAATGTATAATTTGGCTTTAAAACACTAAAACACGTTAAATGATGTGAAATTGACATATTCAAGTGTCAATTTTGGCCAGGGTATCCCTAAAATGGGTAGTGTAATTTATGGGCCAGTTAACTTTGATCAGATCATTTTGAGTCAAAATGCCAATTTTGTACTCAGGTGCTCTGGATTGCTCTTTCCTATCAAAAAATTTGCACAAGACATGTGGCTTTGCTATTTTCTATTGATAACATCTTAAATGGGATAACAGATCTAACACATCTGACATTGAATTCTAATTCCAATCCAATCAAAATTTGGATCCAATAACAAGGCATTCTGATCAATTTGAATCATTTGTGCATAAAGTACTTAAACATGATTAAGAGCTAATTAAACCAAATTAGAATCTAATCATGAATTCCATGGAAACTTGTTGAATACTTATTTTTATAAATGAATTTTGAATATCTAGATCATCAAGTGATCTCATTTCTTGAGAAGACATCCCTAGGCCATAAATGCCACAAATATCAAGATTCATGCCTTCCATGCCTCATCAATGCCTTCCATGATGCCCTCCATGCCTCTTAATTGCCCCTTCTTCCAATGTCATGATGAGGATAATTACAAACTTAATTATAAAAATTGAATTAATCTTTAACCACACATCTCAATCTTGAGATGGACGGTTGAGGTTGATTTTGATCGATCTCAAAAATCTATAAAAAGGAGGCCTTACCACACAAATTTAAAAAGAATTGAGAATACAAAGTTATAATGCAAGATTGGTTCTAAAAGCTTCATGAAATCAATGTTACCATGCCAAATTTATTCCAAGCTAAGCCAATCCACAAAATCCACAAGCCAACGGTGCCAAGGAGAGATGGAGGTAGCCAAGCTTCTATTACCAAGGACTTCATGAGCACAAGCCGAGTAAGCCACTACTACAAAGGCATTTAGATCATCCAAGGAAGGTAAAAGAATTCTTGTGTTTTATTCCTTACTTTTTAGTTGTATTTGTCATTTGTTTTAGTTAACTAAGCTCTCCCTAGTGTCTAGGCCTAGAGATGTTATGCTATTAGTGTGTTTCTTTCATTTTATTTTCATTTTAGAACTAACACCATACTAACCATCCTCTCTTGAGTCAAATTCTTAGATCACATATATGAATTATATAAATTAGGAAAACCAATCTTAGAGATAGATATAATGGCTAGGAAAGACTATAGTAAAGAGTCAAATGTGTATGCACAAATCATGTTTGTGAAAGATAGGTCAAAATTAACATTGTCAAGTATCAAATACTAAATTTATGTGTCTATAATAAGCCACAAGATGAAATCGTTCATGTCACTCGTGAAAATTTACCAACTAAAGGGAATGTCCTCTTGATGAATGAAAATTGACATACCTTTAAGGTTGGATTGAGAAACAGGTTTCATGAGGGTGAAGATAAAAGGGATTCTGAAAAATTTACATATCTTATTAAAATAAAAGCTTAATGTACATAGTTCAAGGAGATTTAATAACATGTAAACAATCTAAACATAATAATAAAACTAACTTTCCAACAAATCCATGGTAAAATGAAGAATAAAAGGCAATAAGAAGAACATTAAGGGAGAGAGTAGATGTGACAAAGAGAAATAGAAAAATATATGGAAAAATAGTAAGCACAAAAAGGAGTATATGAAAACAAGATGGACAAAGATGATATACATAGGGAAGCATTCTGAAAAAAATATTTTGGAAGGAGCTAAATAAAAAATATCTCAAATAAAAAATAACATTACAACAAGTGAGTGGTTGAAGTATTTAAAATAATTGTTAAAATGTGTAATGGAAAAAGACACACTCCCTACAACTAATGTTAAAGAAGAAATTTTCACAATTAGAAACATCCAACAAGGGATTAAGAAGTTAGCAATAAGGTTGAGCCTTAGATGGTTTGCAAATAAAATATTTAAATTGGGGATCAAAGATCTTATCACCACACATCACATAAATATTTAATAGAATGAATCTTGATATTTGTGGCATTTATGGCCTAGGGATGTCTTCCCAAGAAATGAGGTCACTTGATGATGTAGATATTCAACAGTCATTTCTAAAAACAAGTATTCAACAAGTTTTCATAGAATTCTTGACTAGGCTCTAATTTGGTTTAATTAGCTCTTAAGCATGTTTAAACACTTTATGCACAAATTACTCAAATTGATCAGAATTCTTTATTATTGGTTCAGAATTTGACTGGATTGGAATTGGAAGTCAATCTCAGATGCATTGGATCTATTATACCATTTAGGATGTTATCAACAACAAATAACAAAGGCACATGTCTTGTACAAGAAATTTGATAGGAAAGAGCAATCTAGAGCACCTAGGTCCAAAATTGGCATTTTGACTAGAGATGAATTGATCAAAGTTAGATGACCCATAAATTGCATTGCCCAATTTAGGGATACCTTGGCCAAAATTGGCACTTGAATATGTCAGTTTCACATCATTTATTATGTTTTATTTTTTTTAGGCCAAATTATGCATTTTGGGTGGAAATTGGTGAAAACCCTGATTGGAGGTTATCGATGGCCAGTTTTAGGTGTCTACAATATATAGGATATCCCTAGTTTTTGCTTAATTGCTTTATTATCCTAAGTCAATTATCATCATTCTCAAGATCATTATTTCCTCCATCTTGGATAGTGCCAACAACAATCAAGTAAAATTGATTATAATCATCATCCCAACTATTTTAAATGACTATTTTTCAAACTCAAACCCTTCCCTTGGGTCAGCCCACATGTTTCACATGTCGATTATAAGAGAAAATTACTCAAAAATTCATCTATATAAACACATCCAACCTAAGGCTATTCTTATATAGAACATATCTAATGTTCACTTATAAACTACTTGCACATTAAAGAATACATCTGCACATCTTTGAGGCACTATTGTAAATCATCCAAATCTAAAAACCCTCAAAAAAAAGTCACACACCAATTTTAAACAAATAAAACAAGGTCAAAGTTACATATTGCCAAGTGTTGAAATCCAAACAGATCACTATTGAGCACATATACACATAGGTGGGATAACTATGTGTGGTTTGAGCCCTCTTTAGAGTATTAGAATATAGACAATGTTCAACCACCCAACGAGGTGTGGTTGGGGTTGTACAAACCATATTTTTATCCCTCTTTTATAGACCAAGAAAAGTGTCAAAAGTGGAGCTAGGGTTCCAAGGTGAAGGAAGACAAATATGAATTTGCATGTAAGACCGAACATTTAAAAATACATAGAAACAATCTTGACAAGCAGGAACAACAATCTATGGTAAAAAAAGCAAAATTTTATATAGAGACAATTGTAGCTGTCACATCTCATTTTTTATTATGAGTGTTTGAGACATTATTCAATAGATTATGTGTTGGTTATTAGCAGATTTGATGATAATTATGAATTGAATTAGTTATGTTATTTTGATAGCAAATGTATTTTACTTAATGAGCTATTATATTATGATTATGATCATTATTTTTATTCATTAGTGATACTCAGTAGTTGTTATGATTTAATGTTGATTTTTATCATGGTACAAACTAACTACAAGTTTTTTTGGTGAGTTTGATGCAAAATATTTTACACCCTTAGTGATAGTGTGGAGGGAGATTATCATCCAAGAGGGGGGAGTAGATGGTTACATTTGGGGGTAAAGATAAATCTGTAGGGAACCCGCACACACCATAATAGAAATTGAATGAGTGTTTATTTTATTGTTAATCGTATGATTAATTTAGAAAGTTAAATGAATTCAGTTATGATTATTTCTTATAATTATCTTTAATCATACATATTTACATTCTCTTTGATGATATTTAATTATATGTTACTTTCCATTTGGTTTCAATGTAGTAGGTAGTTGTTTAGACATTATATTACTTGTTGAATGGGGTAACCTTGCCATTTATGTTTGGGATTACACTAAAAATTATCATTTCGATCTAACTTCATAACTGGTATTTAGAGGTGTGTAGAGTATGATGCATTAAATTGTCTTACAATATTTTAATTATTTTGAGGTTTTGTTATGTTATACCCCTTTGGGGTCTTATTAGAAAAAGGGTGTTAGGGGAAAATATCACCCCTATGGTAATTTTTATTGTTTAAATTAAAACTTGGCATTCAAATAATTCTGGGTTCGAATAAGGTTAATATTGAAGTTTCAAGGCATTTAAATGGACAATATGTTTTTACAAAAAAATGGGAATGGGGGGGAGGGGGGTGCGAATTCATATTAGGGTTCAATTATGATGGTTTTAGTTAACTTCGGTGTATGCATGAAGGGTTTGGTTGTCGATCTCCAATGCAATGGAGACTAGGTCTGTGAGTGGAGTTAGTCATTTATGAAAGAAATTGCTTGTGGTGGACAGGATGTGAGAAGGGGATTTAGTTTAGTGACTATGCAAAGCATGCAAAAAATGGGGAGAAAGATAAGTAGGGCAAATTAGAGAAGGAAGGAACATCCTAGAGGAAGAAAATGAATATAATAAGAAGGTTTGAAGAGAAAAAGTTTTAGGCAACAAGGAAGGGTATTTGCATTTGAATTTGAGTGAAAAAACAAGCAAAAACCTAGGCAGTCCGAGTTTAAACTATTTAGTGTTTTATATGTCTTGCAAAAAGAAAAAGAAAAATAAATAGTTTCCATGGTAAATTTAATATATATCTGGTTAAGGCTTGGATACGATTGAACCATTCGACTTTGAATTTAAATATATTTTTTACCTCATATATATATAGAGGGTTTCATCCCTATTGAGCTAGGGACAAAATATAGATTCCATCCACAAAAATATAAATATTGTAATAAAACATATAAGCTAATAGGGTTCCAATTAAGTCTTTGGCATTAAAGACTGTTGGTTATGAACTGCACTATGTGAAGTAGTAAAATGTGGGATTTTCATGTATTACATGCAGCTATTAGTTTCAATGAAATATGGGCTCAAACAAAACTTTATTTTAGAATAACACACACACACACACACACATAGAAACACACACACACATAGAAACACACACACACACACATGACCACTTATGCATATACCTAACCTAGTAATAAAAACAAGACCTCTTTTGATAGTAGTTGACTTGCTATGTTTCTATAGTGGTTGGTCAAAATGGCTATATTTTAGGGTTTTATTTATGTGAGAAAATGTGACTAGAATGGGGTTAAAATGTCATTCAATGTCTACCTTTAAATGAGTATGATTTTTATATTGAGATTAGTAAATTACATTGACTTAGCTTCTATATTAAATAAAGTTTAATATTCAAGCCTGTGATTTGATCTTTTCTAAGTCCATATAGTGTGACTAGGTAATTGTAAAAGATGTGTTGGTTCATTTATTATTGAGTTATAATCATTTGAGATAGTCATGAGGAATATATTTTATAAAAGATAGAAAGGTGTAAAAGATTTGGGAATTTTTATAGCATGAATTTGGTAGGCTATGCATGTGGTTCAACCTTTCTATGGAATCCCTAGATGGGATGTATCCTCTCTACCCTCCTGAGTTTGACTATGGAGACCTGTATGTGAAGTAAGGTTATTTTGTAACTTAATTATATTAATGTAACACTTTATTTACCTCTTCATAGAACATGTAGGTTTCCATGAAAGGAAGAAAGGTATGGGGATTATAATATTGGGCATGTGAATGTTTGATTTAACACATTTAAGCATAAATCATTTTATGTTAATATAAACAGCTTGAGATAGAACCCTGTGTACTTGATAGTATAATAAATTCTCAATTTTGGGTAATATGTAACAAGCATATGAATAATTCATAACATGAGAACATCTATAAGATATACCTATATAGGAAAGTATGAGTAAATTTTAGGGAATGGGTTAATGAATAGTTATGTAACAAGAAAATAATATTGCGTGTTTGAATTATTATGGAATTGAGACCTGTTTAAGCCTTAAAGTAAATACTGGAAAGAAATACGTAAATAAGGTACAAGTTTTCCTTGCATTATATGGTAGCACAAATATGATTATAAGATTTGAATTAGAATAAGAGTGACCTTGAGCACATTGTATTTTACTTGGATGTTGACACAAGTGTTATTGGTATTAACTGTGCATTGATGTTTGTAGTATTTTGACTGTACAAACCTAATCTAATATGACTAAATGAAAGTACAAGTAATATAGATACTTAATATTGTGGGTCATGAATTAAATTTATATATGAGGATTATGCTGGAAGCTATTAAGCATTAGTATATGAAAACTTATGATTAAAAGGTATGTTAAGTATAAGCATAGAAAGTCTTAATTGCCATTCTTTCTTGTTAACATATCTATATTGAGTATTTAGTTGTACATGCATGTATTTTAACTATGGTATAGTATTGATGAACTACTTTTGAATATTTATTTTCATTTGGTATGTGGATAACAAGAAGTACATATACAAGTACACTAGTGAGTGATTCGTATACGTAACTCCTGATATCATCTCGTATGATTCAATAATAGAGAGTTTTGTGTGAGTGAAAATGACTTGTATGTATATTTGAAATCTATAATGAAAACTTTGGTCAAATTAATGGTATAGTTGAGACATTTTCACTTCATTGTACTACTAATTTACATGCTTGATATTATGATTTATATAGAGGAATGGATTCCATGGTATATTTGATTTATGCATGTAATAGTGTTAGTACACACATGGGTTTCAATTATTTCTTGATATCCACACTATTTTTATATGTTCTTATGTGAAAGGGTAGGGACACTCCCAAAAGGGAGATGTGCAAGAGACTGTTGGTCTACGATTGGAGGTAAAGCACTCGATGATGCTCTCTATCTTTAGCTAAATCAACTAGATGTATTTATATTTAGGCTACACGATGGATCATAAATATGTTTTTTGTAGCTCATATTGTACTTTTGTACTATCATTATGTATGTTAATATTATGCCTTATTTTACCTCATTTATGGATGTATAATTACCACAATAGTGGTTGTGTACTTGTATAAAAAATTATGATTTATAAACAACACTAACTATAATTATATTCTCGACTGATTCATGATTTATATCCACATTTTAAGTGTTCAATATGCCTTAATGTTTAGATGATCAGTTTCACAACTTAATATTATGTTCAATATTGATTACTAAGTGATAATTAATATGCCAATGGGCTGATGTATTGCATGAATCTATTATTTGAAATTTGTTTAGTTATCAATTTTAAATTAATGAATGTAATATATATTAATAGTGAGATTTATTGTATTAAAAAAATAGTATTGTTTGGGTTAGAACTAGTTGGGTCTAACAATAGAAAAAAGTGGATGGATCCAGCCACTACAAGCATCTATGTCGAATCAAAAGAGACTTGGCATGTTTTGACACTTTGTTTCCTAACCCGAGCAATCATAAATCTAATGGAGACATTTTCAAGATAATTCATACAGATTGAGATCATAACAAAACAAAAACAAGCAGCGTACCCTATCCTCTTTTCATTTCTATAAATAGTAAGCATAACAAATCATCTTATTTTACATTCATATATGTGTAATTTAGGATATATCTTATACAATCTGAATTATAGAAGTTTTAGCTTGTTTAGATCACTATATCCAAAATAATTTCAAACATTCTCATGAACCCAACCTTTCTATTGAGCACAAATAACCCTAGGTTTCCCTTAGGGTTTCATATTACCTGCTTAGTTTTTCAAAATCCTACATTAGGGTTTCATATATGATTTTTTATTTTCTCCTTATCACATGATTAAAATGGAAATTATAATTGATGTTGATGCTAATAAAAGAAATGATTATCCAAATTTTATAATAGATTCGATGATGTGGATTGATGAGTATTAACTCAATATTTTAAAATTAATTCACACATGCTAGTTGCATTATTAATTATAACAAGATATGAAATGAAAAATAATGCCAAAGTTGTCACATCTAAGGAACAACATGAGCCCTTTAATGATACTAATTTATCATTTAGAGGTACCGATTCTACAATAAGTGTTCAGACCACTACTGCTACTATCCATATATCTACACATTTAGTTATGCATGTGATGTCCATTCATAATGTGTGGCAACACAAGGCTTTCCTTATATTTTTGTGGTTATCCCTACATAACATACTTTTGTGCCTCCTAGGATGGATACTCATATACCATCATCCATTATGACACAATTTTCTTTGCCTAATGCTCAAGCCCTTATAAAACTGTTCCTTGATCTTAAAGTTAAATTTATACAATTAAAACAAGGTTATTTTAGAGTGGGCTATCCCACTTATTCTCAAGTATTAATACACAACCTATTGGCCTAAAATATTTCATATTATTCTACACCTATAGGGCTGATGGCACTTAAGCTTACATCATATCATGGTAAAGGCGATCCAAAATAACACCCTAGTGCCTTTCACGTAGCATGTTTGGATTATGCATCCAATGAAAATTTGTTAACCAAATATTTTTGTGATGTCTTAAGGATTGATTTGTGATGGTTATATGACCACCCATCCAATATTTACATGCATTCAGTCCTTTGGTCAATCAGTTCTTAACACACTTTTCAATTAACATTAATTAGGTGTCTTATGATGAAATTATAAAATTTAAGCAAGGATCCAATGAACCCATCAGTGATTATGTGCTTCCTTATAATAATGTGCTCTCTAAGGTGACAAATCCTATGACTCATGATTAATTACAAGATATATTCAAGCAATGCTTGCTTTCTCCACTACATGTGTCCATTATGTTTAAGTAATTCCAATCCATTGATAACTTGTGCCATATGGTCAAAGATCACAAATTTAAGCTTCTTGATTGGATAAGCTAAAGTATGGGTCCAATCCTCCAACAAATTCTAGTGTTAAATTTTAGAGTAAGAAAACTTTCAAATTCAAATTGAACAATAATAGGAATGAGACAAAAGTTATAGTTAATATAGTGTCACAACCGACTAATTAGCTTGTCATATTGGCTCATCAAAGGAGGTAGTTTACACAATTTTTTAGAACTCCTCATAAGATACTACAAAATTTAATTGATTACAATCTCATAGATATCCCTCCCCAAAAATAGGTTGATATGAATAGGGCACCATCTAAGGGATTCAACATCAATGTATAATGTGATTATCAAAGATGATTGAGACATTATACGAATAAATGTTTTGGATTAACACATAAGATACATAATGTAATGGATTCAACTATTATTCAACCCAAAAATATTAACATATTTACCATTAACTGACTAAATGATTTTTTTTCCATATTAAATGTGTTAGTGTAGGCTTTTTACCACTTTTTATTTTTACCTACACAGTTGTTAATCAGATTGCTTAAGGTTTTTAAGGTCATTGGGGGAACACATAATGTGTTTTATAATTTTAAGTTGAGTTGTTACCTTTATGGTGACCTAATTTCTCATTATATAATGTACCTCTTATATACGTTTTGGCTAATCAATCCATTGAAAATTAATGAAGCTCACTTTTGCTCTGTATTCTTGCTCTCATCTATCCTAAGATTTTCATACAATATGTGATGTTTAGATATCCTATAACAATATGATATGGTATCATAGCTCTGATCTGATGACCATTTTACCATTTGCAAAATCTTTGATGAGATCTTTACATGCATGCTTTCCTGGTAGTTTCCTCGATTTTTTTGTTTTTATAGGTTTGATGGGATTTCATATAAATCCATGTAAAATTTATAGTTAGAGTCTCTTATCACAAAATTAAAAGCATCATTAGATTTGAAAGGCATCAAAACACTAATATTGATTGTACACTTGACCTACATCTATGACAATGTTTTTCAACTTGATTTTTGGAGGGGTTTGAGCTATTTTTAGATATTTCATGCATTTCCATATTACAAAGGTATCAAATCGGGAACATATTTTTGGTTTTTTTTGGGTTTTATGATTTCTTAAATGGGTTCTTGATAGATTTTATGGAGGTTACATCAAATTTATAGATCTGGGCATTTTTCCAATTTCTAAGAGGTAATTTTTGAATTGATGGGTTTTCACACTTGCTCAAGCAAATAATGGGTTTTATGCCCCCTGTGTGCATGACCATTAGGTTCTATATCCATTATCATATCCTCCATCAAGTCGTATAACCCTTTCCTACATAACCATCAAGGTTTGGATCCCCTACCAACACCTCCATCAGGTCTTGTGATCCCTGCTTACAATTTTATCAGGTCTCGTGACCCCTATTTACATGTTGTTCAGGTTTTTGACCCCCTAATTGCACTTATTTCAAGTTTTTTTGACTATGCCAACACCTCTATCAAGTTCTATTAACCATGCCAACACCTTCATCAGGTTCTACTGACCATCCCTGCACCTTTATTGAGTTTCACCCCTATGTACACACTCTTGTCAAGTTTTGATGACATTTTAGCACCATTATTAGGTTACGCCAACCTTGATGGTTGGCCTATCAAGTTTTTCCACATGTAAAAACACACCCAAAACTTAGTCAACATTCTTTAAAACCTTGTGATGTGTGTGTAACCATCAAATTTAACATCATGTTTTAGGACACTATTCATTTCAAAATTGGTGCATTTTTAGGATGATGTCACTCCCACATCAATCACATCAATCAAAAATGGGAGGGGGATAACACCCAAAATAAGTCTTATCCCCTTATTCATATGGTGTGGTCACATGAGGCAAGCACCCGTATTAGCCCTTAGCCTTTGGTCATATAGAAATTAAGCCCATGGTCACTTACAACCCAAAAATACTTAACTTTTGCTCAAGGGATGCTTAAGTTTTTATTTTGAAAGTTGATGCATACAAATTTTCTTTGGAGAATTTGATAAAAAAAATCCACCACTATTTGCCACCAAATTTTTTCATGCGAGAAGATTTTCAAACAGCTATAACTTTTGATCGATAACTCAGATTTGTGTGTCATTTTCTTCAAAAGTGATTTTTTTCATGCTCTACACATTGGTTATATTTTTTTAAATCTTTTCAAATCAAATATTTTACACTCTTGGACACATTATCGGTAGAGCCTAGCATTCCTCTAGTTCCTTGTACTTTTATTATCAAGATGTAATCTCAGTTATGTCCGATGTCTATAAGAGCTACTTGTATTTTTAACTTTAAGGGGGGATAATTGTTGAGAGTTATAAGTGTCTATTGTGTGGAGTTATGTATTCTTGGGTGTCTCTTCTGCACATTCTCATTTTCTACATTGTGTTGATTCCTGTACTTACTACTCATTTGGATCCATTCTTAGTTTTGCCTAATGTCCTCTTCATGAATGTGTATTATTCTTATAACTAGGGGGTCACTATAATTATTTTGTGTATTTGTGCACTTCTTTGTTGTCTTATCTCAGTCACATCAACTTCAGTTGAAACACACTCACGAGAAAAATTTGATTTACACTAATGGTTCTTCTTGGAAAAAGAAAATATGTTTCTTGGCATGCTTACATGAAACACTTTCTCATGAGAAAGAATTATAATCCATTCCTATATGGACAAAATCCTCCCCCTTATGACTCAAGTTAATTGAATAAGTGGGATAATACTTGTGATAAGTTTTTTGGCACCTTACTGTTACATGTTTTCATGGATCTCCATTGCCATGTGGAACATACAATGTGTCCTTACACTGTTTGAAACATCCTATAGTATTTTTTTGGAGATACTACTGAGATTTACATCACACCTCCTCCTCCACTTCCTATTGTGTCTTCAAATACTATTGTATTCTCTCCTCCTACTTCTATTGCCTGTGATAACACATCTATGGTGGACAGTGCTCTTTCTTATTTCAATCCACCACTACAAGACAATACTCTACTAGGCCTTAGTTATCCCATTACAAATTCTAATTCTATTCCTATTCATGATGTTACTCATCCAAATCCATCATACACTGTTACTTCATAGGACTCTATTATTTCTAATGAGAGTACATTTTATGAGAGCATTGACAACTTTTCTCTTCCTATAGAATTTCAGTTCGTGGATTTGTGTGATTCATTTGTAGTTTCTTCTTTATAGCTTTGAGGGTTTTTGAGTTGTGCTATCCACTTCCCATGGACATTCTTTCTGTAAATGTTCCACACCATTATTATTCATCAAACTCACCTATACTTGATGACACTTTTGAGAATGAGCACATTTCTGAGATTGAGGACTCTTATTCTAGCACAAATGATTATAATAGTGATGGGGACACACCTCTTCCATCTCCTTGTCACCTTCCACATATTGAGAAGTTATTCATTCATCAACCTACCTATGGTATGCTTTTGACATTACAGGGTACATGTATGATGATTTTGGATTCATCTGATAATGAGAAGTCTATTCCATAGGTACAAGGCATTATGTAGTCTATTTTAGCCTCTGCTTCTATTGTACCATCATTACATAGAGAAATTAACCCTCTTACTATGCATGAGGAGTACAATTCATTGGTTGGAGTTCTATTAGGCACTTGGTGGATCCATTTACTATTTTAGGTGATCAACTCTTCATTTCACCTACCTCTGATAGGTTCACTTTAATGGCATTATATTTAGTTCTTGTGCATGATCTTTTCAAACCTATGCCACACTTCTACTTTGGACACTACTTAGAGTTCTTTATACTACTACCTCCTTCATCTTCCACTTTAGAATGGGAAGACTTACAATACACCATTCATTTTCTTCCTTTGACAAAGGGAAGAAACCTTATTCGATGTAGATAGAGATTTTTTAGCCTTCAAGTAAAAGATCTTGTCAATGGCATTCATCATTTTATGAGATCTAATATAGGCAGCTTCAACATCTTCTATGGAGACTTCTCAGTTTTCCTCTCTCTATGTGCTCTATTTTCTCTTACTTATGGACACATTCTCAGTTGTATTCTACATCCTTAGATCATGCACTTTCTATCACTTTTCGCTCTTTCAGAAGAGGAGTTTTATCCTACAAGTTTTTTCCTTTTATCCACTTTATGGGAGTTGCATTATGCTTGATTACTTCATTAGGCCTTATTGTTGGGACCCAATTCTTCTACCCACCTAAGCTATGATTCAGTGGGGTGTTAATGTATGATTTTCTCCACTTTTTGGTTTTACCTCCATTGTTTTTACTCAGCTTACTTAGGGTTGTTAAAGTCATTAGGGGAATACACACTTAATGTGTTTTTTAATTGTGAGTTGAGTTGTTACTTTTATGATGACCTAATTTCTCACTATATAATGTACTTCCTTTGTACTTTTTAGTTAATCAACCTATTAAACATTAATGAAGCTCACTTTTACTCTAAATTCTTTCTCTCACATATCCTAGGGTTTTCATACAATATATGATGTTTAAATATCCTAGAATAATCCAACAAAATGGATTTTAATTAAAATGAAGCGGTTTCAAGCACCAAAATAGATCCAACATTTAGCAACTATCATTCTCATCTAAATATCAAGCATAAAGATACAAAATTGAATATCATGTTCATAATATGCACAAATTATTTGTTGTGAAAATCATGTTGAACAACTATTATTAATAAAAAATAATATTACAAGTAGAACAATTCAATAGTGTTTGGCCAATGTTTTCAAGTAGAATAATTCAATAGTGTTCAGCCAATGTTTTCAAGTAGAACAATTCATATTACTAATATTACATGCATTGATTACAAATTCTCATCATCCATGTTGATATCAGCTTCTTATGAATTTCTAATCTTGTACTTAAGCTCTTAGCCATTCAAAGAATGTAAATTCTAAATTTTATTTGATAGTCTTCTTGCATGCTTCCAACACTCATTCTCTAACAACATCTTGCATTTTGTTTCATAGTAAAAACCTTAAGCTCAACAATTCATAAAAATAAATTCTATATTGTGAAATAAATAGATGAGGCATGTGTCAGGATCGTATCAAGAACAATTGATTACTTTTGTGTAAGCAACTAAACACGAAATTAAACCAGAATAATAAGCAACTAGAAATCAGAATCATCAAAGAACATGAGATACAAGAAACAATGAAAACTTGTATTAAACTCTTCCAAAAGGAAATACAATGAAGAAATCTCTCTTTCTTCCACATCTCTCAAATGTACAGATCTATTTCCCTCAAGAGTTTTCTCTATCAATTACAAACACAATTCAGCTACTTGAATTGTTTCACCCTTTTCTCTTACCTACAAGCTATGAAGATATATCCCTATTATATAGAATTAGGGATCATGAGCTATGCATTCTCCACCGTTAGATATACCTCTTAATCAAAGGTTCAAATTAGTCTTGCCAAAAATAGAAACACGGACTTACAACTAACAGTTAATCTTATCATGCAAACAATCTGTTCATCCCATGAAAATAGACTTTTGAAACGCACAGGTGACCGACGTCGATCCCTATCAGTCTGTACATGACCGACATCAGCTGATCCATAACCGACATCGGCAGCCTCCAGTTGATCCCTAACCGACGTCGGTGACTGTGTAAATACAGCAACCTTGCAATTTGCTCATTGGTGAAGCTTTTAGCTCCACAACTCAACAATCTCCCACTTGGAGATAAATAGCTGCACCTATACTTGTACAACAACATCTTCTAGCTTGTTCCACCATCTTCAAGCTCAATCCTGAAGACCAACAAAAGTTGAATGAAGATTCAACTTCTCCTTTATTACTAGCTTTGTTAACATATCAGTAGGGTTCTTATCTGTATGGATCTTTTCCAGCTTCAACTCACCATCCTCCAATACCTGTCTAATGAAGTGGTATCTAAGCTGTATATGTTTGGTTCTTGAATGAAAGGCTGAATTATTTGCCAAATGAATTGCACTTTGACTGTCACTGTACAATTTGCAACTCTCTTGCTCCTTTCCCAACTCTTCCATGAATCATGTCATCCATATCATCTCTTTGCTAGCCTCTGTGACTGCAATATATTCTGCCTCTGTAGTAGACAAGGCAACAACCTTCTACAACTTTGAAATCTAGCTAACTGTCGTTCCACCAATAGTGAAAACATAACCTGTGGTGCTTCTCCTGCCATCCAAGTCACCTGCCATATCCGCATCTACATATCCATGTAGAGAAGTGTTTGACCCTTCATAGCATAAATGCCTACTGCCGGTCCCTCTCAAATATCTGAGAATCCACTGAACTGCTTTCCAGTGTTCCTTCCCTAGATTGGCCATAAACTTACTAACAACTCCCACTGCTTAGGCAATATCAGGTCTAGTACATACCATTACATACATCAAGCTCCTAACTGTGAAAGCATATGGAACTCTACTCATGTACTCTACCTCATCATGTGAATTAGGACACTATTCTTTACTCAACTTAAAGTGTCCAGCCATAGGTGTACTTACCAATTTTGCATCCTGCATATTGAACCTCTCCAACACCTTGTTCACATAATCCTCTTGAGACAAAATAAACTTGTGATTTTTCCTGTCTCTCTTAATACTCATGCCAAGGATTTTTTTTGCTACTCCCAAATCCTTCATGGCAAATGTGTGAGCTAATTTTACCTTAAGCTCAAAAATATCCTACATGTGTGAACCTGCAACAAGCATATTATCTACATAAAGTAACAGGATAATATATCTACCATTATCCAATCTCTTAAAATAAATACAATGGTCAGATTGACATCTACTGAAACCATGCTCAGTCATAAACCTGTCAAATCTTAAATACCATTGTCTAGGAGCTTGTTTAAGACCATATAAGCTTTTCTTCAACCTGCACACAAGCTTCTCCTTACCTTTGACCTCAAAACCTTTCGACTAATCCATATATATTTCTTCATCCAAATCTCTATGAAGAAATGATGTCTTAACATCAAGCTACTCAAGATGCAAATCCTCAATAACTAAAGACAATACAGTCCGAATAGAAGTCATCTTAACTACAGGAGACAAAATTTCACCAAAATCAATACCTGGTTTTTGTACAAATCTTTTTACTACCAACCTGGCCTTATGTCTCATTTGTCCATTCTCACCTTTCTTTAACCTGTAAACCCATTTGTTTTTCAGTGTTCTCTTTCCAGTTGGCAACTCAATCAAATCCCACATTTGGTTCTCTTTCAAGGAATCAATCTCCTCATTCATGCCAAGCTCCCACTATTTTTGGGTTTCTACCTGCATTGCTTCATCAAAACTCTTTGGTTCTCCACTATCAGTGAGCAATAAGTAGAATAATGAAGGGGAATATCGAATTGGAGGTTTACTTAACCTTTTTGACCTCCTCCTGGGCATTTGAGACTCATTTTTTGCTTGTTGTCCACCAAATTCTCTGTCAGTGACCGATCTCGATCATCTCCAAGTTTGTACCTGACTGACGTCGATTCCACCAGACCGACGTCAGTTCCTATCTGATCGATGTCAATTACTATCTGATTGACGTCAGTCTTTGTATGACCGATGCCAGTTCCTTCCTGATCGACGTCAGTGTCTGTGTTTTCCTGTGTGTGATTATTCATACCCATGAGCTCATTTTAGATCATCACCTCGTCTAAATCAACATTGCTCTGCTCAAAATTATTTAGCTTCTTGAGCTAATCACTATACATCACTTTTTCATTGAAAACAACATCACGGCTTCTAATTATTTTGTTAGTTCTTAGATTCCACAACCGGAATCCAAAATCTCCAAAGCCATAACCAATAAAAGTGCACCTCATAGACTTAGCATCCAGCTTCTTTCTATTTTCTTTATCAACATGCACAAAAGCTTCAGAACCAAAAACTCTAAGAAATGAAAGATCTACCTTTTTACCTATCCAAGCCTCTTCTAGAATTCCACCATCCAGAGCAGTAGAGGGTCCTCTATTAATTAGGTAAACCATAGTGTCTACAGCTTCTGCCCAAAACTATAAAGGGCAAACCAGCATGCAACCTCATACTCTGTGCACGCTCCAAAATTGTTCTATTCATCCTTTCAGTAACTCCATTTTGCTGAGGTGTCCTTGGAACCATCCTTTCCCTGCATATTCCATTCATAGAATAGTACCTTTTAAACTTATAGCTGCAGTACTTACCACCATTGTCAAATCTAAGACACTTCAATCTCAAACCTATTTCATTCTCAACCAAAGCTTTCTATTTCATAAATGTGTTAAAAACATCAGATTTCTTGTTTATGCAATAAACCCATACCTTTCTTGTAGCATCATCAATGAAAGAAACATAATACTGTGATCCTCCAATAAAAGCTACCTGAGCTGGTCCCCACATGTCTGTGTGAACAAGCTCCAACTTGTGATTCTTCTTTGTTGACCCAATTTTGAGAAATCTCACTCTCTTCTGTTTCCCAAAAATACAATGCTCACAGAAATCTAGATCTATGCTTTTCAAATCTGAAAGCTTACCTTTTGACTTAAGAACTTTCATTCCCTTCTCACTCATGTGGCCAAGCCTCTGGTGCCACAATTTTGCATCTACATCTGAATTAGATAATACAGAAGGAGAATAATCAGTAATACAATTACATAAATCAAGAGTACCTACTCTCTTACCTCTGGCTAATACAAGTGCACCCTTGGTAACCTTCCAAGATTCAACTATGAGAGTTATTGTACAACCCTCATCTCCCAACTTTTCTGTAGAAATCAGACTCCTCTTCAGGTTGGGTACATGCATGACATCCTTCAACACCCATGTGTTGCCATTATGTAATTTCAGCTGCACTTTTCTTTTGCCAACAATTTTACAAGGCTCATCATCCCCTAAATAAACTATTCCAAAATCTCCCTGGACATAATCATTGAAATATTCTCTATTTGGGGTAGCATGGAAAGATGCACCAGAATCTAAAACCCAAGATTCTATTTTATTATCCAAAGAAAATACAAGAGCATCTTGTGCAATAATACTTGCAACTTTTGTTTCTTCTTTACCTTCATGCTGATTTTCTTCTTTAATTGGTAACCAGCAATCTTTCTTTGCATGCCCTATCTTTCCACAATTCCAGCAGGTTATTTTTCTTCCATTTCTGGATTTGGATCTACCTCTCATCTTTGACTTAGACCTTGATCTCCCTTTCTTGCGCTTCTCTTTTTTCCTTCCCCTCCTTTCAATACTTAAAGCATTACTTGATGTTTTCCCTATGCTTTTTCTGCGAGTTTCCTCATTCAAGATTACACTAACAACATCATCCAATTTCAAGATATTTGTAGCAGATGCAGTATTACTAATTGCCATTACGAAGCTATGCCAACTTTCAGGTAAAGAGCATGAAATTAAGAGAGCCTTAATTTCATCATCAAAAACTATTTTGACTAAATTTAACTGATTTACTATTACATGAAAATCATTTAGATGACTAGATACAGATCCACCTTCCTGCATTTGCAAATTAAATAATTGCTTCATAAGATATACCTTATTTGAAGCTGAGGGATTTTCATATAAATTTTCCAAAGTATCCATTAACTCTATCGTTGTCTTTGCCTATGACAAGTTGGAAATAACAGAAGATGTTAGGCTCAACCTTATGGATCCCAGAGCCTTTCTATCATGAACATTCCATTCTTCATCTTGCATATCTGTGAGTTTGCTTGAAACCCCACCCAACGGTAAGTACAAATCTTTCTGATATAGATAATCTTCTTTTCGCATCCTCCATAATTGATAATTCTTGCCGTTAAACTTCTCCATTCTTAGCTTACTTTCTTCTACCATTGCTATACTCCCACTCAAACTGAAACCCCTGTGAGTGACCTGTAATCAACACACACTAAACGGATCTGAAACCACCTGTTAGTGAACCCAAGCTCTGATACCACTTGTCAGTTGGTATCACTTGGTGAACCTGCTCTGATACCACTTGTCAGGATCGTAACAAGAACAATTGATTACTTTTGTGTAAGCAACTAAACACAGAATTAAACCAGAATAATAAGCAACTAGAAATTAGAATCAATGAAGAACATGAGATACAAGAAACAATGAAAATTTGTATTAAACTCTTCCAGAAGGAAATACAATGAAGAAATCTCTTTTTCTTCCACACCTCTCAGATGTACAGATCTCTTTCCCTCAAGAGTTTTCTCTATCAATTACAAACACAATTCAGCTACTTGAATTGTTTCACCCTTTTCTCTTACCTACAAGCTATGAAGATCTATCCCTATTATATAGAATTAGGGATCATGAGCTATGCATTCTCCACCATTAGATATACCTCTTAATCAAAGGTTAAAATTAGTCTTGCCAAAAATAGAAACGTAGACTTACAACTAATAGTTAATCTTATCATGCAAATAATCTATTCATCCCACAAAAATAGACTTTTGGAACGCACAAGTGACCGACGTCGGTCCCTGTCAGTCTGCACATGACTGACGTCGGCCGATCCATAACCGATGTCGGCAGCCTCCAGTCGATCCCTGTTGACATCGGCGACTGTGTAAATATAACAACCTTGCAATTTGCTCATTGGTGAAGCTTTTAGCTCCACAACTCAACATCATGTTGTATTCATGTGTTAAAAAGAGGGTATTATATGCAGATGGTTTTTACTATGCATGTACAAATCTCTACTTTTAGTGTTGTTAAAACTTCAATACACTATTTTCATGCAGATTTGTCATCAAATGCCAATACTACTCATAGCGAAAAAAATTTAGGCCTAAAAACTCTTTTACAAAGTTGAATCTATTGAAAAGTATTACAAAGATAATATTTACTTAAAAATAATTACCCAATAAAATATATTTACGTTAAAAGTATTTTCTTTTATTATATTTCACCAAGCTCTTTTCTCAGAATAGCAAGCAAATACCTTGATCACTCGAGGTATTAAAAGTTATGTATTGCATAGTGAAACTTCTAACATTCTCATATAAAATCATCATTTCTCATTACAAAATCCCTCAAATGCATCTTTAAACCCTAACATGCAACAATAAAAAATTGAAAGTATTCTTAGTTGACAAAACCAAACACTAATACTACATAAAGTATAAAATATCAGAGCGAAAAAATATTTACAGAGCTAAATCTATTGAAAACCATTTCAAGCATAATATTAACATAAAAATAATTATCTAGTCAATATCTCTGCATCGAAAAGCTCTTCATCATTGTATTCCACCAATTTTTTTTGTGAACAATAATAAACAAATACCATGATGTGAAGAGATGGGTGTTGTATTAACAAGTATTAATGGCATTCGATATATGAGTTGGACAATAATTGTAAGAAAGGGTGACACTTTAAAATTTGTAGTTGTTTAATCTTAAAAATTAAAAATCCTAAAAATTGAATACTTAAGGTAAAAAAATCAAGTCAAATAATTATTTTACAGAGTTAAATATATTTAAAAACATGGCAAACATAATATTTAATTAAAAATAATTACCTAGTACAATGTATCTACATCTAAAGGCTCTTCTTTTATTGTATTTCATCAAACTCTTTTTTCAAAATAACAAGTAAATACACTGACCTCTTAAGGTACTAAACATTGTCTATTACATAATGCAACTTCTAACCTTTTGGCACAAAATCACCATTGTTAACAATAAAATCCCTTAGACCCTTCTTCAAACCCTAGCATACAACAAACTTAAAATTGAAAGTATATTCAGTTGAGAAAATGAAACCCTAATATTAACTAAAGTATAAAAATAATAAGTTAAACAACTATTTTACAAAGTTAAATCTATTAAGAATATGATAAGCATAATTATCTAGTAAAATATTTTTACATCGACAGGTTCTTCATTTATTATATTCCACAAAAATTTTGGTTGTAATTAGCAAATAAATTTATAATGTGAGAAGACGATATTATTGTCTTAACAAACAATAATGACATTCATATTATGAATGGGACAATAATTACAAGGGACAACAATTTTCTAGTTATTCCTGATAGCATTATTCACTGTTGAAAATAATAACACAATAAATTTTCACAAGTTAAAAGATTAAGCCAGAATAAAACCAAAAAAAAATAGAATTTTTTAAAACTAATAATAAAATAAATAAAATATTCCTCAATAAATTTTGAAAGAATATTAAAAAAATGGAAAACTATATAAAAATTAAAATAAAATATCATAAAGAAACATCTGATTGATTAAAACTCTAAAAAAAATTTAACTTACCTTACCGATTCTTAATACCTATTTTGGCAGGTATAATAAGATGATCAACTCAATTCATTATGTCTTGATGAGGATTGAAATCTAACTCTCAAATTTTCTAAAATTTAAAATAATAATAATAGAAACAAGCTTTGTCACAAGTTAATTAAATAGAATAGTAGTTTTAGGCTTATTTACAATAATTTAAAATAATGATTTACTTTTATTAATTCATTTTTATTTAAAAAAATTGGAGCAATACTATTAATAATATTATCAATATCATCTTGATGGATGATAAAGTAAATCAATATCTTTTATTCGCCAAGTTTCTTCTTTAAATAAATAAAAAAAAGGTATTCACCAAGTTTCATCAAAATAGAAGTAAATCATAATCGGGTTGTAAATATGTTTAAGATTTTTAAAACATATAAAAACATGATTTATTTCTACATGATTTTTCAATATATATTTTATTTTATTTTTGTATTTATTTAAGAAATTCTTTTTTATTTATTATTTTACATTGTATTTATTTAATTTTATAAATTAATTTGAATTAGTATTCTAATTTATTTTTTATTTAGAGTTAAATTTATATATATATTTTGGTTGTAGAGGGAAAGTGTTGCTAGTTGAGTATGTATCAATAGTTGAAATTGAGTTTAAATGCATAATACTTTTTAGTTAGCTTTGTATTATGTAATAATTATCATAGTATTATGTATTAGTAGTCTAATTTTTTATGCACAATAATCATTTACATCATAACATGTCACCTTTTAATATATCAATGTACAATATATTTATACCATATTCATCGATTGGATATACTTTTTTTAAATACATTTCAATTTTTTTATTTTAAATTAATTTAAATTATGACTTTCCCTCCATTTCAACATGCCACACAAAAAATATAAATTAAAAATACTAAATGTATGATAAAGAGAGGCCAAGTAAAGTGGTATGTCCATCCACATAAACATAACATGTCAAGTATTGCATAATAGCCATTGGTATGTATGGCAATAATCTCCATGGCATGATGTATGTTGACTTGTAGACATACATGTCATACATAAATTATGGAATGCATGGTTATTTTCCTTTTGCACGACGTGACAAGTCACCAATGCTTCCATCCATGTGTATGTGTAGATTTGGGGTCCAAAAGTACATACCAAATAATTAGTCTTCAATGCAAATGTCAGTGATAGCTATTAGGGCACATGCCACCATGTCTAGCCAATAGATATATCCTATTTATGTCACTTCCTCCACTTGATAGGTCACATTCGAGAAACTAAATGCAAGTGGTAACCTTTAAACAATTTCTGGTCACGTTATACCCATTGGAGGAAGGGGGATAGTCATTGGATAGGGTCCAATAGTCTTGACCCCTTTCCCTATTTATTATATATTAAGATTTATTTGATTATGTACTATGGTTTATACAATTCACATAAAAGTTACTTACATATTTTATAAAGGTAGTTTTATTATCTGAACAAATAATACTATAAATATGAATTTTTATATAAAATTAAATATACATATCCAAAATATATTTGTACTGCAACTGAAAATAAAATGTACATAATTTTTAAAAAAATGAACATGATATTCATAAAAATGAATACCATATTAAATTTAGTGAATATCATATTCATAAATATGAACATCTTTTTTCACAATTGAATACATTTTTAAAAAATATATATCCTTTGCTAATATTTTAAAGATGCAAATATTTAAAAAATACTAACTTCATCTAAAATGTTGAATCCCAAAAATTCACTATATAGGACTCATGATTGTAAGTTACACAAGATAAAATATAAAACATCCGTGAATATACAATTTTCTAAATGATTCACTTACATGTTATTATATCATGTCATATTTTAAATTCAAATATTTGGCTCCAAAATCTAACTCCACCTACATCCTTTAATATTCCCACCTATAAAAATGAGAGAAAAACAATATCTAAGCCTCACCATTCACAAACCATTCAAAATTCAAAATATGTTATTGACTTAAAATATGTCTATAAATTATAAAAAATTGAAGACCAACAAAGTTCTAGACCATTACATGTTACACAGGGATTTTAATCAGCAAAATGGAGGGACGAATGGTTACATATAGGTATTGTGTCTGTAATTGAACCCCGTCTATGTTTTTAATGTTTTCACATGATTGTTATTATTTTTGTGCCTTTTATGTTCATGTTTTTTGTTACGTTCCTTCTATGTTCCTCAATTTTTTTGTGTGCCTTCTTTGTTCATGGATTTTATTACATGCCTTCTTTGTTCATAGATTTTATTACATGCATTCACATCTGAGTAAACATTTATTGGTATGTTAATGGAATGACATAGATATTGTTTATATGTTTTTCATTCATTCTATCATGTTATTTATATATGCAAGATATTTTTATCAAGTTATACTCAATTTGGAAAATACTTGGCTCATTAATGTGGAAGCCACCACCATTTTCCACATGGCTAGATGAGCTTTTCTATATTACTATGGTAAGATAATGTTGTCTTACAAGCCACCAACTATCATCTCTCCATGCCTTTTCACGTACCTCCTCCCCCAAAATAAATGGAGCCTACCTGAAAGTTCTCAGTTATGTCATGTTACATAGAGGAATTTCAGTCGGTAGAATGGAGGGATGAAAGTGTATGCATAGGTGTGTTAACACTTGCTATTATTTTTATTGAGTCTTCTATGTTCATGATTTTTTCTATGTAACTTATATATTCCTTAATTGTTTTACGTGCCTTCTTAGTTCATAGTTTATTTTGTGTGAATTCACATCTGAGTAAACATTTACTAGTATGTTAATGGGCTAATATAGTTATTGTTTATATATATGAGTCATTAATATGAAATGATGTGCCATGTTAGAAGATGCATGGTTCATTATTGTAGAATCTACTGCCATTTTCCACATGGCTAGATGAGCTTTTCTCCATTACTATGGAAAGTTAATGCCACCTTGCATGCCACCAATAAAACACCCCTGGTTATTTACATTTTCACATGGTTATTGTGCCTTCTTATTTATTATTTTTTCATATGTGCATTATATATTCCTATTTTTTTTTGTGTGCCTTCACATATGAGTAAATATTTACTAGTATGTTAATGGAGTGATGGAACATTTCACTAATAAGCTTCTCTTCCACCTTTTTACAGCCCTCCTCCCCTCAAATGATGATGGATCCTACCCAAACGTTCTAGAGAATGCAATGTTTCACAAATAATTTTCCATTAAAAAAAAAAGAAGATATGAAAAATATTATTACAGGGTGGTAAATGTTATTGTTTTTTATCAACCAATATAGTTTTATGCCACCCTGCATGCCACCAACAAAGCACCCCTTGTTATTTACATTTTCACATGGTTATTATGGTTATTGTGCCTTCTTATTTCTTATTTTTTGATGTGTGCCTTCACATATGAGTAAATGTTTACTAATATGTTAATGGAGTGATGGAATGTTTCACCAACAAGCTTCTCTCCCACCTTTTTACGGACCTCCTCCCCTCAAATGATGATGGATCCTACCCAAACATTCTAGAGAATGCAACGTTTCACAAATAATTTTCCATAAAAAAAAGAAGATATGAAAAATATTATTACAGGGTGGTAAATGTTATTGTTTTTATCAACCAATATAGTTTTATACCACCCTACATGCCACTGAAAAAGCATCCCTGGTTATTTACATTTTCACATGATTATTATGGTTATTTTGCCTTCTTATTTCTTATTTTCTGATGTGTGCCTTATATATTACTAGTTTTTTTTGTGTGCCTTCACATATGAGTAAATGTTTATAAGTATGTTAATGGAGTGATGGAATGTTTCCCCAGCAAGCTTCTCTCCCACCTTTTAATGGACCTCCTCTCCTCAAATGATGATGGATCCTACCCAAACGTTCTAGAGAATGCAATGTTTCAGAAATAATTTTTCATAAAAAAAAAAGAAGATATTTAAAATAGAATTACAAGGTGGTAAATGTTATTATTTTTTATCAACCAATATAGTTTTATGAGTTTTATGGCCATGTTGGAAGATGCTTGTCTCATTAATATGCACGAAAATTCCATGTTGGAGTGATTAAAAATTACCCAGATATGAACACACATAGTTGGTCTCTTTTAATTCTCATATGAATCCTAATTTGTTGATATTTTAATGAAAGCATAGGAGAGTATCAAAAATTATATCGTTATGTGTTTCATATTTATGTCACATTTATATTTTCCTGCACAACATTGATTGGAAGACCGAACAATCATTATTATGTTGATAGAAGCCCTAAAGGTTTTCATTCACTAATAAGAGCATTCAAAGTCACCCCATAATATTGGATATTCTTTTTGAAACTCCTTTTTTATAGGGTGACTTTGACTGTTCCTAGTCAACAAGCAAATGTTCTCCCTAGTACATTCGACAAGCCCATAAAATAATTACTAGCCATTTTTTTCATTAACGTGGCGTGTTAATGATACCATGCATGAAATATTCAACCCATTCACCATGTTGGAGGGATGAAATGTTTCCCAAACCTCAACCCTTATTTTCATTCACATCCAACTCAACATATGTTGATATTTTAACGGAAGCACTAGAGGTTTTCATTCACATACCTCTAATTATTACTATATTTTTATAAAACTAAATTGTTATGTGGATGGAAAAATTAACATTTACTGGTATGTGGATGGAATCTTTGAATGCTTTCATTCACATAGTAGTAAAATTTAATATCTTTGTATCAAAATTAAAGTTTTAATTTACATATCAGGGAACATAATTGAATTTGTATCTAACTAAATTATTTTCTAATTTCATGTTGATGTGTGATTTTTATGAGTCATGCATAATGATTGGAGAATTAAGTCCAAGGTTTGTTTAACCAATATGGTGGGCACACCTACGAATGTAGACTTAAATCACCTAGTTTTAAATTTTGATCAATAATATTTTTTAAACAAACACATTATTGAATCACTGGCTTATAATTTTGACTAGTAAGGCACAAAATGAAATTAATATGTGTCATTAATATAAAACTAAGGGCCATGTTGAAATACAAGTGTGTTCGCAAGACTAAAAATATATTGGTATGTGAATGGAATCCATGAATGTTTCCATTTGCATACTAGTAAATGTTATTATCTTTCTATCAAAATTAATAATTTTATTAACATACCAGTAAATATATACTTAGATGTATCAAACAAAATCCTTCTGTGAAATCATGTTGCTTTGATTTACATCTATGGCTATGATATCATGTCATTGTCTTATTCATTCACATTTTCAACATTACAAATATATTTTCTGGTACCTTGTGTTGATATGTTTTTCATTCTATTGTCAATTACTTATATAATATGTTGATTGTTATAGTTCACAAAGAGGAGTGAAAAGAAGAAGTTTTAATTTGTTATAAGTTGACCACACACAAAAATGAGGAATCAAAAAGTGAAATTTCTTAAAGTCATTGATGAAGAGGTAAATTAATAATAACAACCCACCACAATAATAAAATAAATCCAAGAAGAACGATCGAGTGAGGGAGCACCAAATCTTGGCCTCAATCAAAAGGGGACATTAGTAAATTTTTAACAGAATCAAAATTGAAAATATGATGCTAGAGAAGATATAACCAAAGCAAATAAAAGAATCAAAATAAAATGAATTATATAATGGATAGGGATTTAGGGAATGGTATGGGAATGAAAGACACATATCAATTTTAACACCTTCAATGCAACTATGAGGAAAAAAAGAGTAAAAATTCCTGAAGTTGTTGACGAAGATGTTACCAAAGAAAAATAACCACTACCAATGTTGAAGGTGTTGTAGGTCAAACAACAAACACAAATGAAAATTTATCAAATGTCTTGATAGGTTGAAAATGTAACATTAAGTTTCAACCAAGAAAATTTAAGTTTGTATATGCATGAAAGTCGAGTAGAATGGCTAAGGGAGGGAGCACCAAATCTTTGTCTCAATCAAAAGGAAACATCAAAGAAATTGTAAATGAAATCAAATGTTTGTAGTTTTATATCTAATGTACTGAAGTGTATGAATAAATACAATGAAATTACATGTATTTAGTTTCATTATGTAGTGTAATTAATTTTATTTTATATCTACCATCTTGCCTAAAAATGGATCATAAGCTTAATCAAAGTTTTAAAAATTTTACCTAAAAGTGAATACCCCATTGTTGTTCTCCACTTTTGACTTTAAAAATGTCATCATTACCCAAAAAAAAATCAACAACACACATAAACAATAGAATCAATATAGATTTGTGTAATACAAACTTTGTTAACTTCAAAAAAAAAATTTACAAGAATTCCAAACTTCACAAACATATAATGTGTTAAGAAACACAATAGGATAAACTTTATTCTCCGGAATCATAATAAGTGTCAAGAAACACAATATATGTAAAAATTTCAAAAAAAGACTAGCCCAAACTTTGCAAATATATAATGTGTTAAGAAACACAATGGGGTAAAAGTAAATCTCTGCAAGCATAGCAAGTGGCAAGAAACACAATGTATGTAAATTTTTTGAAAATTGAGTAGCCCACCAAAAATTAAATCCCCATAAAAATTTAATATCTATAAAAAATAAGAATACATGAATATAACAATTGACAATGGAATGGAAAAACTATCAAAAAAATTGACAATATAATGTAAAAACTATCAACAACATTTCACAACAATATATAAAAAACACAACATAATAACGAGACAATAACATAATTAAAAAAATGAATGAATATCACAACAACATATCTGTAATACAATAACAAATTTCGCAATAGGATTTGATTTGATACATCTGACTCAACACTTAATGATATGTTAATGTAATTTTTATTTTTGATAGAAAGACATTAAAATTTATTAGTTTGTGAAGTGAAACCTTCAGGGCTTCCATCTACATACCAGTAAATGCCCTTCATTTCATATTAATGACTCATATTAATAATATTTACTAGTATTTCAATTAAACCCATAATTTTTATACAACAACAATAACATTTATTGGTATGTTAATGGAAACCATAATTGTTATACAAAGGCAATGACATTTACTAATATGTGAATGAAAACCTTTAGGGATTCCATCCACATTCTAGTAAATGTTAACTTTGCCATCAACGTGAGTGTAAAACATATGAACAATACTTACAAAAAACAATGTAGACAAATTTTAACATGATAATGAATAACACAACAACAATAAATCATGGTATCATATAAATAAATTTCATGGTTTCCATCCACATACCAAAAAATATTCAGTAATTTAATAACAACAT
This sequence comes from Torreya grandis, assembly GCA_037957365.1. Taxonomy (NCBI): domain Eukaryota; kingdom Viridiplantae; phylum Streptophyta; class Pinopsida; order Cupressales; family Taxaceae; genus Torreya; species Torreya grandis. Next base: position 680,308 of record JARHVA010000580.1, on the reverse strand, counting down.
ATAGAAATCACAACAACATGAATCCATAGAAGGAATTTATTTGATAAATTTGAGTCAACGCTTACAGGTGTGTTAATGAAATAATTAATTTTGATAGAAAGATAATAACATTTACTAGTATGAAAATATAAACCTTCATGGCTTCCATCCACACAGTAGTAAATATTCACTATTATGGACACACTTGTCTTTTAGCATGGCCCTTCATTTTATAATAATTACCTATATTAATTTTAGTCCATGCCTTACATCAAAAAATTATAAGCCAATGATAAAATAATGTGTTCATTTGAAGATAATTAATGGTTAATTTTTTAAACCATGTGATTTAAGTCTGCATTCTCAGGTGAAGCCACCAAATTGGCAGAAGGAGGTAGCAAAAAAGCTTGGCCTTAATTTTCCAATCATTATATCATATACATGTTTCATATATAGAAATATAACTAAATTTTTTTAGGGATTACATCCACAATATAAATTGTTCATGTAATTTAACAATAACATGGTTGCCATCCACACAGGGGAAGGGCACCGATGATTGGATATGGTCCAATAGTTGAGATTGTAGTTTTGACTTCCCACAATGTGGATTTTCCTCCTAGATGACCTATTTATACTTTAAAAATGTTAAAATAGCCAAATACAACTTTTTAGAGCATTAGGTGGTGTAATATGAAAGATGTGAGACCTTGAAGTTAGGGGTCCCAACCACTAGTCCCCTTCCCCTATATGTAATTTCTATGTGAATGAAAACATTGATTTTGATAGAAATACAATAAAAACAATTGGAATGTGAATTTAAACCTTAAGGGTTTCCCTCCAAATACCTCTAAATGATATGCCTTCCAAGACATGTAGTGCAGGGTGTAATGACCCACTTCCACACACCTCCAAATACACATTTTTATTTTTCTTTTTATAATTGACACCAGGTTAAGTACCTAGAAAGTATGACATTCTATAAATGATAATCCTAATCTATACCTCCTCAAAATGAGCATGAAAATTGCCTATATACTAGGAATTATAACTAGTTTCTAACCACTATAAGTAGTTTGTTAGCTTCCCCAAATCTTATAAATTTTTAGATTAAATATATTGAGTTTCTTGTTTTTATTAGTATTAGTTAAACTAATATTTTTAGAGATATATATAAATGACAAGAAGAGTGGCTAGACCCTATGCCAAATTCCTATATTCATTAGGTGCCGTCATAAATCTAATATAGAATAATTTATAGACTTCATTGTTATTTCAACATGCCTTATCCAAGGTTTTATGAGTATAAATAGATAGCTTAATATACTTATATTATATGATCATCAATCAATTTTACTAGTTAAATTTCCAGTAAACTAAGGTGGCGACTTAAGTTATTACCTATGGTTTTAGTTAAGATCGTGCAAGGGGTAGTTGGAAATAATGGAACATACCCTTTGCTTGGAAAAGAGTAGGACTTGTATTACATTTCATGAGTCCACAAATTTTGATTATGTAATCTGAATTGAAAAGAGGTAGAATTATACTTGTGCTTAGGAATAAGGTATTAGGATATCATTACAAAAGAATCCTATAATGGTCACAACAATGGGGTTTACCATAAGACTTATATATCTAGTATTCCATGTTTGGACTATTTGATCCTTTTTATACCCTTTTTTGAAAGTCTTTCATATAATGATTATATAACCCAAGGCAATTAATAAACATAATGACATAATTTTACTTATATTTTATTGTACTCATTTGACTAAATATAAGCAACAGGGTTTAGTGCAAAAGCTTATAATGTAAAATCTTTTTTCAAGAGGAATTATATATACATACACTAGAAGTAAACCCAAATAGAAAGAATCCTTTCCATAGTCTAAGATAGAGGGAAAATGTGTTTCAATGTGATTTCTTTTAAATTAAATCAAAACATTCATATGAAAGTCTAACATCATGAATAAGATATCTTAGCATCAAATCATCCTCATTTTAAGCCTTTCCTTGCATTAAATCCACATGTGAGTTGCATCGGCATTACATTAACAATGTTTTCTTCACCCCAAGTCCTTATATTTAACCCAAATAAAGGCATATCAAGCATAATAACATAAAATAATGCAATAAATTTTATTTCATTTGCTCACCCTAAGTCCTCAATTTCTCTTAAGATAATAACATATTAGTCATAATGACATTAAATAATGCATGCAATTATATTTCATTTTGCAAAGAAATATAAATGTCATAACACGAGACATAACACACTTTAGAAACAATAAAGCTACAAAGTTAAACTACTCAAAATAGTAAGTCTCTATTAAGGTTTTAATAAGTTCATATGTGCTTGAAATTATAAGATAATCGATCATCATCAATTATCCAATATGGATTTCATTATGAGTTTAATAAGTTTACTTAGTACACATTCATGATAGGATATTAGAAAATAAAACTTATCAAAAAGGGACAAAGAAAACATAAAGTTTACCTTGATTAACAATAAAAGCATTCAAAATATGAAGATCACAATTGGGCTCACTTAGCAAATGTTGACATTCTATTAAATATAAAATGCACTTTCCACAACTCCTTTACTCAATAATAATATATATTCAAGGATTGATAAATCTTTAACGCTTATGTTTTAAATAATGGACATCCTCCTCTCAGGATGAGCACTTATATCTAGATGAAACTAATTTAGAAAGACTTAATTCTCTTACCAACCACAAGGAATAAAATTAAAGGATTCTCTTATGAGAATATTATTCAAATTTAGATCTCCTTAATTAATTAGCTATCAAACCATTGGTCAAACACTTACCTCTTATCTAAGATTGAAATAATCAATAGGGATGGATCTTCAAACACTTGGTTGACTTTACTCTTAACATGGTCTTGATGGGCATAGAGAGAAAAGTATTGCTATAATGGCACAAGACAATTATTATTGTGCATACCATAAAGGTTCCACATGGTGACAAAGGAATCCCAATGGCACATAATCTTAAATTTTTATCCCACACAGCTACACCAGTAATCAATAAGCCTTAACAGATGATGCAAGGCCAAAAGCATCATCTAAAACAACATCTTCTCACTTCTACATAGCCTATGTCAATTTGGCTCAAATTTTAATCATTTAGACAGGGTTATTGACTAATGTCAATGTTATAAAGGTATTTGGTAGTGGCTATCTTGAAATAGAACTATGTGAGGAATAAGACTCCCTTGTGGATAGGATGATATGTAATAAAAATGAATAGATAAATAGTAAAGCATAATTTATTTCCTTTACTAATTTCTTCTTGAAAAGAATCGACAGTTATAAAATTCACAGAAACTTAAGACTCACTTTCTCCTATTTCCTATCAAACCAGTCAAATAAGGAGAGCCCAATCGTAATTCTCAAATAACCAAATAGAATGTACTCTTATCGATATGAACATGATATTTAAATTTATTTATGTATATAACATATATATTTGTGTATATGCCTACATAATATGTATGACTATATATATATATATATATATATATATATATATATATATATATATATATATATAAGTATATAAAAGTACAAAATAAGACCATGAAATCTAGATGTAAGTCCAAAGAGATTACAATCATTTTCATAATATTATAAATCTATTTATCTAATTTATATTCTTTATTTATTTATTTCATGTTTCGCTCAAAGAAAAGAGCAAGATTTTATTTTAAAAAAAAACTTATGACTTTAATATATAAAAAGAATAGTTACCAGAGCTTATTTTAGAATGTCAATGAGAAATGTGGTAACATAGCTAGTATTCCCAAGAGTAAAGATGGAGGATCTTGATTGGAGTGATCTAAGTGATTTTATTTTGAGAGGTCACAAAATAAGGAGAAGGAGATGAAGTGTGTCTAGGGGAAGGTCGCAACATCATAGCAAGGTTTTGAGAAATAACACAAAATCAAGGTAGTAGTGTTAGGAGCAAAAGTAAAAGGTAATCATGGGAAAAAGATCGAAATAAAGTTTTGGTAGTAGTTATTTAATGAGAGAAGGATTGGTGGAGTGAAGAAGAGAAAATAAGTAAGTTGGGGATTAGGTAGAAAGGGAAATTGGTGGGGAGTCAAGCCCCTAATGTGTAGAAGTGTGATGGAGAAAAAAAAAACAACAAATTCAAGGAGGAAGGAGCCCCTTTCATATCTCAAGGATTTTTTTTACTCTGAAAGCTGCTTCTACGATAGAAAATCATGAAGATCCCAAAGATACTTCATTGGAGGTTTTGGGGGATGGTGTGAAGTTTGGAGAAGCTAGGGTTTTAGAATGGGGCTCATATCCTTTTTAAAAAAAATCAAACTTGTTTTGGATTATGCCCTAAATTGTAAATGTGCAAGAAAATGGCCTGTGATTAGGGCTATTGAAATTTAGGTCAGTGAAAATTGGGGCTCAGTTGTTTTGATTAGTTTTCTTCCTAAAGGGTTTGTTGTGGTAATTTTCCATTCTAAGGAAGAAAAGGGAAAAAGTGAGCAATAATTTTTGGGTTTTCAATGGAGTTGGTTTATGGTTGCAAAAATGGAGCCCTAAATCTGATCCCATGATGGATCAAAAAGGGAGTTATCTCATTTGGATAAGATTATATGGGTTACGCTTAGAATACTAGAGCGAAGAGTGTTTGATTTGTCTTGTGATGGAAGTGGATGAGAAATATCTGAAAGGCAAAAGGGAAACATATGCAAGAGTTAGAGTTGCTCTAAATATAGATAAAGAAATTATGTATCATATTGTAATTAAAATGGAAGGTAGGATATGGAAGCAAAATATTGATGTGGAAAAAATTCCTTTCAGATGTTATAAATGTTGTCAACCAGGTCACATCCAAAAAACTTGTAATAAAGGTAAGAGATCTCCTCAAACCAAAACTTTGACAGTTCTTCCCAAATGGAGACCAAAAAAGATTCAAGGGGGATATGGTAAAGGAATGGAGGAAGCCTTGTGGTTTGAGGAATAATTTATGGAGAAAGAGGAATCTTGGAAAACTCAATAAAAAAAATTGGTGAAACAGAGGAGTTACTTAGAAAATTGGGTTCCATAGAGGTTATTTATCCAACTATATTGCTGAAGAATTGTGATTTTATTGAACAAGAATCACAATCTATCAGATCTCTTATTTGAAAAAATCATCAAAATTCAATTGATAAAACTGGTAAGGAACAAGTTGTTGAAATAGAAAGAGTTAATTGCTTCAGAAGAAGATCTTTCAGCTTTAGAAGGAGAAAGGGAGGAAGATTCAGAAGGGAATTTGAATTCAAGGGAAGTGATTTCTATCTCTCAAATCCAGTGCTCTCTTACCTAGCCTAAGAGGAAGAGGTTGGGAAGGAAATCCAAAAAAAATAAAGTAGCAAGTGAAATTTTGGAAGGTAAACAAGGTACTTTGGAGGATTTTGTTGATGTTGCAAGGTGGGGGTGGAATTCTCCCCTCTGGAATCATGAAGGTTGTCTCTTGGAATGTTAGGGGTCTGAATGCCCGTAATAAAGGTACATGGTTAAGCATATTCTTAGTGTGGAAAATCCAAATGTTTTAATGATCTAAGAGTCCAAATTAAGTTTAGAGGAAGCAAAGGTTTTGTTGAATTCAGTATGACAATGTTGGCAAGGGTCTTTTGTGGAAGTTGTGGGAGCTTCAGGGGGTTTGGTGATTCTTTGGTCTCCTTTCACTACTAAAGTGGTTATGATGGATTCGAGGAATAATTGGCAATTGTGTAGGTTGTCAAGTTTTAGTTCAGATATGCAATTTTCATTGGACATCTGGAAATTTTTAATTAGCAATTGTGTAGTTGAATATATATGGCGCTCAGGGGGCTTCGCTGAAATCTCTTTTTTGGACAAAAATTTTGAATGTTTTGAGCAGGTTTCTGTTGGAAAAAATTGTTTTGGGTGGTGATTTTAATGTTACTTTGAATAATAAAGAAAAATGGGGGTTCTTAATTTGGCCTTTAAACTACTAAAGGCTTTGACATTATGTTTCAAATAATGGTTTGGAGTATGTGGAACCTAAATTAGGATGGTTCACCTAGAATAAAAGGAGGTTAGGCTATGAAAATATTATTGAGCATTTGGACATATTTTTGGTCTCTTCTCATTGGATTTAAATAAAGTAGAAGGTGGATAGTTAGGTATTATCACAGTCAAGATCATATCATTTATCGATTACTTTGAAAATTGAGTGTTCCCCTTCATAAAAGTCAATTTAAATTTGAATTAATGTGGCTAAGAGACTCTTCTCTTTTTTCATTAATTCAACATTGGTGGAATATTTGTCCTTTGCCTCCAGACTCTTTGATGTATCAAATGTGTAAGAGGATTTAATTCATTAAGGGAAAGCTAAGGAATTGGAATAAACAACACTTTAAGAACATTTTTCAGGAAAAAATGAGGATTGAAGCAAAATTACATAGTCTAAATGAGCAGGTGTTTCAGTTGGGAATGGATGCTTAGGCTTATGTTCTTGAAAAGTCACTAGTAAAAGAATATAAAAAACTATTATTTTGGGAAGAATTTTTTTGGAAAGAGAATTGGTTGAAATATGGAGAAAGGAATTTATGTTTTTTCATCTCTCAGTTTGAGCTAAAATGAAGGTATCAAGGATCAGTTGTATAAGATAAGATTAGGGAGTGCTATTAGAATCCCTAGAGGAAATTAGGGTAGAAACAACTCAATTTTTTCAAGTGTTGTTGAATGGAGAAGATAGATCAAACCGGGAATCACATAGATCCTTATTAGCTTTAGTGCCCCTTTTGATCTCAAAGGTGATGAATGATAAACTATTGGCCCCTTTTTCTTTATAAGAAATAAGAAAGGTAGTGATTTCTATTGAAAAGTATAAATCTCCCAGTCCAAATGGTTTCCCAGTGGCCTTTTTTCAATCCTTTTGGGATATAGTGGGTGAGGATGTGTGGCAAATGGTGGAAGAATCCAGAAGTAAAAGGAAATTAGCTCTTGATTTGAATGTCACCTTTTTACCTATGTTTCCTAAAGGGAAAACTCGACCTCTTTTAATGATTATAGACTGATGGATTTGTGTAATATGGTGTATAATATTATTTCCAAAGCCATAGCTAATACGCTCAAACCTTTGTTGGAAACTTTGATTTCAAAAGAACACACTGGGTTTATTCCTGGTAGAAATATTCAAGAAGGTATTATAGTGGATCATGAGATTATTCATTCCCTCTCTCATAATAATTAGAAAGGTATATTGGTGAAGCTTTATATTATAAAAGTGTATGATCAGGGGAACTGGAGGTTTTTGCTTAAGGTTCTTAGTAATTTTGGATTTAGGACTGACTGGTGTGATTGGGTTTTTAGTTGTATTTCAGGTCTCATATTTTCTTATTTTGATCAATGGTAGTCTGACAAAGTTTTTTGAGATATTTTGAGGTTTAAGGTAGAGGGATCCCATTTCCCCATTTATTTTTATTTTTATGTAAAAATTTAGTGGAATATTGAAGGGCATTAAAGTAGTGGATAATCTGGATAGTCTCTCTCACCATCAATTTGCAAATTATATTCCTTTTTGGATAGGCCTCGTTAGAGGAAGATGAGGAGTTAAGATTGATCATGAAAAGGTATGAAGAGGCCTCTGGTCAGAGGGTAAATGAAGGTAAATCTCAAATTTATTTTTTTTAATTATAATAAGTTGGAGCAAAAGACTATCGCTAGGATTTTAGGTTTTAAAATTGGTAAGTTCCTTAGCAAATATTTGGGGGTTCTTCTATTTATGGGTACAGGTAAAGTAGGATTATGACAAGATTTGATTAATAAATTTAAATCTCATTTGTCTTCTTAAAAAGGAAAGTGGCTTTTTTTGGAAGGAAGAATTAATTTAATCAAGGCAATCTTAAACACTCTTCTAACTTATTGTTTTTCCATTTTGCACCCTCCTAAACAAGTTCTTAAAACTCTCAATAAAATTATGAAAGATTTTACATGGAAAGGGATTGGTGAAATTAAAAAAAATCCCTTGATGAAATGCGAAGAGCTTTGTAATAAGAAACAAAGGGGTGGAATAGGTACTGAAGAACTTCACTTTAGAATTTAGCCCTAGGGGCTAAATTGGTCTAGATGATGGTGAATAAATAAAATAGTCTTTGGTGTAAGTTGATTCATGTTAAATATATGGGTTCTAAGTTTAAGTAGAGTATTGTGTCGATGGTTAATCTAACTAGATGTTCCCATATCTAAAATTTTCTACTTAAATGTAGATCAATTATCTCCCATCATATTTTATGGATGATAAATAATGGAAGGAAAGTAGATTTCTCGAAAGATTCTTGGAATGGTCATCACCTTCTTATAGAAAGATTTGAAGGTGCAAAAATAATAGGTATTTTGAAAGGTCTTTGGGGTTATAAGGTAGTAGATTATTTGCCTTTTCATCCCAATTTGTTGAGGCCATGCATTAATTGGAAAACCTTGTGTGATCTTCTAATTCCACCAGCTAAAGGTAGGGCCCTAGAAGAATGCTTCATATAGAGGAAAGTTTTTTTAAATAATAAAGAAGATCAAATTCATTAGATTGGTGTGAAAATAGGTATCTATACATTTAAAATTGGTTATAATATGGCTAAAGTGGTGGATGATACTATGGCTTGGGCTAATTTTCTTTGTTGGAGTAAAGAAGGGCTGCAAAAAAGCTAGAGCCTTTACCTTGTTAGCTGTCCAAAGTCATATTTTGACCTATGATACACTTAATAAATTGGGTTTTATTAAGCCTTCAAGATGTTGTCTGTGTAAACAAGATGAATAAATAGTGAATCATCTTTTATTCAGTTGTTCCTTTGCTAATTGGTGTTGGGTCTGGTTATGCAATATGTTCAACTGGTCTTGGGATTGGCCCCTTTCACTCAGCTAAGATTTTTATTCATCGCCAGTTGGTGATGCCAAACATTCTTTATACAGTTGGTGGAGATGTAGTCCAACAATTTTAATTTGGATAATATGGAAAGAGAGAAATGCCTCTATCTTTGAAGAGAAAGAGTGTTTTTTGCATGTGATAATTAGGGATATGGAGCTAGTCATTTCAGAAGTGGTTTCTTCATAATTAAAGAGGAAATAAGGTTTTTTGACTGAATGGGATATGAAAATGTGTGCAAAAAGAAATTTGTAATTCCTTCCCCCATTAAAGGGACAATGGTAGATAATAATAAGAAGAAAAGTAGAGTAGGGACAGTGTGGATCCCCCCTAAACCAGGCTAGTTCAATATTAATTTTAATGGGGCCTAGCATGTAAATATAGGAGCTTTCAGTACATATTGTGTAATAAAAGATTGTAGTGGTTTTTTAATAAGGGCTACCTCTTTGAACCTTATAGATGGGACAAATAATGAGGTAAAAGTTGAAGCTTTGGTAGCTGGGATTGAACTGGATTTAAAATGTGGAGTATCTTGTCTTGAGATCGAAGGTGATTCTAAAGTCATAATTAAAGCTTTGTCAGGGAAAAAAGCCAAAGCCTAGAAATTGGAAAACATTCTCTCATAAATTTGGGCCAAGTTGAGCTTATTTCATAGCTATAAATGTTTGCATTACTTTTGGGAAAGTAATAAAGATGAATAATTCTTGGTTAATATTGGTATCGTTCAAGACAAGGAGGTTAGGGTCAATAATAATAAGGATAGATGGATTGATTGTGTTAGGGTTGAAATGGTGGCTCTTTGATGTTTTAATATTTTCCCTAGGTGGATTTAAGGGTGACAAAGGTATTTGGATGGTTATTATTGGCCTTTTGAAGGGTGATGGAGTAGGCATTGATGGGAGTAATAATTGCATGGCCACATATTTGATGGGCTTTCATTTTAGATTGTGCAAGATCTACAGGAGCAAGTTTTTATTATAGATGTGTCTGCCGCATTTTGGTAGTATGGGTTTGGGCACTGGGCTTACTTTTATCTACTATATGGAGCCATAAGTTGTTGAATCATTAGTCTAGCCATTGTGCTTCGGTGGTGCAAAACCTAGATAGATGGGTTTTTTTGGAAGTGTCTCTAGAACACGTCTCATGAAAGTCTTTTGTGTGCTTGTTCTGGAAGATGTAGATGCATTGGAGAAAATCTTAGGAGTATAATTTTTATAATAGAGCAGAAGAGTTAAAGTTAAATCAGACTTGGCATCCTTGTTCATGAGTAATTTATGTTTGGTTGTGACTAACCTAGAGAAGGTCAAGGAGTTGGTCACTTTTTTTGTTTAGCCCAAGTATAGGGTTGAGTTAATTTTTGCTCTGGATAGTCTCCCGTTGGGCCCTTCCCAAAACATTCCCTTTATTGGGAAAGATAGCCTTGGTTTTGTACCCTTGTTTTTGTTCAAAATTTTGTAAGCAGGATTCACCTCCCTAGTTAAACTTCACCAAGATGTGGAGGAAGTGTGCTTGGGTGAAGGTGGGGAGGAGGAAGCCAAGGGTGTTGTTATGCCTTTTTTTCATGATTTACTTGATCCTATTTTGAATTTGGATGAATGACATGCAACAAGGAGGTCCCTGAGTAGATTTTTGGCCATCAAATGATTGGCACATGGCTCTGCCTATGGCCATTTTTAGGCACCTCCATTGTGGAATGAGAAGAGGTTAGTTTCTAAGGTGTAGGAGTGCCATAAGTAGAAGTTCAATTTTTAGAAGTCAACCTATTATGAGGCTTCTTTAGTAGAAAAAGTGAAGGGTATTGCTGGGTCAAAGTCAGGTGATTGTTCTCAAGGCCAGATGGTTCAGGTATTGTAGTTATAGGGGAAGGCTCGTAAGTAGAGGCCAAGACAGGTGGTTGATGTAGTGTGGAAGGAGGTGGACATTATTGTGATAAAATAACTATAGGTTTTTTGTATATGGTTTTTTTATTGTTTAGTTGGATTGGTGTTATAGTTATTTGAATATAAGACAGTCAATGACGGAGTAATGTATTACAATAAGTCCTTAATATAAGAAATTTAGTATGTAATTTTGGTTGATGATTGGTTGGTTAAATGCCTTGATGATAATGTTATCAAGCCAAGCCATTTTGTTTAATTTTATGCTTTATGGTATCAGGAAGGGGACCCATAAACCCTAAAATTGATTAAAAAAAGATGGAGGAGCTTAGGTAGAAAACTACTTGCCTAGAGATGAAAGGGAAAGAAAACTCTCAGTCTTGCTCCAATAATATTTACCACTACACCATTAATGGTCTATCATGATGCCTTCCTATCTCGCCCCTAGTTGTTGTTGATCCTTAACAAGGTGAAACCTTTTTTTTTAAAATCAATAAGAAGAGTATGATAATTACTAAGGTATGAAACTATCACATCTCGAAAGGCTTTAACCAAAATGTATCTTTGAATTATACTAGCTTGGTGAGAAAGCTCTTCCTAAAAGAGCATTTAATGCTGACAATATGAGATAACAATTATCAGATTTTTGGTCATTATGTCCCTTCCAAAAAACTTAAACATTTTATTGAAGCACTTGCTAAAGGTACTTTTTACTCACTTTTTGTATGTCAAACATCATATCAATCACATACTAATAATTTCCAAGTTGTAGGATCTCAAAGTAAATATTCTAACATCTAATTAATCATAAGAAGGCAGGTTGAAAACTATTATGATCAAGCTCTCACAAAGGTCACAAGGTGAGTCTGACATAAGATTCCATAGATTCTTCATGTTTGCACCATGTGCACAAAGCATGAATAATGTAACCATTATAATACCATGAAAAAATGGGAAGGCATTACATCCCCTACCCTTATAAAAGAATAATCCTCAATGCAAATGACTAATTGGTACCTGAGTTTAAGACTACAAATTTAATTTCTACTCCACAAAGAAGAGTGACATTTTTGTCTTACATTAGCCTTACAATCCTTAGATAGTGGAGTCAAATCCTTCAATTTGGGTCAAAAACTCTTTTATAAGGTAATTCCCAAAATTTCCACATGACTTACTTTTTTTTAGTACACACACACACACACACACACATACAAAAATTTGAGTTATATTTATACAACTAATTCAAATATATCCATTAACATTCATGCCATTTATAATGGAAGAAGTGGTTAAGTCCTAATTTTATCACATAATACAATCTCAAAAAAAGGTTTTCTCGTAAGAATCGTGCTTAATCAACAAATTACCACCATGGCTACACGCATGCACTAGTAAGAAATTATGGTCTTCAACAAGGTATTTAATTTTGGTTAACCTTTTAATTGATTCAAGGATTTTAAAATAATGATAACTTTTGCGAGAAGGTTTATCACAATAACCAATTCTCATTTTTCAAGAGATTACTCTTTTCAACATAATCATAACACAAGGCTAACAAGAAGGTTGTTCAAAGCCTATCATCTAGGTGGTATGTACCATGAGATATCATGGGCTAATGGAGATCTTCTCAAGATACAAGATTAACATATAAATATGGGAATTAACTCAAGTTTTGTGAGTTAAACAAAATTTTATTTATATATTTAATCAAGGGACAATACATTTCCAATCATAATAGCAGTTTAAAAAAAGATATAAGAGGTGATTAACAATCTATCACTAAAAGTATAAGTACCAATAACAAGATACTAGTTAGAATTAAGTTGTTCAAAACACACCAAAAGGAAAGATTGTGAGATTTTTCCAAATCCCTTTGTAAAAATAAGACTTCTACATAAGCCTATTTATAATCATAAGCATTCAATGAAATATAAAATTAACTCCCCTGGTTCACCTTTCACCTTGATTCTTTCCACCTGCGTTCTAGGGTGTATGTTAAAATGTTCATCATAACTAATCAAAATGAATGAATAAATAAGATCTTACCAACTAGGACCTTTGTCATGGACATGAGATACAAATATGCCGACCGACCAATATAAAAGTGACCGACAATTCCAAGGTTTTATCGATAAACAGACCGACCAATTCCATGAGAAATTTGGGGTCCAAAAGTACCTCCAAAGTGACGACTCTTGAACGCAAAGGCCACTGACAGCTGTCAGTATCGCTGCCCCCTCCTTGACAGGTCACATCCGTGAAACTATATGCAAGTGGCAGCCTTGGGGAAATTTCTGGCCACGTCTCAACAAAGAAAAAACAAATGTGGATAAATTAATGGAATCCAGAAAAAGGTAGGAAAGGTCGTTTTGAAGCCCTGTTTTGTATTACGTACGGAGCTTTCCCTCTACCTTGTATTCATTTTATTTTACTCGTGTTTCAATTGAGATTGTTCTAAAATTCTATGTTAAGTTAATTGTATTTTAATATTATTTTAAAGGTAAAATGTCTTGTTTCTTTTAAAGAGAAGTTTGATATGTCTTAGTTTTGTCAATGTTAATGTAATATTTCTATTTTTTTGGAAAAGTTGAATTGCATCATTATTATATAAGAGATGTTTCATCACATATTTGGTCGAACTTATTATTGTATTTGTCTATTCATTATTCTAGCTTGTTAATATATAGCCCAAACAAAATGAAACAAAAGGCAACCTTCTTTGACACCTATGTCGCTCACATAGCACTCGAACAACCCTTCATGCATTTTTATTTTGGTCTTAACTTCCTCATATTATGTGGAATGTTGCCCTAGACTATACCGAGACCTTTGGTTCCTCTATTGTGTTCCATAATTTTCTCTTTAGCATTATACCAAATGCCCTCTTCAAATCTATAAAATAACAATAGACTTCACCTTTTGTATCCCAAACCTTTTCAGCCAAGTGTCTCAATGTGACAAAGTGATTATTGAAAAATACTTTGGTCTAAACCCTCTTTGCCCTTTCACTCACTTTCCTTTTTCTTCAACACAACTTTTGATTCTACGTTCTGCCATGTTACCAAAAAAATCTGTGAAAAAGGGATTAAGCATAATGTTTTGGTTGTTTTAAAGGTTGTTAGCATCCCCACTCTTAAACAAAGGTATGGCTAAGCTAGTTTTCTAATATGTCAAGTAGCTATTATGATCAATCTCGTTAAATATTTATTTGATGTGTGGTGATAGGATCTTTGCTCCCCAAATTAAATATTTTATTTACAAATCATCTATGTCTCGAGACTTAGCTATTAATAACTTCTTAATTCCTTGTTGTATGTCTCTAATTGTGAAAAATTCTTCTTTAACATTGGTTATAGGGAGTGTGTCTTTTTCCATTACACAATCCTACAATTGTTTTGAATACTCCAATCACCCACATGTTATAATTTAATTTTTTATTTGAGCACTTTTTTATATAGCTCCTTTCAAAATATTTTTGCACAATGCTTCTAAGTATATCAGCGTTGTCCATCTTGTTTTCATATACTCTTCTTTTTTGTGTGCTTACCATTTTTTCATATATTTTTCTATTTCCCTTTGTCACATCTACTCTCTTCCTTAATGTTCTTCTTGTTGCCTTGCATTCTTCATCGCACCATGGATTTATCAAAAAGTTAGTTTTCTTCTTATTCTTATGTTTATATTGTTTACATGTTCTTAAATCTCCTTGAACTATGTGCATTAAGCTTTTATTTTTAATATGATATGTAAATTTTTCAAAATCCCTTTTGTCTTCCCCTTCATGAAACTTGTTTCTCAATCCAACCCTAAAGGTATGTTGATTTTACTTCATCAAGAGGACATTCCCTTTAGTTGGTAATTTATCACGAGTGACATGAATGAATTCATCTTGTGGCTTATTACTGACAGTATTAGACACTTGACAAAGTTAGTTTTGACATATCTTTCACATACATGACTTGTGCATACACATTTGACTCTTTTTTACTATTTGTCCTAGCCATTATATCTATCTTTGCACTTGACCTTCCTAATTTTATATCTCCAACCTAACAATCTCCCACTTGGAGAAAACAGCTACACTGTACCTGTACCTGTACACCGTCTAATCTGTTTCCTAGCTTGTATCCCTCTTCAAGATCAATCCTGAAGACCACCCACCACACAACCTGTGGTGCACCTCCTGTCATCCAAGTAACTTGCCACATCCGAACCTACAAACCCATGTAGTGAAGCCCTGACCCTGCATAGCATGTATACCTGCTGTTGGTTCCTCTCAAATACCTGAGAACCCACTTCCCCGAATTGGCTCCTAACTCTCTGACAGCTCCCATTGCTTGGGAAAACTCAGGTCTATACCAGACCTCATGTGATTTAAGACACTGAACTGTCCAGCCCTTGGTGTGCTCCGGTTCTGCATCCTGCGTATTGAACCTCGCTAACACCTGATTCACATCAGCTCCCACTGGAGACAAAATCAACCTGTGATCTTCCATGTCTCTCATGCAAAAGAATTTTGCTGCTCCAAATTCCTCATGACATGCCACTGAACTAACCTTACCCTTAGCTCAGCAAAACCCTGTATGTCTGAATCTTCACCAAGCATACCATCCACATACAGTAACAGGATAATGTTGCGACCATCATCCACCTGGTAAGACAAACACAATGGTTATACTGACTTTGACTAAAGCCCTGCTTTGTCATCCACCTGGTACCACCTGTCAGCCCTGTACCATTGTCATGTAGCTTGCTCAAGACCATATGACCTGGCCTTCTGTCTCACATGTCCATTCTCTCTATTCTTTAACTAAGGTATCCATTCGTCTTTCAGTGCTTTCTTTCGGCTGGCAACCCAACCAAATCTCCTGTTTGGTTTTGCATGCTGATCATGCCATGCTCCCACTATTTCTTGGATCCTTTCTGCTCTGTAGTGAGCAACGAGTATAAAGAAGAGGAACAATGAATTTGAGGCTTACTTACCACTTTCAGTCCTCCATATGGGCGTTTGAGACTCTTTGATAGCTTGCTGTTTGCCCAAAATTTGTTACAGTGACCGACCTCAGTCACCACACAATCTGCATCCGATCGACGTCGATTCCATGCGACTTTTCTTTTTGTCGATGCCAGTTTTCAAAACGACGTCGGTCTTACCTTGTCACCGACGTTGGTTCCCTAATCGACGCCGACAGCCACCCTGCATGACACCACCGGCTCTGGTTTGCACATGACCAACATCGGCACATGTCTGTTCGACGTTGGTTCCCCTTGATCGACGTCAGTAACTGTGTTCGCCTGTGAGTGATGAATTTTTACCTACGAGCTCTCCATGGATCAAAACCCTGTCAAAACTGCCCTGCTCAGAGATGTCCAGCCTTCTCCACTGATCTCTGTCTGTCATCTCCTCTAGAAACACCAAGGCTTTCCAGTGCTTAAGTCTGTCAAACACATCTGTCTTTCACTTAAGAACATGCATCTCCTTCTTGCTCATGTGACCAAGCCTACAAAGCCACGTCCTTGCAACAGAAGAAGAATCAGTAATACAAGCAAGTAGATAAAGAGTACCTACTTTCTTACCACCTGCTAATTTAAGTGCATCCGCTATGAGAGTTCTTGCGCATCTCTCATCACCCAACTTTCGTGAAGAAATTAGCCGCATCTCCAAGACTGGGACCTGCATGACCTCCTTCAACACCCATGTGTTGGCCATCTACAATTTCAGCTGCACTTCCCCTTTGCCAATACTATGACAAGGCCCACCAACCCCTCTAATTCGGGTTGCATGGAAAGAGGCAACATAAGCTATAAACCAAGATTCTAATTTATCCAAGAAACATCTCAGAGCATCCTGTGCAACAACACTTGCAACATCTACTTTTTCAGTTCCTTCATGTTGATCTGCTACCAACCAACAATCTTTCTTTACGTGCTCTTTCTTTTCATAACACCGTAATTGACCATTCGTGCTTTTCAATTCCTCCATTCTTAGCTTACTTTCTTCTGCTATTGCTATACTCCCACTCAATCAGAAACTCCTAAGAGTGACCTGTAATCAAACACAAACCTGCTCCGTGCAACCTTAACTCTGATACCAACTGTTAGGACCTGAAAGCACCATTGATTACCATGCAACTAAACATGCAAAATTAAATTAAAATCACAAGTAACTAGAATTCAGAAACAACACAGAATATGAGACAATACCCGATTGTATTAATACTCTTTCAGAAGGAAATACAACAAAGAAGATGCCATAGTCTTCTTCCTTACATCTCTAGAGCTCACACACATTTAGAGCATAAACAATAAATCTCTTCAAGATCTCACTCTCTCTCTTACGATTACAACACACAACTCAAACACAGAGTTGGTGTTCACCTAAACCAGCGAGTAACAACACTGCCAGTCAACCAGTCAGTAACAATACTGCTAGTACACCAAGTATGAACATATACTCAACCGAGTACACAACGCACTCTAAGTAGATCTCCCATGAACTTGCAACACCCTGCAACTCAAATGATCTTACTTTGGAAGGAACTACCTTGCCTTCCTCTTTGCTCTCCAACTGAGTACACACCGTACTCCAAGTAGATCTCTCCTGATCTTGCTACCTGTTGTGTTGCTGTCACCTTGATCTTGCTACCACCTGCAAATCAACCTGGTTCTGCACACTTGCAAACCTTAGACCTCGCACACACATACACCTGCAGATCAATGATCTTACTTACCATGCAGATCTCCAAACGTGGCCTTGCACACCTGCTGACCAAGATCCTACATACATGAAGAATCCCTCTGATTCTCCAAACCAGCGCCCATACTTGGCACTGTGGCACTAGGAGGAACACACCATGCTCTCTTCACTCTGAAGGAGCTAATTTTTGCACTCTTACTCTCTAGCACAAATTACAATACAACCCATGAGTCTCTTAAATAGATCTCATGCAAACAATAATTAGACACCTAATTACAATAATTAGATCTACAGCTCAAGACTAAAATTAGCCTTCTTCAAGCAAACAACCGGTTCATTAACAAGTTGTCCATGGAACTCGTAGTTTAGAACCGCACAGGCAACCGACGTCAGTCTATGTCTACCTGGGGGTGACCGACGTCAGCCGATCCATGACCGTCGTCGGTAGCTTCCTGTCTCCACCTGACCGATGTCGATTGGCCTGATCGACGTCGATGACTGTGACACTCAACACCCTCCTCCAATGTCTGCATCAGTGAAGCTTTTAGCTCCACAACCTAACAATCTCCCACTTAGAGATAAACAACTACACTGTACCTATACCTGTACACTATCTAATCTGTTTCTTGGCTTGTATCCCTCTTCAAGATCAATCTTGAAGACCACCCACCACACAACCTGTGGTGCACCTCCTGTCATCCAAGTAACCTACCACATCCGAACCTATAAACCCATGTAGTGACGTCCTGACCCTGCATAGCATGTATACCTGCTGCTGGTCCCTCTCAAATACCTGAGAACCCACTTCCTTGAATTGGCTCCTAACTCTCTGACAGCTCCCACTGCTGGGGAAAACTCAAGTCTATACCAGACCTCATGTGATTTCAGAGACTGAACTGTCCAACCCTTGGTGTGCTCCAGTTCTTCATCTTGCGTATTGAACCTCGCTAACACCTGATTCACATCAGCTTTTACTGGAGACAAAATCAACTTGTGATCTTCCATGTCTCTCATGCCAAAGAATTTTGCTGCTCCAAATTCTTCATGACATGCCACTGAACTAACCTTACCCTTAGCTTAGCAAAACCCTGTATGTTTGAACCTGCACCAAGCATACCATCCACATATAATAATAGGATAATGTTGTGACCATCATCCACCTGGTAAGACAAACACAATGGTTATACTGACATTGACTAAAGCCCTGCTTTGTCATCTACCTGGTACCACCTGTCAGCCTTGTACCACTGTCCTGCAGTTTGCTCAAGACCATATGACTTGGCCTTCTATCTCACGTGTCCATTCTCTCTATTCTTAAACTAAGGTATCCATTCGTCTTTCAGTGCTTTCTTCCGGAGGGCAACCCTGCCAAATCTCCCATTTGGTTTTGCATGCTGATCATGCCATGCTCCCACTATTTCCTGGATCCTTCCTGCTTTGTAGTGAACAACGAGTATAAAGAAGAGGAACAACAAATTTGAGGCTTACTTACCACTTTCAGTCCTCCATATGGGCGTTTGAGACTCCTCAACAGCTTGTTGTCTGCCCAAAATCTGTTATAGTGATTGACCTCAGTCACCACACAATCTGCATCCATTCGATGTCAGTTCCATGCGACTGTCCTTTCTATCGATGCCAATTTTTTGAACGACGTCGGTCTTACTTGGTCACCGACATCGGTTCCCTGACTGACGCCGGTAGCCACCTTGCCCGACACCACCGGCTCTGGTCTGCACATGACCAACACCGGCACCTGTCTATTTGACGCCGATTCTCCTTGACCGATGCCGATAACTGTGTTCGCCTGTGAGTGATGACTTTTTACCCGTGAGCTCTCCATGGATCAAAACCCTATCCAAACCGCCCTGCTCAGAGATGTCTAGCCTTCTCTACTAATCTCTGTCTGTCATCTCCTCCAAAAACACCAAAGCTTTCCAGTTCTTAAGTCTGTCAAACACATCTATCTTCTATTTAAAAACATGCATCTCCTTCTTGCTCATGTGACCAAGCCTACAAAGCCACATCCTTGCAATAGAAGAAGAATCAGTAATACAAGCAAGTAGATAAAGAGTACCTGCTTTCTTACTACCTGCTAATTCAAGTGCATCCACTATGAGAGTTCTTGTGCATCTCTCATCACCCAAATTTCTTGAAAAAATTAGCTGCATCTCCAAGACTGAGACTTGCATGACCTCCTTCAACACCCATGTGTTGGCCATTTGCAATTTCAGCCGCACTTCCCTTTTGCCAATACTATGACAAGGCTCACCAACCCCTTTAATTTGAGTTACATGGAAAGAGGCAACATAATCTATAAACCAAGATTCTACTTTATCCAAAAAACATCCCAGAGCATCCTGTGCAACAACACCTGCAACATCTGCTTCTTCAATTCTTTCATGCTGATCTGCTACCAACCAACAATCTTTCTTTACCTGCTCTTTCTTTCCATAACACCGTAATTGACCATTCGTGCTTTTTAATTTCTCTATTCTTAGCTTACTTTCTTCTACCATTGCTATACTCCCACTCAATCAGAAACCCTTGAGAGTGACCTGTAATCAAACACAAACCTGCTCCCTGCAACCTTAGCTTTGATACCAACTGTTAAGACCCGAAAGCACCATTGATTACCATGCTACTAAACATGCAGAATTAAACCAGAATCACAAGTAACTAGAATTCAAAAACAACACAGAATATGAGAGACAATACCCAATTGTATTAATACTCTTTCAGAAGAAAATACAACAAAGAAGATGCCACAGTCTTTTTCCTTACATCTCTAGAGCTCACACACATATAGAGCATAAATAGTAAATCTCTTCAAGAGCTCACTCTCTCTCTCTTACGGTCCCAACACACAACTCAAACACAGAGTTGGTGTTCACCTCCACCAGCCAGTAACAACACCACCAGTCAACCAGTCAGTAACAATACTACCAGTACACCGAGTATACACATATACTCAACTGAGTACACAATGCACTCCAAGTAGATCTCCCATGAACTTGCAACAACCTGTAACTCAAATGATCTTACTTTAGAAGGAACTACCTTGCCTTCCTCTTTGCTCTCCAACTAAGTACACACCATACTCCAAGTAGATCTCTCCTGATCTTGCTACCTGTTGTGTTGCTATCACCTTGATCCTGCTGCCACCTGCAGATCAACCTGGTTCTGCACACCTGCAAATCTTAGACCTCACACACACATACACCTATAGATCAATGATCTTACTTACCATGCAAATCTCCAAACATGGCCTTGCACACCTGCTAACCAAGATCTTACATACATGAAGAATCCCTCTGATTCTCCAAACCAGCACCCATACTTGGCATTGTGGCACTAGGAGGAACACACCATGCTCTCTTCACTCTGAAGGAGCTAATTTTGCCTCTCTTACTCTCTAGCACAAATTACAATACAGCCCATGAGTCTCTTAAATAGATTTTATGCAAACAATAATTAGACACCTAATTACAATAATTAGATTCGTAGCTCAAGACTAAAATTAGCCTTCTTCATGTAAATAATCAGTTCATTAACGAACTATCCGTGGAACTCGCAGTTCAGAACCGCACAGGTGACTGACGTCAGTCCCTATCTGCTTGGGGGTGACCGACGTCGGCTGATCCATGACCGTCATCGGTAGCTTCCTGTCTCCACTTGACCGACGTCGGTGACTGTGACACTTAGCACCCTCTTCCAATGTCTGCATCAGTGAAGCTTTTAGCTTCACAACCTAACAATCTCCCACTTGAAGATAAATAGCTGCACTGTGCCTGTATCTGTACACCGTCTAATCTATTTCTTGGCTTGTATCCCTCTTCAAAATCAATCCTGAAGACCACCCACCACACAACCTATGGTACACCTCCTATCATCCAAGTAACCTGCCACATTCAAACCTACAAATCCATGTAGTGAAGTCCTGACCCTGCATAGCATGTATACCTGCTGCTGGTCCCTCTCAAATACCTGAGAACCCACTTCCCCGAATTGGCTCCTAACTCTCTAACAGCTCCCACTGTTGGGGAAAACTCAGGTCTATACCAGACCTCATGTGATTTTAGACACTGAACTGTCTAGCCCTTGGTGTGCTCTAGTTCTGCATCCTACGTATTGAACCTTGCTAACACCTAATTCACATCAGCTTCCACTGGAGACAAAATCAACCTGTGATCTTCCATGTCTCTCATGCCAAAGAATTTTGCTGCTCCAAATTCCTCATGACATGCCACTGAACTAACCTTACCCTTAGCTCAACATAACCCTGTATGTCTGAACCTACACCAAGCATACCATCCACATACAGTAACAAGATAATGTTGCGACCATCATCCACCTGGTAAGATAAACACAATGGTTATACTGACATTGACTAAAGCCCTGCTTTGTCATCCACCTGGTACCATCTGTCAGCCCTGTACCACTGTCTTGCAGCTTGCTCAAGACCATATGACCTGGCCTTCTGTCTCACGTGTCCATTCTCTCTATTCTTTAACTAAGGTATTCATTCATCTTTCATTGCTTTCTTTCGGCTGGCAACCCTACCAAATCTCTCATTTGGTTTTGCATGCTGATCATGCCATGCTCCCACTGATTCCTAGATCCTTCCTGCTCTGCAGTGAGCAACGAGTATAAAGAAGAGGAACAACAAATTTGAGGCTTACTTACCACTTTCAGTCCTCCATATGGGCATTTGAGACTCTTTGACAGCTTGCTGTCTACCCAAAATCTGTTATAGTGACCGACCTCAGTCACCACACAATCTGCATTCGATCGATGTTGGTTCCATTCGATTGTCCTTTCTACCAACGCTGATTTTCTAAATGATGTCGGTCTTACCTGGTCATCGACGTTGATTCCCTGACCGACACCGGTAGCCACCCTGCCCAACACCACCAGCTTTGGTCTGCACATGACGAACATCGGCACCTATCTATTCGACGCTGGTTCCCCTTGACCGACACTGGTAACTGTGTTTGCCTGTGAGTGATGACTTTTTACCTGCAAGCTCTCCATGGATCAAAACCTTGTTTAAACTGCCCTGCTCAAAGATGTCCAGCCTTTTCCACTGATCTCTGTCTATCATCTCCTCCAGAAACACCAAAGCTTTCCAGTTCTTAAGTCTATCAAACACATCTATCTTTCACTTAAGAACATGCATCTCCTTCTTGCTCATGTGACCAAGCCTACAAAGCCACGTCCTTGAAATAGAAGAAGAATCAGTAATACAAGCAAGTAGATAAAGAGTACCTACTTTTTTACCACCTGCTAATTCAAGTGCATCCGCTGTGAGAGTTCTTGTGCATCTCTCATCACCCAACTTTCGTGAAGAAATTAGCCGCATCTCCAAGACTGGGACCTGCATGACCTCCTTCAACACTCATGTGTTGGCCATCTGTAATTTCAGTTGTGCTTCTCTTTTGCCAATACTATGACAAGGCTCACCAACCCCTCTAATTCGAGTTGCATGGAAAGAGGCAACAAAATCTATAAACCAAGATTCTACTTTATCCAAGAAACATCCCAGAGCATCTTGTGCAACAAGACCTGCAACATCTGCTTCTTTAGTTCCTTCATGTTGATCTGCTACCAACCAATAATCTTTTTTTACCTGCTCTTTCTTTTCATAACACCGTAATTGACCATTCGTGCTTTTCAATTCCTCCATTCTTAGCTTACTTTCTTCTGCCATTGCTATACTCCCACTCAATCAGAAACCCCTGAGAGTGACCTGTAATCAAACACAAACCTGCTCCCTACAACCTTAGCTTTGATACCAACTGTTAAGACCCGAAAGCACCATTGATTACCATGCAACTAAACATGCAGAATTAAACCAGAATCACAAGTAACTAGAATTCAAAAACAACACAGAATATGAGAGACAATACCCAATTGTATTAATACTCTTCCAGAAGGAAATACAACAAAGAAGATGCCACAGTCTTCTTCCTTACATCTCTAGAGCTCACACACATCTAGAGCATAAATAGTAAATCTCTTCAAGAGCTCACTCTCTCTCTTACGGTCCCAACACACAACTCAAACACAGAGTTGGTGTTCACCTCCACCAGCCAGTAACAACACCGCCAGTCAACCAGTCAGTAACAATACTGCCAGTACACCAAGTATGAACATATACTCAACTAAGTACACAATGCACTCCAAGTAGATCTCCCATGAACTTGCAACAACCTACAACTCAAATGATCTTACTTTGGAAGGAACTACCTTGCCTTCCTCTTTGCTCTCCAACTGAGTACACATCGTACTCCAAATAGATCTCTCCTGATCTTACTACCTGTTGTGTTGCTGTCACCTTGATCCTACTGCCACCTGCAGATCAACCTGGTTCTGCACACCTGCAAACCTTAGACCTCGCACACACATACACCTGCAGATTAATGATCTTACTTACCATGCAGATCTCCAAATGTGGCCTTGCACACTTGTTGACCAAGATCCTACATACATGAAGAATCCCTCTGATTCTCCAAACTAGCACCCATACTTGGCACTGTGGCACTAGGAGGAGCACACCATGCTCTCTTCACTCTGAAGGAGCTAATTTTTGCTCTCTTAGTCTCTAGTATAAATTACAATACAGCCCATGAGTCTCTTAAATATATCTCATGCAAATAATAATTAGACACCTAATCATAATAATTAGATCTCCAGCTCAAGACTAAAATTAGCCTTCTTTATACAAACAACCAGTTCGTTAATGAACTGTCCGTGGAACTCACAGTTTTGAACCACACAGGCGACCGACGTCGGTCATTGTCTGCCTGGGGGTGATCGATGTCAGCCGATCCATGACCGTCGTCGGCAGCTTCCTCCGACGTCGGTTGGCCTGACCGACGCCGGTGACTGTGACACTCAACACCCTCCTCCAATGTCTGCATAAGTGAAGCTTTTAGCTCCACAACCTAACACTATTTGTCCTAGCCATTATATCTATCTTTGAACTTGACCTTCCTAATTTTATATCATTCATATACAAGATCTACCTAGCTTGTGCTTAATTTCTTTATTATTCTAAGGAAATTATCATCATTCTCCATATCATTGTTTCCTCCATCCTGGATAGTACCGACAATAGTCAAATAAAATTGGTTATCAACATGTCCCAAGTTTTTTAAAAGAGTATTTGTCAAATTCAAACCCTTGCCTTGGGTCAGCCCACATGTTTCACATATCACTTACAGAGGAAAATTACCCAAAAATTCATCTATATAAACACATCAAGCCTAAGGCTATTCCTATCTAGAACATATCTAGAGTTCACTTGAAAACTACTTGCATATTAAAGAATACATCTACACATCCTTAAGGAGCTTTCCTAAAGCATCCAAATCTAAAAACCCTCAAAGGAACAGTCACATGCCAATTTTGAACACATAAAGCAAGGTCAAATTTGTTTATTGTCATGTGTTGAAATCCAAATGGAACACTATTGATCACATATACACATAGGTGGGATAACTACGTGTGGTTTGATCCCTCTTCAGAGTATTAGAATGTAGACAATGTTCAACCACCCAATGAGGCATGGTTGGGGTTGTCCAAACCATAGTTTTAGCCCCTTTTTATAGACCAAGAAAAGTGTCAAAAATAGAGCTAGGGTTTCAAGGTGAAAGAAGTCAAATATGAATCTGCATGTAAGATCAAACATTTAAAAATACATAGAAATCATCTTGACAAGCAGGAACAATAATTTTTATTGAAATAAACCAAAATTTTATATAGAGATAGTTCTAGTAAAAAATGGATGGATCTAGCAGCTATACTTATTTATGTTGTATCGAAAGAGTCTTGGCATATTTTGACACTTTATTTCCTAACCCAAGCAATCATAAAGCCAGTGGAGACATTTTTAAGATAATGCATATATACTAAGATCATAATAGAATAAAATAAAAAAAGTACCCTATCCTCTTATCATTTTTATAAATAGTAAGCATATCAAATCATCTTCTCTTACATTCATTTATATGTAATTTAGGATATATCTTATACAATTTGAATAATATAAGTTTTAGCTTGTTTAGATAATTAAATTCAAAATAAGTTCAAACATTCTCATGAACTCGACCTTTCTCCCAAGTGTGAATAACCCTAGGTTTCCTTTAAGGTTTCATATTACATTCTTAGGGTTTCAAAATTCTACATTAGGGTTTCATATATGATTTTTAATTTTCTCCTTGTCACATACTTATAATGAAAAATATAAATGATGTAGATGCTAAAGAAAGAAATGATTATCCAAATTTTATAACATATTTAATGATGTGGATCGACAAGAATTAACTCAATATATTAAAATTAATTCACACATGCTAAATTAATTATTACTTGTAACAAGAGATGAAATAAAAAAATAATGCTAAGGTTGTCACATCCAAGGAACAACATGAGCCCTTCAATGATACTAATTTATCATTTTTAGGTACCAATTCTAAAATAAGTGTTCAAACCACTACTACTACTAGCCCTATGTCTGCACCTTTGGTTATGCATGTGATGTCCATTCATAGTGTGGGGCAACACAAGGTTTTACTTAGATTTTTATGGTTATCCCTATATAACATAATCTTATGCCTCCTAGGATGACTACTCATATAACATCATCCATTGTTACCCAATTTTCTTTCCCTAATTCTTAAGCCCTTATAAAAATGATCCTTGATCTCAAAGTTAAATTTATTCAATTAGAACAAGGTTATTTTAAAGTGTGCCTTCTCACTTATTCTCAATCATTAATACACATCCTATTGGCCCAAAATATTTCATATTATTTTGCACCTATAGGGTTTGTGACACTTAAGCTTACATCATATGATGGTAAAGGTGATTTAGAACAACACCCTAGTACCTTTCACATAGCATGTTTGGATTATGCATCTAATGAAAAAAATTTAACTAAATTGTATTTATGATATCCTAAGGACTATGCTTTGTGATGGTTTTATGATCTCCCTGTCCAATATTTGCATGCCTTCAATATTTTGGTCGATCAGTTCTTAACACACTTTTCAATCAACATTAATGAGAAGGTGTTCTACGATGAAATTATAAAATTTAAGAATGGACCCAATGAACCCATCAGTGATTATGTGCTTCATTATAATAATGTGCTCTATAAGGTGACAAATCCTTTGACTAATTATTTATTGCAAGATATATTCAAGTAAATATTGATTTATCCATTACATGATTCCATCATGTTTAAATAATTCCAATCCTTTGATAACCCTTGCCATGTGGTCAAAGATCACAAAGGTAAGCTCTTTGCTATGAATAACTTAAATAATGGGTCCAATCCTCTAACAACTTCTAGTGTAAAATTTTAGATTAAAAAAACTATTCAAAATGAATGATACTAAGAATGAGGCAAAATTTATAGTTAATATAGTGTATACACCCTAATTTGGTCAAGCAAATGTATACACCCTAATTTCATCAAGCAAGCACAAGTACTATGCCTTTTGTTTCTCTTTCATAAAAAGGTTTTAGTGATGAATGTAGCTCTTGTTCACAAGGTCATTTTGGGTATTTTGATCTTTTTTGTCTTATTTTCCCTATTTGTTTCACCCCTTGAGGTCCTAAGTCATCCCCTCCAAGTCATAGGGTCCCTTATCCTATTTTGCCTAGTCTTTGCTTTGTTTTGGGACCTTAGGGCACTAGAGCCCTTATCTAGATAGTAACACCAATGGTGCTAGTGTAAACATTTTGGCACTAGTGTCCAACGGTCATTTTATTCTATGTTTTAGGTCCTAACCCTCTCTTGAGCCTTGTCTTATGTTTTTATCCCTCTTTTGCATCTTGCCAGCCAGAGAATAAATTCTTACATTTAAATCAAAGTTCCTTATATATAAAGAGCCTCACAAGAAATTTTACATATAACACCTACTATCTTGGCATATAATTAAATATATAAAGAGCCTCACAAGAAATTATACATATAACACCTACTATCTTGGCATATAATTAAATAAAATCAGTCAACAATATAACTCAATACACTGGATATTACTCAACTATCACATCTAGACTTGCATGTTTGATCAAAGAAGGGCCTAAGCAAAATTCATTCTAGCATACCTTGTGCATTGATTATGCACTTTTCCTAAGGGAGAACTACATGTCATTTGAGACCCCAAACATTGGGGTTAATGTAGGCAATGACCAAGTAAATAGGAGTTTTATCTCGCATGATCATAATATCCACAACCTAATTTTTCCATTTGTTTTACATTTGATTTGGTTGTTGTTTCATGTGTGCAGGTGCTCATTAGGGTTTTAAAACATATTCATATAAAACATTGACATAGACAAACTTCTAGGAGTTACAAAATCACCTACAGGTCCCTCAAACTCTCCTGTAACATCTCTAAAAGTTTTAGGTAGCTCTTCTAAGAAGGACACTAGTTCCATAATTGGACACTAGCACCATTGGCTCTACTATCCTCATAAGGGCGCTATTACCCAAAGCATGTTTTCAACTACAGTCATAGAACAAAAGATGTTTGGTTGTTCTCCAAGCCTATTCCAACCTCCTAAGTCATAGAACACCTATTTTTCTCTAGATAAGTATAATTTCTCACCATATTTACTATTTTGGGAATAACTTGTCAAAATAAATATTTCTTATATTTATTTCAAGTTATTAATATACTCAGCTCTTTAACAACCTAGGATTTACATCTACTAAGTCCTAAATAATTAAAACAATAAGCAAAAACATGCAATGACATAACTTTTAACTTGAAAAACTTGTCTCATGGGCTACCCTTTGAATGCTTCATAAGTGTATAAATATTTATCCTATGACTAATATATAAATAGGTACAAATAGGGTAGATTTACTCAATTTAATGCTTGATTGAGTGATTCTTGGTATATTGCCTTGAGATTTGTATATTATTTCTAGGTGATTTCTAGGTTGGGAATGAATGAGGATTGACCTTATATATATACTAATCCCTTTTGGAAATATCTCATATTAAATTACTTAGGCCAAACTTTTGGATATGTCTCTTTTTCAAATTGGGTGAATTTCGAGCACTGGACACTTTGTAAGAAAATGGACAGTTGTATCAATGTATGTGTCTTCCTAGGATACAAATGTCTATGGAGCTAGAAAAAAGGTACATGTCTAAAATTGGTAGTGAAGGATAGGCATCATGTTTAGATATTTTTGCACAATATAGAAGCCATGGGTTAATAGAATAACAATAGTTAGACTAAGAGACAAGCAATTAGGCAAAAAGAGATAGTGAATGTGAACCTTTTGACATCAAGAAGGTCTAGAACTGAAAGGTTCAACCATGATAGGTATTTTCCAAGTGTATAAGATTGAGGTACCATATAAATTATATTTTAAAATCTCTACTTGATTGTGACTATATGATGTGATTTAGGGCTCACTGAGCCCCTATTTTATCACTCATTAAACTAATTATCTATTAGTTCAATTAAGAATGTAATTTGCATCAATTTTATCCCATGAATCTAATTTTAACTATAAAATGTGAGTTGAAGCTCAATTAGCCTTAATTTATCTAATAATTGAACCAATTACTCAATTGATTCATTTAAAGATATAATATAGACCAATTTGAGCCATGTGAGTTTGATTGGAACTATATGGTATGACTTGGGGCTCAATTGACCCCAGTTTCATTATTAATTCAATCAATTACAAGATTAGTTCAATTAGGTTAGGTCAATTTGAGCCTCATCAACCTATTTTTGATAATACATCATTATTTGGGGTTTGATTGGTCATAATTTCATCACTAATTAATCCAATTACTTGGTTGGCTGGATCAAAGATGAAATTTGGGCCAATTTAGCTGCATGAACCTAATTGTGTCTATAAAATGTAATTTGGGGCTCAATCAGCCATAATTTCATCTTTGATTTAACAAATTACTTGACTAGTTCAATTAAAGATGAAATTATAATTAGTTTAAGCCAACTTAATCTAATTATGACTATATGATGTCATTTGGGGCTCAATTAGACATAGTTTAACCACTAGTTGAACCAATTACTTAATTAGACTAATCAAGGATAAATTTTGGGAAAATTTTATCCATATGAAGCTAATTATGACTATAAATATCATATAGGGCTACTTTGTCCCCAATTTCATCACTGATTAGATTAGATACTTAATTGGTTCAATTAAGTAAAAAAATTACAATTTAAGACCCATGAACCTACTTGTGACTATATGATGTCATTTAGGGCTCAAGTATCCCTAATTTCATCACTAAATATACTAATTAATTTATTGGATCAATAAAGTATGTGATTTGGTATATTTCCATAATTTTTAGCCTAATTGTGACTATATGATGTAATTGTGGCTTAAGTAGTGCCAATTTCATTATTGATTGAATCAATTACTAGATTAGTTCAATTAAGGACATAATTTGGGCTAATTTGATCTACATGAACATAATTTATACTATACAATGTCATTTAGGGATCAATTGGATCCAATTTCATCATTGATTGAACCATTTATTTGATTGGTTTTCAGGGAGGTAATTTGGGTCAATTTGATCCTCATTAATCTAATTGTGATTATATGATGTGATTCTTGGCTTGATTTGCCCTAATTTCATCATTAATTGAAATGATTACTCAATTAATTAATTAAGGATGTATTTTGGGTCAGTTTATACCTTATGAACCTAATTTCAAGGATAAGAAGTGATTTGTGGATGCATTGACCATAATTTATCACTAATCAAAATAATTACTTGATCGATTTAATTATTGACATAGTTGGGGATAATATGCCCTAAGAACTTAGTTATGACTATATGATGTGTTTTGGGGATTAATTGGTCCCAATTAAAACATTAATTTAATAAATTATTAATTGTTTAATTAGAGATAATTTGGATTATTTTAACATTGATTATGGCTATACAATGTTTTTTGGGGTTCAATTGGCCCCAATTTCATTTTTGATTGAACCATTTACTCCATTTGTTCAATCAATGATTTAATTTAGGCCGATTTGATCCCCTAAACCTAATTGGAACCATGTGATGTCCTTTGGGGCTCAATTAGCCCTAATTTCATCCATGATTAGACCAATTGCTGAATTAGTTCAATCAAGGATGCAATTTGTGTCAATTTTGAACCTCATAAACCTAATTAGGTCTATATAATGTTGTTAGGGCTTATTTAGCCCCAATTTCACCATTGATTGAACTAATTACTCGATTGGCTCAATCAAGGACATTATTTGGCTCAATTTGACTCTCAAAAACTAAAATATAGTTATATGGTGTGATTTGGTGTTGAATAGGCCCTAATTGCCTCACTAATTAAAAAAATAACTTGATTAGTTGAATTAAGCATGAAATTTGGGTAAATTTTAAACCTAATTGGAACTATGTGATGTAACTTTGGGCTCAATTACCTCCACAGTCATCACTATTTTCATTATTGAGTCAATTAATGGTTAAATTGAGGCTAATTGAGCTCTAAATCACATTATATAGTCAAAATTATGTTCACAAGGTTTAATTTAGCTCAATTTGTGTCCCTAATTGAAAAATCAAATCATTGGTTAAATAAGAGATGAAATTGGGGTTAGTTGAGCCCCAAATGACATTGTATAATCAAAATTAGGTTCAAGGGGGAAAATTAACCCACATTTTATTTGTAATTGAAAAAATTGAGAAATTCATTTAATCCATGATGAAACCATGGATAATTTAACCCTGAATCACATCATATAGTCACAATTAGGTTTAGAGAGCTCAAACTCACCCAAATTGCATCCATGAATGAATCAATCGATCAATTAGCTAAATTGGTGATGAAATTATGGCCAATTGAATGTGAAATGACATTGTACATTCATATTTAAGTTAACATGGCTCAAATTGGTCTAAATAAAGTCCATAATTGAACTAATCAAGTGATTAATTTAATTATTGATGAAATTGGGCAATTGAGCCCCAAATCACATTACAAGTCCCAATTAGGTTCAAGTGGCTCAAATTATATCAAATTTTGTTTGATTAAACCAATTGTGTAAGTGGTTTAATCTGTGATGAAATTAAGACCGATTGATCCCCAAATTACATATTATAGTATCAATTTGGTCAATGAGGCCCAAATTACACCCTTGACTGAACCAATCAAGTAATTGGTTCATTAAGTAATGAAATTGGGGCCAATTGAACCCTAAAGCTTATAATATAATTGTAATTAGGTTCATGAGGAATAAATTGGTCTAAATTGTATATTTGATTGAACCCATCATGTAATTAGTTCAATGAATAATGAAATTTGAGATAATTCAAACCCAAATCATATCATATAGTTTCACTTAGATTCATGGGGATCAAATCACCCCAAATTACATTCTTAATTTAAATAATCACATAATTAATTCAATTAATGATGATATTGGGGTCAATTGAGCCCCAATTCACATCTTATAGTTGTAATTATGTTTATTAGGATCAATTTGACACTAATTGCATCCCTGATTGAATGAATTGAGTAATCTGGTCAATCATCAACTCAATTATAACAAATTGATACCCATATCATATCATATAGTTGAAATTAGGTTCTTTTATAAATTCATGAGTCAATATCCTCAAGTAACTCTAATTATTTGTGGGAGATGCGAGGTTTGTAAAATTAAATTTTGACACACCTATAACTCTAAAAATGTTAGCAATCAATATGGAAGGCCCTATAACTTTAAAAATGACTATATGTTTACCCAAAATAGACACTAGTTTCAAATGTTACACCTTGAAAGCCTTAGGTTCAATACTAAAATCTTAAAAATGACTAAGTAGTGACCATATTGATTTTTAAAAACTATCTTCTAAACACTAATTCATGGAGTTGTGAGACCAATTCCATAAGTTATATAGTGGCTTTAATTTATTATATTTACATAAATTATAAAGTATAAGAATACAAAAAACTTTAATAGTGATAGTAACGTGGATGTGTTATAGTGTATATATGTTTAAGTGCATTCACACTTTAGGTTTTGATGATTATTGAGCTAAAATTACAAAATCTCCAACACATTTATGTGTAAATCATATTTTGGCAAATCAGTTTTGGCCCCCAACTTCCTACACTTACTTAAATCCTAGGTGAAAAATAAGAATAAGAAAGTGAAAGAAGAAAAATGACATGAAAAGTAACAATAAGAGCCTAATCTAACCAATGATCCAAAAACACATAAATACATTAATGCCATAAAAATTAACTCATATTGTACCAAAAGTAGGTGTCTATAATGTAAGGGATGTTAAAGTAACTCCATCCTCGTAAGTTAATGCCAAATTTATGATATTTTTATCATAAACATGAACTATAGTGGGCATCATTCCACATTCATCACATCATTTTGAAAATGGTACAATTGTATCATTCAACAAAACTATTTTTTTTGGCATCTAAGGAGTAGTTAGTTGATGGTGAATGCCATGTTCTTTAAAATATGTATATATAATTCATTATTGGTGCATTCCCCCCCACAATCTAAGTAGAGGATATTTATATGATGACCATATTATCACACAACTATTGATTTTAACTCTTTGAATACTTGAAAGGCTTGATCCTTGGTCTTCAAGTAGTATACCCTCATTTTTCATGAGTGATCATCAACAAAGAGCTAAAAATATTTAAATACACTATTTTTAGGAGTGAAATGTCTACATAGATTGATGTGCACCATATATAATGGACCAATTTCTTGATATGTACTTATATCAAAGGGTGCTCTATGTTGTTTTCTAAGTAAATAATTAGAGCAAAAATCAATGGTATTATTAATTGAGGGAAGGATTATCACCATGTTGTGTTTACTTAATGCAATTAGGTACCCAAAGCTCAAATGTCCATATCTATTGTGCCATGGGCTGAGTTTATACCTTTGAGAACTAGATCTTGATTGTGTTTGTGGATAACATTAAGTTGAAACATTTTGGCTACATTGGAAGCTCTTACAATAAGTTTTGAGCTTCGAGCCTTGTATTGAATGAGACATAATTTTATATCATTTTATTGACCAAATTCAACTTTAAGGTTATGATTGAGCAAAAAATTTATAAAAAAAAAAATATTGGAACATATAGGAAGTTAGTAATTGTACATCCATGATTACCAAATAGTATGTAAATGTCACATGTACCTTAGACACTATATGATGTGTCATCTGCAAGAGATACATTAACATGATATGATTAATGGTTCAAAATGCTAAATTAATATATTTGGCTAGTCACATGCCTTGTGGCACCATAATCCACATACTATATTGAATTTGGAGGAGATATCTCCTTAGTTATTTGTTTATCATAGAAAAAATTCTCATATGAGGAATCATTATCTTCTACAATGTTCCCATGCTGCTATTATGAGAAAAGATTATGTTTCCAAGTATGTGTGGATTGTGGCTTTCTTTGATTTTGTCCTTGTTGAGATTGTTGTTGTGTGGACTTATTATTAATAGATGAGCTTTATGTAAACACATTATACTATATATCATTTAGTTCATGACCTGTCTTTAGCATATTAGGCATAACTTAGGTGAACAAGGTTTTTTCCTATATTCACACTTATAATTATTATCTTTAGGGGACTATTTTGAAGGATTCATGGTCCTTTTCCCATTTTTTTGTGAATCAGCTTTTGTTGTGTGCATGGATTATTCTTATTGTAAAATATTAACCAACTTTTTAAAATGCAGTTTCTCTCTAAAATATTCAAAGTAGTCACAAAGATCCTGTAGGTAGGGGTTAATGCTCTCAAGATGATAGGCACCAATGAGTCATCTGACATTTCTTCACCCAAAGACTGGATTGAGACCCACAATGTTGCAACATGTCAAATAAAATTTTCAAAATTTTCACCTATCTTCAACTTGAGATAGTGAAGTTGGCTTTGCAGATGAACAATGGTATTCTAGGTATTGGCTTCATAGATGGTGATAAGTTTTTCCCATGCATATTTGGCTAAAGTATCATTTTAGCTATGAATTTGTACCTCATTTTATACCTCAAACATAATGATCAACTTTGCATTTTGGTTCACTTTTTCAAAATTACACTATTGGTCAATGTCTTTATCATGTCAAGTGTATGAGCCATCAACAACTAGCCACATATCTTCAAATTCCAAGGGAGTTTTCACTTTAATTTCTATTCAGATAGTTGGTAGATGGAAGAATAATGTCCTTTATATATACCTAATGATATATGAAATAGATGTTAAAGCACATAAGAGTAGAGTGGCATGTGGTACCTAGACAATACATGAAAATGATTCATTCTATCAATAACACCTACTTAGAGAAAAATTCTTGTACGTGGGGGTAACATCCCAATATACTTAGAATTTTAATATTTTAGGATTTACATATAACGAAAAAGACTAATGGGTAATGGAAGCAATGGTAAAAAATAATTTTTGATCCTTATTTCTCCCCAATAATTTAAAGGGACAATGTTATCTCATTATGGTAGCTATGTTAGGCATTGGATGAAGTAGTTCAACAAAAAAAATTATCGTAAATGTGAACCAGAGGCATTGAATATATGTCAAAAGGCTATTAGTTCATTGGTGAAATTGCTTGAGTCATAATGATCCCATCAAGGATTAATTATTATTGAATGTAAAGACTAAAACCGTAAGGGATGAGTCTAAGTTCGATCTCTAGGTGAATTTGATGAAACATAACCCATTATTCCTTGATGTTATGCCCAAGTATATAAGTAAAATGAAAAATGAAAAACTAGATGGAGTTCCATATACTTTCACTTTAGGACTAAAGACTTGTCACATGGCTCTTGAAAAGGTGAATTCGACCCTTATGAGCATAATTGCAAAATATTTTGATCCCTAAATGGTTCATGAAGCCAATATTTATAACCTTAGAAAGAATCCAGGATGTAAAGTATTAGTCACTAATGAAGTATAATATATGGCAACTTGTTGATATTCCAATAGTGAAGAAGTCTATATGTTGCAAGTAAGTCTTTAAAACCAAGTACATAGCATATGGAAACATTTATAAGTATAAGGCATGGGTTTTAACAGAGGGATATGCATAAAAATAAGGAATTAAATATGATGAGACTTTTGCTCTTCCCACTCTTAAATCATCATATCGTTAAGAGTACAAGAGAAAGAATTTATGAATGCCTCCAACTTCTCACGTGTAAGTGACTTGGTGAAGACATATACACATTGATATTGAGTGGGGGGAAACTAGAGTTGACTATTGTGTTTTTGTGAACATGCTCATGTATGAAATGGACTTGAACCTCAATGTGATTTTTTTACTCATGAAACACTGGATTGAGAACAAGTTGAAAAACACCTTCATTGGTGTAGTAAAAAATCATTAGTAATTCATGTGGTACTCTCAA
This sequence comes from Torreya grandis, assembly GCA_037957365.1. NCBI lineage: Eukaryota > Viridiplantae > Streptophyta > Pinopsida > Cupressales > Taxaceae > Torreya > Torreya grandis. Next base: position 644,382 of record JARHVA010000580.1, on the reverse strand, counting down.
TATAACAAGTATGTGACATAGCCATATCACTTCATAGATAACTCATCTTACTGCAAGATATTTTGCCTTAGTGGAAGATCTAGAAATAACATTTTGCTTCTTGCTCCCCCATGAAATAATACTAATAAAATTTAAAAAAATAAATATGGATTTCCTATCATCAATAGAACCTACATGATCTACATCTGTGTATCCTATTAATAATAACTTATGATTCTTCTTGTAATATAGGACATGATCTGATTATGATCCTATTTACTTTACTACTTTCCAATGACTCACATTTGTTTCCTTCATGAATCTTGAAATATAAATGACAACGTAACTAATATCTGACCTAGTTTAAGTTACGTAAATGATACTCCAAATCAACTAATGATAGAGAGTGGTATTTACTAGTGGTTATGGATTTGAATGAAATAGATAAAGTCTTGTATCCATGGGTTTTGTAATAGGCTTATAGTCCATCATCCAAAATTTCTTGAGCATTTTCTTGGCGTATTTATTTTGGGACATAAATATGTGATGTCCCTTTTGCGATACCACCAAAGATAATAGTGTAGTATCTAAAGATCTATTATGTCAAATGATAACTTGAGATAATTATTTATTGCATCAATCATCTTCATTGAGCTACCAATGAAGACTAGATCATCAACATATACTATGAGAATCACAACCTTCCCTCTTGTTATTTAAGGTAGAGGTTTAGATCATATAGGATTCGTTGGAGTCCATGTTTTATGAGATGATCATCATTCTTGATGTACGAGGCTTAGGGAACCCATTTAAGACCATATAGAGAACTGATAAGTGTACAAATTTTTTGTTATTGACCAGGTGTGACAAAACCCTCTAGTTGGGCCATGCAAACTTATTCTTACAGATCTCCATTTAGAAGACATTTTTTATGTCCATATGAAGGAATTTCCATCTAAACTATGTAGCCATAAGAAAGACCATTATGATAGTATTTATCTTAGTTGTGGGAGAAAAATTCTCCATCTATTAAATGCCTTATATTTGTGCATATCCCTTTTCTACAAGTATTTCCTTGTACTCATCAATGTTAGGATCTCCTTTGTACTTGGTCTTGAAAAACCACTTACAATCGATAGGCTTATTATCTATTAGTAGATCAACAAGCTACCATGTATTATTCTTCATCAGTCACTAATACTCTAATACCAAATATTAGAGCAAAATATAATTGATGAAATTATTTGCATTAATCTTCCATTAAAGAGGTGGAGTTATTATAGAAACAAAATATTATATTTAGCTCCTATTTAGGAAGCTAACTTATAAATTACTATGCATATTATTATAGTGTTTAGCATAATAACTAACCAATATAGTAGCTAGCATAGGTGTTTTAATAACATTGAGATGAACCTTATTTAAAATATATTATGATCTAATTAATTATTCTAACATGGACATGGTAAAAAATTACGTTGAGTTAAAGGCAAAATTTTAGTGATAAAATAGCATAAATTCAATGTAGTTACTTATGTCAAACTTACATTGGTATTTTGTCACTAAATTCAATGAAAAAATATCAAACTTGAGGCCCAAAAAACACATAAAATCATCGATTTCTAACATGAATGCAACGTAACTAACAACACAAAATGCACATAGTGTAGTGGTGGGTTTTTCTCTCAAGGGCTACCTAAGCTCAAATTAATACTCTATAAGGGTTTTAAGAAAGTGTTAAAAAAAATCAAAACCACCCACACCCACACCCCCCCCCCCTCCCTCACACACACACACAAAAAAATTCTAATAGTACAATCATTTACAGCCACAACTATCAAATTGCATTCTATTCAATAAATTTTTTAGTTCCCAATTTTTATAGTATGGTTGATTTATTCTTCCACCTTATGATAAATTTATTTTCAAAATTCGATAATCACCCCATATTTGGCCTTGTGTTTTTAATGGGAAGGCACTCACATATCATTTCTCATAAACAAGTGTTAACTCTTCGACATGGTCAACTATCTCGTAAGTCTATATCCTTTGGTATATAACTCTTTGGCTAAAGAAATATTTCTTTCCTTGGATGATGTATAAAACTAAATCTCTAAATGAAGACAATTTAAGTTGAATAAGTATGCATGGTCCTTCATTACATTCACAAAGTAAGAGAAGTGATGATAACTCCTTTCATCTATATTTTCAATGTTCTTATGATATTATCCTATGGGATAATTGGTCTACCATTACGAGAATTTGGGCATATATTTACCTATATATTGAGGAAAATTTATTTCATTTGTTATAACAACCCTTGTGTTCTTTTACTCTTAATGAAATATGTATTTATGGATCTTATTGCATCCTAAATGGATAATATAGAAGGCAAAGAATTGGAGACTATTTCTTCAAAAAAATAGTCAAGTTGTTTAGAATGGAGGAAGAATCTTATTATCATTACTAAAGAATTAGGTTTGCTATTTTATCTTCCTAGAATGAAAGATATATTTATTAATGAGAAAAATATTCTTTACATTTGATTCCATGAATTTTGATAAGTATATTCTCTAGTCTCAGATCAATTAGTGTCTTTCCTAATAAAATGAGTATTTGTTTATGAATAGTCCAAATCAATGTTTAAACTAATGGAGTCTCTTATGATAACCATACATTATCCAATTATGGTGGAGTTGTTCTTAATTTTGAAGAATAATTTAACTTGTATTTAATCATTTTTTTCTAAAATAATATGGTAGAGGTATTTGCTATATGTCATGACATTCAATTGTTTTATAACCAATATCAAAATATTATTATTTTTTAATTAAAAAATAAAAATAATAATAAATAAGGTTAATAACCTTACTTTCCAATTAAGAAAGCCTATTTTTTCAGTCAATAAAATCATTATATATATATTCAATTTATTTATATTGTATGATAATTTGGTATTTTTATAAATTTCATAACTAATCAATTCTATTTTATGATATAAAGTAATTAAAGTCTTAAAATCAATTTTTTTAAATGTTAATCTTTACCTTATATAATGATTTGGTTAGTTATATTATCTATTATTATTATGTAAATTGTTGATTCTATTTTAAAATATGGATAACATAATAAATTTATTTTATAATATAAAATAATTAATATCTTAAAATTATTATTTTTAATATTAATCCTTATCCTAGATAATAATTTGGTTAGCTATACCATTTTTTATTCTGATGCAAATATAACTTATTAAATTTGAATCAATATACCATATATCTAAATATACCTGAATAAATAGTTATTATAATATTAATCTAATTTGTTAGATTTGAATCAATATCTTTCTTATTGAAATATTAAAAAATATATTATGACATTCACCACTTGATATATATCCTTGATAAACTTGAATTCACCCTATACATTAAAAGCATTACATAATACCAATGTTTGATATTGACAAAATTACATTAAAGAATAAAAACAAAGTTATCCAAAGGAGTGACATGGAATCCAAATGGTTTTAGACATAGATGGAAAAGTCATATTACTATTAAATGTTAATATTTTGGTAGTGATAATTCTACAAAGATGTCGGCCACAATATCTTGTCAATACCAATTAAGTTAAACTCATTTGTAATATCTTGTCAATCTTAGTTAAGTTAAACTCATTTGTAATATTTTGTCAATACTAATTAAGATAAACTCACTAAACGTCATATTTAATTGGGTTCAACTCTTTTTATTTAAAAAAGTTTTTTAAAAATATATTTATATTTTTTAATAAATTAAAATATTATATAAAATTTTAATAAACAAAATTCTATTTATCAAAATATAATTTGTGAAGTGAAAAAAATTATAAAATTAAGAACTACCACTTTCATTAAATCATCGATAAGAAAGTACAATTAAAATGTAATGAGAGAAACCACAAATAAGAAAGAAGATGTGAATCTCACCCAAACTTATTTCAACTAAGGAGGCTTTTTCAATTAGAAATAAACTTGGAATCAACAATAATCATATTTTAGAGATTTTAATGGTTATTTTATATTTATTTTTAAAATGAGAATATTAACATATTTATTAATAAAAATTATAAAAATACAATATAAGATGATTTATAATAAATGGATGGTTAGTTAGTTTGTATAGTTCAACATGTATGACAATTAGCAAAAAATTATGGTTGAAAATCAAGTCTCCAAACATATAAATAATAGCATAAAGTATTAAATATATATAATGACACCAGACAAAGGAGGTGATGAATCATCATTGGAAGGTAAAGTATCCTAAAAAGAATGCTTTCTATGGTAGATCTAACACCACCTAACCATCCCAAATATTATCTTGCATAGTCAGCGACACAAACACTCCCCATAAAGGTGACAGAGGAATGAACAACCCAACATCCACACTATCATGCACAAAGAAAGTCCAATGAAATGGTCCAACAACAAATTTTCTACACATTTGAGAAGGAGGGGTGGAGAAACAACTATACAAGTAGCTCCACCACTATCTAAGCACTGGAGGAAGAGATCCCTATGACTGAATATCGTGAGAGACCATGCTCATAGTCCAAAAAGTACTTCTTTAATGGTTGAGAAGCTCCTTTTAAATACTAAAATTCCAAGGCCACTTTCTTTATCTACCCTTGAATATGAAAGAATGTGGAATTGAAAACTTAAATTTTATCATTAGTGTAAAAATGCTTTAAAAATCTCATTACCAAAGACAATAGAATTACTAGATTTCTAAAGTTAAAAAATAATAGAAGTTCTGAAAAAAAATCTAAATAAGAACAACATGTGTTAGACACTAAGTATAGTATCTAAACAAAGCTATCCTCCATTTTATGGGCTTTAGGTAAAAAGGCATGAAAAACTATGGATCCACTACCAAGCCCAACAGACTCATGGGTAGGTCCAAAACAAGTGCTTAAAATTCTCTAGTTTGTTGTATGCATGACACTTAGGATGAAAAATTATAATGTGAAGTAGTCTCTCTCCTAATGACAGGGCTTGGTAGAATAGACACCATAAAAATTGAGCAAGCAAATTTTGTGTCATCTACATGGCTCTCTATAGAAAAGGGTAGTTGAAGGAGGCATTGTATATTCATCTTACAATACAAAACACCATCAAAAACTTGTCTACATATTTTTAAACATTGTAGACCTGTAATTCAAATAAATCCATGTTAGATAAGAGATTAGTATCTTCATGGGGAGTTAAAATGGGATTTTTTTCAATCCAAACTCCACACCACTTCTCATTCAATCCCTTGCTATTGCATTTGGAACCTTTTCCATGCTTGCAAATGATTCTCTTGAAAAAATACATCAATGGAAAGGTGATTTGTATTAATCTAAGAATATTTTCAGCCTCGATCCATTAATAATGCACTATAACATCCATTTTTTATTTGGTCACCTGCATGCAAACTAGAAAAACTTAGCCTATATATATATATATATATATATATATATATATATATCAATGCACATTTTCAATGCTAATGGCATCCATGACCAATCTCAATGTTAATCTCATGGCATTATGTAGAGAGGGTCAATTGAAGGAGGTGCTACACATTCTACTTAATACACACAACTCCATTTCATACCCATATTTAGAAGATTTGAGGATATGTAAAAAATGGCCAATTTGACTTGGTCATGCTTTTTAACCTATGTCGCTCTTCATCCATCCTTCATCCTACACATATATCTGTCAATCTTCTTGTTTTATGTTAAACTTTAGATGTTAGCTCGTTGTGTTAGTTTGAAGTTGTTAGATATTAGCTTATCAATGATCGCTAATGTTTTATTCCATTATATTTTAAAATGAGAATAGCAAAAATGAACTTTAATTATTTTTTAAATTTTAAGCGAGTTTGTGACACAAAATCAATGCTATTTACATCAAATTTTAGTGTCATTTTTATGTTGCCATTGGTATTCATGAAAGGAAAAATAAAAGAAAATGGTGATGCTATTATGATTCAAATGGTGATACTAATTATACCATATATAGTAGTTTCATTTTGTTTTACTTTTCTTTAAATATCATATGTAGTACTGATATGCAATTTTTTCTTGTAAAGCTTTTCTTTAAGCATTTTCCTACTTTTAATTAAAAAAACCTCTCTTCATAATAAAAGAGTAATTTTGTCCCCTCACTATTGAAGAATTTCATATTTTATCTTATGACAACATATTTTTTTGGTAACTAATCTCCTCACAGTTGAAAAATCTCATATTTTATTCTATGACAAAATATTTTTCTAACACTAAAATAGTCATCATACACATTATCATCATAATCATTGTCTTCTACATCATTAGGAATAGACATGACATTCAATTACTAATTTAAAATACACATCTAAAATATGATGTCATTAAAATTATGCTAGGGCTTTCAAAAATATTCTTAAAAATTAACTTGGGGTTTGGAATTAAACACAAGGAAGTTATAGGTATAGGATTTCAGATCATGTAATAAAATAAATCCTATAAAAATTAGATAAATTTAGATTTAATATTTTGTGAAACAAGATCTAAGTCTAGGGAAGGAGACACATCAATCAAGCCTAATAAAATTTTGATCTATCTTAATATGGAGCAAGATATAATCCTAAAGAGGTTTAAGAGAGCATAGGTTCGCCAAAATATATTATAGTTAAATGAGGTTTAATTAAATTGTAATGTGAACACCTATACAAATTTTACTATGCTAAAAATATATGTACAAGAATAAATCATACCTAATCAATTTCTATAACTAGAGAAATAAATAAACATGTAAAGTTTAAAGATACATCTTGAATATCAAGGGATTGAGTGATAGAAATTAAAATTTTATAGTAAAAAATAGTGCAGTGATTGGAGGATGACATATAAATTATCAAGTTCCAAACCTAGAAGTGCCTAAACCATTAATTTTTTATCCAAAAAAGTGTTCGTTAGATCCAAATATCTAAAAATTTCCCTCATTTTATTGGCCCTTTATTGAGATTTGTTGGAAAATAGACTTCCTTGTCTTTCATTAATTGAAAAACCATATATAAAATCCATAGGAAACAAAACATACGTTTTGGGGGCTTGTGTTATATCAAGGAATAATTGAGCTATCTTGATATTTTTTAAGCCCTTCAAAAGTGTACATTATAAAAAAATAGTAATAGTTACAGTAATTCTTCAACGAATAAAACTAATGCAATACAATGAATCACTAACATGTATTTTTGTACTTTAATGAATGCTCTAATATTTTTTTGATTTATCTAAATGCTTGTAAATGCTCAATAGAGTCCTATAAACAATACAATTAATTCTTTCAAAAATTTCAAGTGACTTAAAGATGATTTTAAAATGCCTAAATGCACTAGGGTGCTTGTGTGTTTATAAATGACTCGAATTCAAAATACCACCTTATTGGCATGCAAACTAACATCAAATGGTCAAAAATGAGAAAAAGTGGGATAATGGTCACACAAAGCAAGGGGCAAGGGCCTAAATGCTCACAACTAAGACCATATAAGTAGACTTCAGACATGTCTAAAGCATAGTTATATGCTACAAATAAATTTAAAGAATAATATCACCATCTGTACAAGAAGGAAAGAATGAGGCCAAAATTAAGGTGAAGGAAAATGATAACTAGAGGGTATTGAGAGGGTTTAGGGTTTAGGATTTTAGGGTTTTAGGGTTTAGGGTTTAGGGGTTTAGGGTTTAGGATTTAGGGTTTTGGGTTTTAGGGTTTAGGGTTTAGGGTTTAGGGTTGAGTTGATTTCTGATCTAGATAGTCTCCCATTGGGCCCTTTCCAGGATGTTCCATTTATTGGGAAAGATAGCCTTGGTTCTGTGCCCTTGTCTTTGTTCAAAATTTTGTAAGCAAGATTCACCTCCCTAGTTAAATTTTGCCAAGATGTGGTGGAAGTGTGCTTGGGTGAGGGTGGGGAGGAGGAAGCCAAGGGTGTTTTTATGCATTTTTTGCATTATTTTTTTGTTCCTATTTTGCATGTTGATGAATGTCATGTAACAAGGAGGTCCCTGATTAGATTGTTGGCCATCAAATGACTGATACATGGCTTTGCCTGTGGCCATTTTTAGGCACGTCCATTATGGAATGAGCAGAGGTTAGTTTCTAAGGTGTAGGAGAGCCATAAGAAGTTTAATTTTTAGAAGTCAGCTTGTTATGAGGCTTCTCTAGTAGAAAAAGCTAAGGGGATTGCTGGGTCAAAGTTAGGTGATTATTCACAGGGCCAGATGGTTCATGTATCATAGTGATAGGGGAAGGCTTGTAAGTAGAGGCCAGGACAGGTGGTCAACATAACATAGAAGGAGGTGGACATTATTATGATCGAATAACTATAGGTTTTTTGTATATGATTTTTTTTTTGTTTAGTTGGATTGGTGTTATAGATTTTAGAACATAAGACAGTTAATGATGGAGTATTGTATTATACTAAGTTCTTAATATAAAAACTTTAGTATATAAGTTTGCTTGGTAATTGGTTGTTTAAATGCCTTGATGATAATGTTATCAAGCCAAACTATTTTATTTAATTTTATGCTCTTATTATATCAGGAAGGGGACCTGTAAACCCTGAAATTGATTAAAAAAAAATATGGAGGAGCTTAGGTAGAAAACTACTTGCCTAAAGAAGAAAGGGAAAGAAAACTCTTAGTCTTGCTCTAATAATATTTACCACTACACCATTAATGGTCTAGCATGATGCCTTCCTATCTCACCCCTAGTTATTGTTGCTCCTTAACAAGGCAAATCCTTTTTTTTAAAACTCCCTTTGCAACTGGTGATACCAACACTATTTAAAATGGTGGATTCATTTGTCCATAGACCACTCTCAATGTGCAATAAATAAAAAATAAAATCCTAGAACTATCATACCCTATTCCCATGGCGTATTTTCAGCCTGCCATGTGAATTTTCCTAGAAAGGTGCACAATATTTATTCCATATTAGTTGGAGATCAAGTAAATTCTTCTTTATTCTCTGCCCAATGCATCGGGCCTCTTCCCTAGGAATATTCCCCACTCTACCTTTTTCATTTCAAAGCATGGATGATCTCTTTTATGTGTCTTTCAAGTCATGGCCAATCCCCTTTATGTGTATATTAAGATTTATTGCTTCTTTTGAGGAGTGTGCCCTTAATTGGGCTCTTAATAACCCAACACTCCATTCGATTGTTAAACCAAGGCAATTAGTTAGGAATAATTTCTATTATAGGTAACGTCATCCAAGGAAATTAATTATAAATAATATTTTTGATAAGAGTACAAATAGTTTTAGATATTTATTTTATTATTATTGTTGTTAAATTATCAATCATCATCCAAGTACCAATAGTACTAGAACCCCTTATCTCTTTTCATGAATTAATGTTTTTTATTATTTACGTCACCTACCCCTTTAGGAGGACCAATAGTAGCTAGACATAATGCTAACCATTCAGTCTAATATTAATGCCATTGATCATTTACTTAAATCACTAATCGACGTGGTTGGATTGTAATGTGTCATATCTGATATGGAAGGAATGTCTTAGGATACAACAATCAAATATGATTGTAACTTGTGATTATTCTTTTATTTTTATAAGATTAATCTCTTGTCGATATATATAATGAACACACACAACCATGTCTAATTCTTATGAATCTTTTCAAAATTTATTTCTTTGTTAACCCAACTATATTATCCCCTTTGCTCATTATTACTTAATTAGATTTATCTTTAGGCTATGATAGTTTTAGGAGCATACATGGCATAAAACACCATGAACCACCTAAATGGTACTTAACATTTGTGAATACCTTTATGCACAATGATAAAATTAGCATTATCACAAATTCAAGAAAACACAAGTGGTATTAGCAATAGGAAGAGTATGATAATTACTAAGGTATAAAACTATCACAGCTCGGAAGGCTTTAGCCAAAATGGATCTTAAAATTATACTAGCTTGGTGAGAAAAATTTTCATACAAGAGCATTTAATGCTCACTATATGAGATGACACTTGTCCTTGTGCCAAAATGTAATTATCATATTTTTGGTCATTATGTCCCTTCCAAAATACTCAAACATTCTATTGAAGCACTTGCTAAAGGTACTTTTTACGCACTTTTTGTATGTCAAACATCATATCAATCACATACTAATAATTTCCAAGTTGAAGGATCTCAAAGTAAATATTCTAACATCTAATTAATCATAAGAAGGCATGTTGAAAACTATTATGATCAAGCTATTACAAAGGTGGCAACGTGAGTTTGACATAAGATTCCATAGATACTTCGTGTTTGCACCATGTGCACAAAGCATGAAGAATGTAACCATTATAAGACCATGAAAAAATGATAGGGCATTACATTCCCTACCCTTATAAAAGAATCATCCTCAATGCAAATGACTAATTTTTTCCTGAGTTTAAGATTATAAATTTAATTTCTACTCCACAAAGAAAAGTGCCATTTTTGTCTTACATTGGCCTTACAATCCTTAGATAGTGGAGTCAAATCCTTCAATTTGGGTCAAAAACTCTTTTATAAGGTAATTCCCAAAATTTCCCCATGACTTATTTATTTTTACTACACACACACACACACACAAATTTTAGTTATATTTATACAATTGATTCAAATATATCCATTAACATTCATGCCATTTATAATTGAAGAAGTGGTTAAGTCCTAATTTTATCACATAATACAATCTCAAAGAAAGGTTTTCTCATAAGAATCATGCTTAATAAACAAATTACCACCATGGCTATGCCCATGCACTAGTAATAAATTATGGTCTTCAACAAGGTATTTAATTTTGGTTACCCTTTTAATTGATTCAAGGATTTTAAAATAATGGTAACTTTTGCGAGAAGGTTTATCACAATAACCACTTCTCATTTTTCAAGAGATTGCTCTTTTCAACATAATCATAACACAATTCTAACAAGAAGGTTGTTAAAAGCCCATCATCTAGGTGGTATGTACCACAAGATATCATGGGCTAATGGAGATCTTCTCAAGATACAAGATTAACATATAAATATGGGAATTAACTCAAGTTTTTTGAGTTAAACAAGATTTTATTTATTTTTTTAATCAAGGGGAAAACACATTTCCAATCATAGTAGTGGTTTAAAAAGGGATATAAAAGGCTATTAACAATATATCACTAAGAGTATAAGTACCAATAACAAGATACTAGTTAGAATTAAGTGGTTCAAAACACACCTAAAGGAAAGATTGTGAGATTTTTCCAAATCCCTTTGTAAAAACAAGACTTATACATACGTCTATTTATAATCATAGGCATTCAACATAACAAAATCATATTCAATGTGATAATTCTATTGATTATAATGCTAATATTCATCTATGCATTCATTAAGAATCATATAATAATCATAATTTCAATGAAATATAAAATTAACTTCCCGTGTTCACCTTTCACCTTGACTCTTTCCACTTGCATTCCAAGGTGTATGTTAAAATGCTTATGGATATACATCATAAATAATCAAAATGACTGCATAAATAATATCTTACCAACTAGGACCTTTGTCATGGACAAGCGATACAAGATCGATGCCTCCATATTGCAAAATCCAATCGCGAATGTAGATCATGTGTGTGTGTGTATAGATGTATATATTTATATATGTATAGTATATATACATATACATATACATGTGTGTGTGTGTGTGTGTGTGTGTGTGTGTGTGTGTAATATCGAAAGGAAACCAACATGCAGCCTCTCATAGCCTCAAGTTCCTCTTTCAAGTCCATCAACAATGTGTATATAATAGTAATAAGATGAGGGGAACCAATAAGCAACCAATCATGGCCCCAAGTTCCTCCTTCGATTCCATCAACAGTGTGTATATACCATAGTAATAAGATGAGGGGAACCAACAAGTTGCCTATCATGCCCCCAAGTTCCTCCTCCGAGTCCATCAATGGTGTGCATATAACATAGTAATAAGATGGGTATATACACACACACATATATGTATATACATATACATATACATACATATATATGTATGTATATGCATGTGTATATATATATATATGTATGTATGTATGTATATGTATGTATGTATGTGTCTATATATATATATATGTTGTCGAAAGGAATCCATCATGCAACCTCTTATAGCTTCAAGTTCCTCTTTCGAGTCCATCAATAGTGTGTATATAACACACTAGTAATAAGATGAGGGGAACCAACAAGTTGCCTATCATGCCCCCCAATTCCTCTTCCAAGTCCATCAATAGTGTGTATATAACATAGTAATAAGATGAGGGGAACCAACAAGAAGCCAATCATGACCCCAAGTTCCTCCTCTAAATCCATCAACAGTGTGTATATAGCATAGTAATAAGATGAGGGAAACCAACAAGCAACCAATCATTGCCCCAATTTCCTCCTCAGAGTCCATCAACAGTGTATATAACATAGTAATAAAAAGAGGGGAACTAGCAAGCAATCAATCATGGCCCCAAGTTCCTCCTTGAGTATATAGGAGTAGGGAAGCTTGCAAGTAGTCCATTAGGTCCCAAGCTTCTCCTTTATGAGCTCATAACAATTCACATGTATATAAATGATGATAGGAAGGGAACCAACAAGTAGCCATTCATGACCCCAAGTTCCACTTCCAAGCTGCATGGTAATGCACCTTTTTACCATCACCCATACAAATGTCATTAGAGTAGCAACTAATAACACATGTGGGTGTGGTGGTGTCACCTACCATGGTAGTATTGCATAGATCATCAAACCAACTCAACAGATGCCTGTTAGCTAATACTTGTAAGATCCAACACACAAAGATCCATCATAATAACCAAAAAATTCTAGCTTCCATTTTATCCCAATGCAATGAACCATTTTAACAAATGTTTATGATCATAGCTAATGCTATCAAATAAGAATAATTAGTGCCTCTCTTAATGCCATCATTTTTCATAGAATAATAGGCAAGAATAGTCTCAATCATGCATCGTCAAAATGATTGTTAGCAAATAATTCATCCAAACTCTATGACAACCAAAATTATAAGAAAATATCAATCCTCTTATGCCAAAGCTATTCCACTAACATTCAAGGAAAACAATATTTGTCTACTCGGATCCTTGTTACATACAAGGCACATATGCAAAAGTTAGAAACAAAACTAGTATCAACTATCATTTATTAACAAATACCATTTTCACACGATAATATTCTCAATCATGAGGGTACCAAATGCAAGGTTTAAGGGTTACATGTGCAGAAATAACACTCCAAAAATTACTTTGTTTGTTCTAAAGTTTATAGGCATACCCACTATAGAAGTATCACACACATAAGGATTTTGTTCACCATGGAAACAAACAAACCACGAGAATAATTTATCCCAGAGCTCTTGGTGTTTCAACCTGGCTCTGATACCAAATGTAATAACCCACTTCCACACACTCCAAATGCACGATTTTTTTCTTATAACTGACACCACGTTAAGTACCCACAAAGTATGGCATTCTATAAATGATAATCCTAATCTATACCTCCTAGGAATGGGTATGAAAATTGCCTATATACCAGGAATTATAACTACTTTCTTACCACCCCAAGTAGTTTATTATCTTCCCCACATCTTATAAAATTTTAGATTAAATATACTGAGTTTCTTAATTTCATTAGTATTAGTTCAACTGATATTTTTAGAGATGTATATCAATGACAAGAGGAGTGGCTAGACCCTATGCCAAATTCCCATATTCATTAGGTGCCTTCATAAATTTGATCTAGAATAGATTCTAGACTCAATTGTTGTTTCAACATGCCTTATCCAAGGTTTTACGAGTATAAATAGATAACTTACTATAGTTATATTAAACATCATTTGTGAATATAAAACATGAGACAACTATTATGTGATTGATATCGATTACTTTCCTGGTGTGTAATATGCTATTTCTAAAATGGATGTTTTGTCATTACCCACTAAGTGTTTTATTTTATGTTGGATTTAGTTCTTGTTACAAATATTTTTTATATTTATTCACATTGGAAGAATCTTTCTTTATTGTAACTATTATTTCTATTGAGACTTTGACTCATATATTTTGTCAGTTGTTCACAAGGTATGGAAAAATACCTAGATATGAGCACATTTTCACTGAGTTCTATTTTATGAAAACACCACTCACTAAGTCAAACCATAAGGCAATCTACTTTATCTAATAAATAATTTGCACTTTTATGTGCTCACCATGGCCTATGCCTTAACCTTAATTTCCACATTCAGTCACTTTTAAATAAAGTGACAACACTTCAAATAGTTGCTTGGACTTTTCATGCACTTGTATTAAAATAAATCGTTTTTAAAATGCTAACAAAAAGTAAATATCAGGTTGAATATGATGTAACAATAAATTGTATGCAAAAAATTATGGGTGGCTTATAGCCATTCACAACAACTCAATTTCCATTTCCATTAAATCTATCTCTATTCACCCCAAACAAATTTTAAATATTACTCTTAACGGTAAGTACTAAAGTCGCACCAACGACACTTGTTATGTTTGTGTTTGCTCAACACCTTTGCCTTCATTTGAAATCAATTATTTTGTGGCTTGATATTTGCAATATAAATAGCCTAGTCAGGGATTTCAAGAGAGTTTTTTTTAGGATGAGAGAGGAAAGCCAAGCAAACAAATATACTCATTACGTAACTAGTGTATTAAAAGAGGGCCATTTCCATTATGGCATCACCATATTAGTATAAGAATCATGATCTATTAGATTTATATGTTTTTATTAAATAAAGCCCACCAACCAATATGAAATTAGTTTTTTGAATAGATGGGAATTTAAGCATTATAGAAATAATTTTAATACATATTAAAGAGGCATATTCGACTTAAGATAATAAATGAAATTTGATACACCTTTTAAAATTATTCACGTCAAATATTGAATAGTTAGTGATTCAACTGGGGAAGTTGCTTGGCTCACAAAGAGCCCATCAAAAATCAATTCTCACTGCTAGCAAACCCTGACTATAATTCATCAAAAAGTACCTTACAAATATTATTTAAAAATTATAAAAAATATCATTAAAATAATGACTATTTTTAATAGTCATCCGGAGAGATATGTCCATCCAAATAAACATAACATGCAAAGCATTGCATGATGGCCATTGATATGTATGGCAATATTCCCCATGGTATGATATCTGTTGACCCTAGACAGACACGTCATCCGTAAATTGTGGAAAATGTGGGCTATTTTCCTTTTGCACGACTTGACAGGTCACTAGTGCTTCCATCCACGTGTCACTCGGGTTTAATAAACAGACCGATCAATTCCATGAGAAATTTGGGGTCCAAAAGTACGTCCCAAGTGACGACTCTTGAATGCAAAGGCCACTGACAGCTGTCAGTGTCGCTGCCCCCTCCTTGACAGGTCACATCCGTGAAACTATATGCAAGTGGCAGCCTTGGGGAAATTTCTGGCCACGTCTCAACAAAGAAAAAACAAATGTGGATAAATTAATGGAATCCAGAAAAAGGTAAGAAAGGTCGTTTTGAAGCCCTGTTTTGTATTACGTACGGAGCTTTCCCTCTACCTTGTATTCATTTTATTTTACTCGTGTTTCAATTGAGATTGTTCTAAAATTCTATGTTAAGTTAATTGTATTTTAATATTATTTTACGTCTGTTTCATTCGAATTTAAAGGCAAAATGTCTTGTTTCTTTTAAAGAGAAGTTTGATATGTCTTAGTTTTGTCAATGTTAATGTAATATTTCTATTTTTTTGGAAAAGTTGAATTGCATCATTATTATATAAGAGATGTTTCATCACATATTTGGTCGAACTTATTGTTGTATTTGTCTATTCATTATTCTAGCTTGTTAATATATAGCCCAAACAAAATGAAACAAAAGGCAACCTTTTTTGACACCTATATCGCTCACAAAGCACTCGAACAACCCTTCATGCATTTTTATTTTGGTCTTAACTTCCTCATATTATGTGGAATGTTGCCCTAGACTATACCGAGACCTTTGGTTCCTCTATTGTGTTCCATAATTTTCTCTTTAGCACTATATCAAATGCCCTCTTCAAATCTATAAAATAACAATAGACTTCACCTTTTGTATCCCAAACCTTTTCAGCGAAGTGTCTCAATGTGACAAAGTGATTATTGAAAAAAACTTTCTGTTTTCTTCAACACAACTTTTGATTCTACGTTCTGCCATGTTACCAAAAAATATGTGAAAAGGGGATTAAGCATAATGTTTTGGTTGTTCTAAAGGTTGTTAGCATCCCGACTCTTTAACAAAGGTATGGCTAAGCTGGTTTTCTAGTATGTCAAGTAGCTATTAGGATTAATCTCGTTAAATATTTATGTGATGTGTGGTGATAGGATCTTTGCTCCCCAAATTAGATAGTTTATTTACAAATCATCTATGTCTCGAGCCTTAGCTATTACTAACTTCTTAATTCCTTGTTATATGTCTCTAATTGTGAAAAAATCTTCTTTAACATTGGTTATAGGGACTATGTCTTTTTCCATTACACATTCCTACAATTGTTTTGAATACTCCAATCACCCACATGTTATAATTTAATTTTTTATTTGAGCTCCTTTCAAAATATTTTTCCACAATGCTTCTAAGTATATCAGCGTTGTCCATCTTGTTTTCATATACTCTTCTTTTTTGTCTGCTTACCATTTTTTCATATATTTTTCTATTTCCCTCTGTCACGTCTACTCTCTTCCTTAATGTTCTTCTTGTTGCCTTGCATTCTTTATCGCAACATGGATTTGTCGAAAAGTTAGTTTTCTTCTTATTCTTTTGTTTAGAATGTTTACATGTTCTTAAATCTCCTTGAACTATGTGCATTAAGCTTTTATTTTTAATATGATATGTAAATTTTTCAAAATCCCTTTTGTCTTCCCTATCATGAAATTTGTTTCTTAATCCAACCCTAAAGGTATGTTGATTTTCCTTCATCAAGAGGGCATTCCCTTTAGTTGGTAATTTATCACGAGTGACATGAACAAGTTCATCTTGTGGCTTATTATAGATAGTATTAGACACTTGAAAATGTTAGTTTTGACCTATCTTTCACATACATGACTTGTGCATACACATTTGACTCTTTTTTACTATTTGTCCTAGCCATTATATCTATCTATGAACTTGACCTTTCTAATTTTATATCATTCATATACAAGATCTCCCTAGCTTGTGCTTAATTGCTTTATTATCCTAAGGAAATTATCATCATTCCTTAGATATTGTTTCCTCCATCCTGGATAGTATTGACAATAGTCAAATAAAATTGGTTATTAGCATGTCCCAAGTTTTTTAAAAGACTATTTTTCAAATTCAAACCCTTGCCTTGGGTCAGCCCACATGTTTTGCATATCACTTTAAGAGGAGAATTACCCAAAAATTCATCTATATAAACACATCAAGCCTAAGGCTATTCCTATCTAGAACATATCTAGAGTTCACTTGAAAACTACTTGCATATTAAAGAATACATCTACACATCCTTAAGGAACTATCCTAAAGCATCCAAATCTAAAAACCCTCAAAAGAATAGTCACATGTCAATTTTGAACATATAAAGCAAGGTCAAAGTTATTTATTGTCAAGTGTTGAAATCCAAACAGAATACTATTGATCACATATACACATAGGTGGGATAACTACGTGTAGTTTGATCCCTCTTCAGAGTATTAGAATGTAGATAATGTTCAACCACTCAATGAGGTATGGTTGGAGTTGTCCACACCACATATGTAGCCCCCTTTTATAGACCAAGAAAAGTGTCAAAAATGGAGCTAGGGTTTTAAGGTGAAGGAAGACAAATATGAATCTGCATGTAAGATCGAACATTTAAAAATACATAGAAAGCATCTTGACAAGCAGGAACAATAATTTTTATTGAAATAAACCAAAATTTTATATAGATATAGTTCTAGCAAAAAGTGGATGGATCTAGCGACTACACTCATCTATGTTGTACCGAAAGAGTCTTGACATATTTTGACACTCTGTTTCATAACTCGAGCAATCATAAAGCCAGTGGAGACATTTTCAAGATAATGCATATATACTAAGATCATAATAGAATAAAATAAGAAAAGTATCTTATCCTCTTATCATTTATATAAATAGTAAGCATAACAAATCATCTTCTCTTACATTCATTTCTATGTAATTTAGGATATATCTTATACAAATTGAATAATATAAGTTTTAGCTTGTTTAGATAACTAAATCCAAAATAAGTTCAAACATTCTCATGAACCCGACCTTTCTCTCAAGCGTAAATAACCCTAGGTTTCCTTTAAGGTTTCATATCACCTTATTAAGGTTACAGAATTCTACATTAGGGTTTCATATATGATTTTTTATTTGCTCCTTGTCACATACTTATAATGAAAAATATAAATGATGTAGATACTAATAAAAGAAATGATTATTCAAATTTTATAATAGATTTAATGATGTGGATCGACAAGAATTAACTCAATATATTAAAATTAATTCGCACATGCTAGATGCATTATTACTTGTAACAATAGATGAAATAAAAAAATAATGCTAAGGGTGTCACATCCAAGGAACAACATGAGCCCTTCAATGATACTAATTTATCATTTATAGGTACCAATTCTAAAATAGGTGTTCAGACCACTACTGCTACTATCCCTATGTATGCACATTTGGTTATGCATGTGATGTCCATTCATAGTGTGGGGAAACACAAGGTTTTATTTAGAATTTTGTGGTTATCCCTATATAACATACTTTTATGCCTTCTAGGGTGGCTACTCATATAACAACATCCATTGTTACACAATTTTCTTTCCCTAATTCTTAAGCCCTTATAAAAATGATCCTTAATCTTAAAGTTAAATTTATTCAATTAGAACAAGGTTATTTTAAGGTGTGCCTTCTCACTTATTCTCAAGCATTAATACACAACCTATTAGCCCAAAATATTTCATATTATTCTACACCTACAGGGTTTGTGGAAATTAAGCTTACATCATATGATGGTAAAGGTGATCTAAAACAACACCCTAGTACCTTTCACATATCACGTGTGGATTATGCATCCAATGAAAAAAATTTAACTAAATTATTTTTGTGATGTCTTAAGGACTATGCTTTGTGATGGTTCTATGACCTCCCTGTCCAATATTTGCATGCCTTCAATATTTTGGTCAATCAGTTCTTAACACACTTTTCAATCAACATTAATGAGAAGGTGTCCTACGATGAAACTATAAAATATAAGAAAGGACCCAATGAACCCATCAATGGTTATGTGCTTCATTATAATAATGTGCTCTGTAAGGTGACAAATCCTATGACTAATTATTTATTGCAAGATATATTCAAGTAAAGATTGATTTATCCATTACATGATTCTATTATGTTTAAATAATATTAATCCCTTGATAACTTGTGCCATGTGGTCAAAGATCACAAAGTTAAGCTCTTTGCTATGAATAACTTAAATAATGGGTCCAATCCTCTAACAACTTCTAGTGTAAAATTTCAGAGTAAGAAAACTATTCAAAATGAATGATACTAAGAACGAGGAAAAATTAATAGTTAATATAGTGTATATACCCTAATTTGGTCAAACAAATGTATATACCCTAATTTCATCAAGCAAGCACAAGTACTATGTCTTTTGTTTTTTTTTCATAAGGTCTTAGTGATGAATGTAGCTCTTGTTCACATTGTCATTTTGGGTATTTTGATCTCTTTTAAGTCTTGTTTTCCCTATTTGTTGTACCCCTAGATGTCCTAAGTCATCCCCTCCTAGTCACAGGGTCCCTTATCCTGTTCTGCCTAGTTTTTGCTCTGTTTTGGGACCTCAGGACCCTAGAGCCCTTATCTAGATAGTAACACCAATGGTGCTAGTGTTAACCTTTTGGCACTAGTGTCCAATGGTCATTTTATTCCATGTTTTGGGTCCTAATCCTCTCTTGATCCTTATCTTATGTTTTTATCCCTCTTTTGCATCTTGTCAGCCAAAGAATAAGGTCTTACATTCAAATCAAAGTTCCTTCTCTATAAAGAGCCTCACACGACATTTTACATCTAACACCTACTATCTTGGAACATAATTACATAAAATTAGTCAACAATATAACTCAACATATTGGATATTACTCATCTATCACATCTAGAATTGCATGTTTGATCAAAGAAGGGCCTAAGCAAAATTCATTCTAGCATACCTTGTGCATTGATTATGCACTTTTCCTAAGGGAGAACTACATGTGATTTGAGACCCCAAGCATTGGGGTTAATGTAGGCAATGACCAAGATAGTAGGGGTTCTATCCTACATGATAATAATATCCCACAACCTAATTTTTACATTTCTTTTACATTTGATTTGGTTGTTGTTTCATGTGTGCAGGTGCTAATTAGGGTTTTAAAACATATTCATACAAAACATTGACACAAAAAAATTTCTAGTAGTTACAGAATCACGTACAGGTCCCTTCAACTCTCTCTTAACATCTCTAAGAGTTCTAGGTAGCTCTTCTAATAAGGACACTAGTGCCATAATTGGACACTAGCACCATTGGCTCTACTATCCTCATAAGGGTGCTATCGTCCAAAGCTTTTTTTCAACTACAGACATAAAACAAAAGATGTATGGTTGTTCTCCAAGCCTCTTCCAACCTCCTAAGTCATAGAAACACTTGTTTTGCTCGAGATAAGTATACTTTCTCACCATCTTTACTGTTTTGGGCATAACTTGTCAAATTAACTATTTCTTATATTG
Organism: Torreya grandis; assembly: GCA_037957365.1. NCBI lineage: Eukaryota > Viridiplantae > Streptophyta > Pinopsida > Cupressales > Taxaceae > Torreya > Torreya grandis. Next base: position 623,530 of record JARHVA010000580.1, on the reverse strand, counting down.
ATTTCAAGTTATTACTATACTCAGCCCTTTAACAACCTAGGATTTACATCTACTAAGTCCTAAATAGTTAAAACAATAAGCAAAAATATGCAATGACCTAGCTTTTAACTTGAAAAATATGTCTCATGGGCTACCCTTTGAATGATTCATAACTATATAAATATTTCTCCTATGACCGATATATAAATAGGTACAAATAAGGTAGATTTACTCAATTTAATTCTTGATTAAGTGATTCTTGGTATATTGCCTTGAGATTTGTATAGTATTTCTAGGTGATTTCTAGGTTGGGAATGGACGAGGGTTGATCTTTTATATATATATATATATATATATATATATATATATATATATATATATCAATCCCTTTTGGAAATATCTCATATTAAATTACTTAGGCCAAACTTTTGGATATGTCTCTTTTTAAATTGGGTGAATTTTGGGCACTGGACACTTTGTAATAAAATGGACAGTTGTATCGATGTATGTGTTTGCCTGGGATACAAATCTCTAAGGACCTAGAAAATAGGTACATGTCTAAAATTGGTAGTGAAGGATAGGAATCATGGTTAGATATTTTTGCACAGTATAGAAGGCATGAGTCAACAAATAACAATGGTTAGACTAAGAGATAAGCAATTAGGAAAAAGAGATAGTGAATGTGAACCTTTTGACATCAAGAAGGTTTAGAACTGAAATGTACAACCATGATAGGTATTTTCCAAGTGTACAAGATTGAGGTACTATATAAATTATATTTTAAAATCTCTACCTAATTGTGACTATATGATGTGATTTAGGGCTCAATGAGCCCCAATTTCATCACTCATTAAACTAATTATCTATTAGTTCAATTAGAATGTAATTTGCATCAATTTTATCCCACAAATCTAATTTTAACTATAAAATGTGATTTGAGGCTCGATTAGCCCCAATTTATCTAATAATTGAACCAATTACTCAATTGGTTCATTTGAGGATATAATATGGACCAATTTGAGCCATGTGAGTTTGATTGAAACTATATGGTATGACTTGGGGATCAATTGACCCCAATTTCATTATTAATTCAATCAATTACAAGATTAGTTCAATCAATTTAGGTCAATTTGAGCCTCATCAACCTAATTGTGATAATACATCATTATTTGGGGTTTGATTGGCCCTAATTTTATCACTAATTAATCTAATTGCTTGATTGGTTGGATCAAAGATGAAATTTGGGCCAATTTTAGCTGCATGAACCTAATTGTGTCTATAAAATATAATTTGGGGATCAATCAGACATAATTTCATCTTTGATTTAACAAATTACTTGATTGGTTCAATTAAAAATGAAATTCTAATTAGTTTAAGCCAACTTAATCTAATTATTACTATATGATGTCATTTGGGGCTCAATTGGACATAGTTTAATCACTAATCAAATCAATGAATTAATTAGACTAATCAAGGATAAATATTGTGCCAATTTTATCCATATGAAGCTAATTATGAATATAAATATCATTTGGAGATACTTTGTCCCTAATTTCATCACTGATTAGATTAGATAGTTAATAGGTTCAATTAAGTAAAAAAAATACAATTTAAGACCCATGAACCTAATTATGACTATATGATGTCATTTAGGGCTCAAGAATCCCTAATTTCATCACTAAATATGCTAATTACTTATTGGCTCAATAAAGGATGTGATTTGGTATAATTCCATATTTTTTAGCCTAATTAGGACTATACGATGTAATTGTGGCTTAAGTAGTGCCAATTTCATCATTGATTAAACCAATTACTAGATTATTTCAATTAAGGACATAATTTGGGCTAATTTGATCTACATGAACATAATTTATACTATACAATGTCATTTGGGGATCAATTTGATCCAATTTCATCATTGATTGAACCATTTATTTGATTGGTTTTCAGGGATGTAATTTGGGTCAATTTGATCCTCATTAATCTAGTTATGATTATATGATGTGATTTATGGCTTGATTTACCCTAATTTCATCATTTATTTAATTGATTACTTGATTAATTAATTAAGGATGTATTTTGGGTGAATTTGTACATTATGAACCCAATTCCAAGTATAAGAAGTGATTTGTGGATGCATTGACCACAATTAATCACTAATCAAAATAATTACTTGAGTGATTTACTTATTGACATAGTTGGGGAAAATATGAGCCCTAAGAACTTACTTATGACTATATTATGTGATTTGGGGATCAATTGGTCCCAATGAAAACATTAACTTAATAAATTATTAATTATTTAGTTAGAGATAATTTGGGTTATTTTGATCTTGATTACAACTATACAATGTTTTTTGGGGCTCAATTGGCCCCAATTTCATTGCTGATTGAACCATTTAATCCATTTGTTCAATTAATGATGTATTTTAGGTTGATTTGATCCCCTAAACCTAATTGAAACTATGGGATGTCCTTTGGGGCTCAATTAGCCCTAATTTCATCCATGATTGGACAAATTGCCGAATTGGTTCAATCGAGGATGTAATTTGGGTCAATTTGAACCTCATGAACCTAATTAGGTCTATATAATTTCATTAGGGCTCAGTTGGCCCCAATTTCACCACTAATTGAACTAATTACTCAATTGGCTCAATCAAGGACATTACTTGGGTCAATTTGACTCTCAAAAACTTAAATATAGTTATAGTTATATATAATTCATTATTGGTGCATTCCCCCCCCAACAATCTAAGTAGAGGATATTTATATGATGACCATATTATCTCTCAACTAGAGATTTTAACTCTTTGAATACTTGGATGGCTTGATTTTTAGTCTTCAAGTAGTATACCCACATTTTGCATGAGTGATCATCAAAAAAGAGCTAAAAATATTTAAAAAAAACTATTTTTAGGAGTGAAATGTCTACATAGATCGATGTGCACCATATATAATGGACCAATTTCTTGATATGTACTTATACCAAAGGGTGCTCTATGTTGTTTTCTAAGTAAATAATTAGAGCACAAGTCAATGGTATTATTAATTGAGGGAAGGCTTCTCATCATGTTGTGTTTACTTAATGCAATCAGGTACCCAAAGCTCAAATGTCCATATCTCTTGTGCCATGGGCTGAGTTTATATCTTTGAGAACTAGATCTTGATTGTGTTTGTGGATAACATTAAGTTGAAACATTTTGGCTACATTGGAAGATCTTAAAATAAGTTTTGAACTTCAAGCCTTGTATCGAATAAGACTTAATTTTATATCATTTTATTGACCAAATTCAACTTTAAGGTTATGATTGAGCAATTGATTTATTAAAAAAAAAAAAAATTAGTCTTGGAACATATAGGAAGTTAGTAATTGTACATCCATGATTACCAAATAGTAAGGAAATGTCACATGTGCCTTGGACACTATATGATGTGTCATCTCCAAGAGATACACTACCATGACATGATTAATGGTTCAAAATACTAAACCAATATATTTGGCCAGTCACATGCCTTGTGGCACCATAATCCACATACTATATTGAATTTGGAGGAGATATATTCCGAGTTATTTATTTATCATAGAAAAAATTCTCATACGAGGAATCATTATCTTCTACAATGTTCCCATGCTACTATTATGAGGAAAGATTATGTTTCCAAGTATGTGTGGATTGTGGCTTTCTTTGATTTTGTCCTTGTTGAGATTGTTGTTGTGTGGGCTTATTATTATTAGATGAGCCTTGTGTAAAGACATTATACTATAAATCATTTAGTTCACGACTTGTCTTCCACATATTAGACATAACTTAGGTGAACAAGGTTTTTTCTCTTATTTGCACTTATAATTATTATCTTTAAGGGACTATTTTGAAGGATTCATGGTCCTTTTCCCATTTTTTTGTGAATCAACTTATGTTGTGTGCATGGATTATTCTTATTGTAACATATTAACCAACTTTTTAAAATGTAGTCTATCTCTAAAATATTCAAAGTAGTCATAAAGATCCTGTAGGCAGGGTTTAATGCTCTCAAGATGATAGGTACCAATGATTCATCTGACACTTCTTCACCCAAAGACTGGATTGAGGCACACAGTGTTGCAACATGTCAAATAAAATTTTCAAAATTTTCACTTGTCTTCAACTTGAGATAGTGAATTTGGATTTGCAGATGAACAATGGTATTCTAGGTATTGGCCTCATAGATGGTGATAAGTTTGTCCCATGCATATTTGGCTAAAGTATCATTTTATATATGAATTTGTACCTCATTTTATATCTGAAACATAATGACCAACTTTTCATTTTGGTTCACTTTGTCAAAATTATGCTATTGGTCAACGTCTTTATCATCTCAGGTGTATGAGCCATCAACAACTGGCCACATATCTTTTCATTCCAGGTGATTTTTCACTTTAATTTCCATGCAGATAGTTGGTACATAGAAGAATAGTGTCCTTTATATATACCTAATGATACATGAAATAGATGTTAAAGCACATAAGAGTAGAGTGGCATGTGGTACCTAGACAATACATGAAAATGATTCATTCTATCAATGACACCTACTTAGAGAAAAATTCTTGCACATGGGGGTAACATCCCAATATACTTAGAATTTAAATCTTTTACGATTTAAATCTAACAAAAAAGACTAATGGGTAATGGAATCAATGGTAAAAAATAATTTGTGATCCTTATTTCTCCCCAACAATTTAAAGGGACAATGCCATGTCATTATAGTAGCTATGTTAGGCATTGAATGTAGTATTTCAACAAAAAAAATCATCGTAAATGTGAACCAGAGGCATTGAATATATGTCAAAAGGATATTAGTTAATTGGTGGAGTTCCTTGGGTCACAATGATCCCACCAAGGATTAATTATTATTGAATGCAAAGACCAAAACCATAAGGGATGAGGCTAGGTTCAATCTCTAGGTGAATTTGATGGAATATAACCCATCAATGTTATGCCCAAGTATATAAGTAAAACTCAAAATGAAAAACTAGATGGAGTTCCATATACTTTCACTTTAGGACCAAAGACTCGTCACATGGCTCTTGAAGAGGTGAATTCGACCCTTATGGGCACAATTACAAAATATTTTGATCCCTAAATGGTTCATGAAGCCAATATTTATAACCTTCGAAATAAGCCATGGATGTAAAGTATTAGTCACTAATGAAGAATAATATATGGCAACTTGTTGATATTCCAATAGAGAAGAAGTCTATATGTTGCAAGTAAGTCTTTAAGACCAAGTACAAAGTAGATGGAAACATTGATAAGTACAAGGCATGGCTTTTAACAGAGGGATATGCATAAAAATAAGGAATTGAATATGATGAGACTTTTGCTCTTCCCACTCTTAATTCATCATAGCATTAAGAGTACAAGAGAAATAATTTATGAATGCCTCAAACATCTCACGTGCAAGTGACTTGGTGAAGACATATGCACATTGATATTTAGTAAGGGAAAACTAGAGCTGACTATTGTGTTTTTGAACATGCTCATGTATGAAATGGACTTAACGTCAATGTGCTTTTTTTACTCATGAAACACTGGATTGAGAACAAGTTGAAAAACACCTTCATTGGTGTATTAAAAAATCATTGGTTATTCATGTGGTACTCTCAATCTAACAAGTATGCAACATATCCATATCACTTCATAGAAAACTCGTCTTATTGCAAGATATTTTGCCTTAGTGGAAGATCTAGAAATAACATTTAGCTTATTTCTTCCAGATGAAATAATACTAATAAAAATTAAAAAAAAAAGATATAGATTTCCTATCATCAATAGAACCTACATGATATACATTTGTGTGTCCTATTAATAAGAACTTATGGTTCTTCTTGTAATATAAAACATGCTCTAAATTACATTGAATATATATCAATATTCACTTTACTGCTTTCCAATGACTCATATTTGTTTTCTTCATGAATCTTGATATATAAATGACAACATAGCTAATATCTAGGCTAGTTTAAGTTAAGTAAATGATACTCCAAATCAACTAACGATAAAGAGTGGTATTTACTAGTGGTTATGGATTTGAATGAAAATTGTTGAAGTCTTGTATATATGGGTTTTGTAATAGGATTATAATCCATCATCCAAAATTTCTTGACCATTTTCTTGGCATATTTATTTTGAGACATAAATATGTGATGTCCGTTTTACCATACCACCAAACCAAGATAATAGTATAGTGTCCAAAGATTTATCATGTCAAATGATCACTTGAGATAATTATTTATTGCATCAATCATCTTCATTGAGTTACCAATGAAGACTAGATCATCAACATATACTATGAGAATTACAACCTTCCCCCTTGTTCTTTAAGGTAGAGGTTTCAATCATATGGTATTTGTTGAAATCCATGTGTTATGAGATGATCATCATTCTTGATGTACTAGGTTTGTGGAGCCCATTTAAGACTATATAGCGACTTGATAAGTGTATAAACCTTTTGTTCTTGACCAAGTGTGGCAAAACCCTCTGGTTGGACCATGCAAGCTTATTCTTATAGATCTCCATTTAGAAGACACTTTTTACGTCCATATGATAGACTTTCCATCCAAACTATGTAGCCATAACAAAGACCATTATGATAGTATTTATCTTGGTTGTGGGAGCAAAATTCTCCCCATATTCAATGCCTTATATTTGTGCATATCCCTTTTCTACAAGTATTTCCTTGTACTTATCAATGCTGCGATATATTTTGTACTTGGTCTTGAAAAACCACTTACAATTGATAGGCTTATTATCCATTGGAAGATCAACAAGCTGCCATGTGTTATTCTTCATCAGTCACCGATGCTCTAATACCAAATATGAGAGCAAAATATAATTGATGAAATTATTTGCATTAATCTTCCATAAAAGAGATGGAGTTATTTATAGAAACAAAATATTATATTTAGCTCCTTCTATTTAGGAAGCTAACTTATAAATTACTATGCATATTATTATAGTGTTTAGCATAATAACTAACCAATACAGTAGCTAACATAGGTGTTTCAATAACATTGAGATGAACCTTATTTAAAATATATTATGATCTAATTAATTATTCTAACATGGACATGGTAAAAAATTACGTTGAGTTAAAGGCAAAAATTTAGTGATAAGATAACATAAATTCAATGTAGTTACTTATCTCAAACTTACATTGGTATTTTGTCACTAAATTCAATGAAAAAATATCAAACATGAGGCCCAAAAAACACATAAAATCATCGATTTCCAACATGAATGCAATGTAATTAACAACACAAAAGGCACATAGTGTAGTGGTGGGTTGTTCTCTCAAGGGCTGCCTAAGCTCAAATTAATACTCTATAAGGGTTGTAAGAAAGTGTTAACAAAAAGCAAAACCACACACACACACACACACACATATTCTAATAGTATAATCATTTACAGTCACAACTATCAAATTGCATTCTATTCAATAAATTTTTTACTTCCCAATTTTTATAGTATGGTTGATTTATTCTTCCTCCTTATGATAAATTTATTTTCAAAATTTGATAATCACCCCATATTTGGCCTTGTGTTTTTATTGGGAAGGCACTCACATACCATTTCTCATAAACAAGTGTTAACTCTTCGACATGGTCAACTATCTTGTAAGTCCATATCCTTTGGCATACAACTCTTTGGCCAAAGAAATTTTTCTTTCCTCGGATGATGTATAAAACTAAATTGCTAAATGAAGACAATTTAAGTTGAATAAGTATACATGGTCCTTCATTACATTCACAAAGTAAGAGAAGTGAGTATAACTCCTTTCATCTATATTTTCAATGTTCTTATGCTATTATCCTATGGGATAATGGGTCTACCATTATGAGAATTTGGGCATATATTTACCTACATATTGAGGAAACTTTATCTCATTTGTTATAACAACCCTTGTCTTCTAGTACTCTTAATGAAATATGTATTTATGGATCTTATTGCATCCTAAATGGATAATATAGAAGGCAAAGAATTGGAGACTATTTCTTCAAAAGACTAGTCGATTTATTTAAAATGGAGGAAGATTCTTACTATCATTACTAAAGAATTAGGTTTGCTAGTCGAGTTGTTTAAAATGGAGAAAGAATCATACTATCATTACTAAACAATTAGGTTTACAATTTTATCTTCCCAAAATGAAAGATATATTTGTTAATGAGAAGAATATTCTTTACATTTGGTTCCATGAATTTTGATAAGTATATTCTCTAATCTCACATCAGTTAGTGTCCTTCCTAATAAAATGAGTATTTATTTATGAATAGTCCAAATCAATGTTTAAACTAATGGAGTCTCTTATGGTAACCATATATTATCCAATTATGGTGGAGTTGTTTTTAATTTTGAACAATAATTTAACTTGTATTTAATCATTTTAAAAAAAAAATAATATGGTAGAAGTATTTGCTATATGTCATGACATTCAATTGGTTTATAACCAATATCAAATTATTATTATTTAAGTAAAAAATAAAAATAATAATAAATAAGGTTAATAACCTTACTTCCCAATTAAGAAAGTCTAATTTTTTAGTCAATAAAATCATGTTATATTCAATTTATTTATATTGTATGTTAATTTGATATTTTTAGAAACTTCATAACTAATCATATACAATAAATCTATTTTATGATATAAAATAATTAAAGTCTTAAAATCATTTTTTTAAAATGTTAATCTTTACCTTATATAATGATTGGGTTGGTTATATTATCTATTATTATGTAAATTGTGGATTCTATTTTAAAATATGGATAACATAATAAATTTATTTTATAATATAAAGTAATTAAAATATTTAATTATTATTTTCAATACTAATCTTTATCTTAAATAATAATTTGGTTGCGCTATACCATCTATTATTCGAATGTAAATATAACTTATTAAATTTGAATCAATATACCATATATCTAAATATACCTAGATAAATAGTTACTATAATATTAATCTAATTTTTTAGATTTGAATCAATATCTTTCCTATTGAAACATTAAAAAAATATTATGACATTCACCACTTCATATATATCCTTGTTAAACTTGAATTCACCCTATACATTAAAAACATTACATAATACCAATGTTTAATATTGACAAAATTACATTAAAGAACAAAAACAAAGTTATCCAAAGGAGTGACATGGAATCCAAATGTTTTTAGACATAGTTGAAAAAGGTCATATTACTATTAAATGTTAATATTTTGGTAGTGATAATTCTACAAAGATGTCAGCCACAATATCTTGTCAATACCAATTAAGTTAAACTTACTAATTGCCATATTTAATTGGGCTTGACTCTTTTTAATTAATGTTTTAAAAAATTTATATTTATATTTAAAAAAAATTAAATTATTATATAAGATTTTAATAAACAAAATTATATTTAATAAAATATAATTTGTGAAGTGGAAAAAATTATAAAATTAAGAACTACTACTTCCATTAAATCATTGAAAAAAAGGTATGAGAGAAACCACAAATAAGAAAGAAGATGTGAATCTCACCCAAGCTTATTTCAACTAAGGAAGCTTTCTCAATTAATAATAAACTTGGAATCAACAATAATCATATTTTAGAGATTTTAATGGTTATTTTATATTTATATTTATATTTAAAATGAGAAGATTAACATATTTATTAAAAAAAAATATAAAAATAAAATATAAGATGATTTATAATAAATGGATGGTTAGTTAGTTTGTATAGTTCAAAATGTATGATAATTAGCAAAAAATTATGGCTGAAAATAAAGTCTCCAAACATATAAATAACAACATAAAATATTAAGTACATATAATGACACCAGACAAAGGAGGTGATGAATCATCATTGGAAGGTAAATTATCCTAAAAAGAACATTTTCTATGCTGGATCTAACACCACCTAACCATCCCAAATATTATCTTGCATAATCAGTGACACAAACACTCCCCATAAAGGTGGCAGAGGAATGAACAACCCAACATCCCAACTATCATGCACAAAGAAAGTCCAATGAAATGGTCCAACAATAATTTTTCCACACATTTGAGGAGGAGGGGTGGAGAAACAACTATACAAGTAGCTCCACCACCATCTGAGCATTGGAGGAAGAGATCCCTATGACTGAATATCGGAAGAAACCATGCTCATAGTATAAAAAGTACTTCTTTAATGGTTGAGAAGCTCCTTTTAAATCCTAAAATTCCAAGGCCACTTTCTATATATACCCTTGAATATGAAAGAATGTGGAATTGAAAACATAAACTTTATCATTAGTGTAAACAATGCTCTAAAAATCTCATTACTAAAGACAATAGAATTACTAGATTTCTAAAGTTAAAAAATAATAGAAGTTCTGAAAAAAATCTAAATAAAAATAATATGTGTTAGACACTAAGTATAGTATCTAAACAAATCTATCTTCCATTTGATGGGCTTTGGGTAAAAAGGCATGAAAAACTATGGATCCACTACCAAGCCCAACAGACTCATGGGTAGGTCCAAAACAAGTGCTTAAAATTCTCTAGTTTGTTGTATGCATGGCATTTAGGATGAAAAATTATAATGTGAAGCAGTCCCTCTCCTAATGACAGGGCTTGGTAGAATAAACACCATAAAAGTTGAGCAAGCAAATTTTGTGTCATCTACATGGTTCTCTATAGAAAAGGGCAGTTGAAGGAGGCGTTGTATATTCATCTTACAATACAAAACACCCCTATAAACATGTCTACATATTTTTAAACATTGTAGACCTGTAATTCAAAGAAATCCATGTTAGATAAGAGATTAGTATCCTCATGAGGAGTTAAAATGGGATTTTTTTCGATCTAAACTCCACACCACTTCTTATTCAATCTCTTGCTATTACATTTGGAACCTTTGCCATGCTTGTAAATGATTCTCCTAAAAAAATCCATCAATGGAAAGGTGATTTTTATTAATCCAAGAATATTTTCAGCCTTGATCCATTAATAATGCACTATAACATCCATTTTTTATTCGGTCACCTGCATGCAAACTAGAAAAACTTAGCCAAAATACAAAAACCTAAAAAATCAAGAAATGAAAACTAGAACAATATATATATCAATGCACATTCCCAATGCTAATGGCATCCATGACCAATCTCAATGTTAATCTCATGGCATTATGTAGAGAGGGTCAATTGAAGGAGGTGCTACACATTCTACTTACTACACACAACTCCATTTCATACCCATATTTAGAAGATTTGAGGATATGTAAAAAATGGCCAATTTGACTCAACCATGCTTTTTAACCTATGTCGCTCTTCATCCATCCTTCATCCTTCACATATATCTGCCAATCTTCTTGTTTTATGTTAAACTTTAGATGTTAGATCATTGTGTTAGGTTGAAGTTGTTAGATATTAGCTTATCAACAACTGCTAATGTTTTATTCCATTATATTTTAAAATGAGAATAGCAAAAGTGAGTTTTAATTATTTTTTTTAATTTTAAGCAAATTTGTGACACAAAATCCATGCTATATACATCAACTTTTAGTGTCATATTTATGTTGCCATTGGTATTCATGAAAGGAAAAACAAAAAAAAATGGTGACGCTATTCTGATTCAAATAGTGATGCTAATTATACCATATATAGTAGTGTTATTTTATTTTATTTATTTTTTAAATATCATATGTAATACTCATATCTTATTTTATTTTATTTTCTTGTAAAGCTTTCCTTTAAGCATTTTCCTACTTTCAATAAAAAGAACCTCTCTTCATAATAAAAGAGTGGTTTTATCCCCTCACTATTGAAGAATCTCATATTTTTTATTATGATAACATATTTTTGTGACAACTAATCTCCTTACAATTGAAAAATATCATATTTTATTTTGTGACAAAATATTTTTTTAACACTAAAATAGTCATCATACACATTATCAGAATAATCATTGTCTTCTACATCATTGGGAATATACATGACATTCAAATAATAATTTAAAATATTTTGAAAAAGGACATCTAAAGGATGATGCCATTAAAATTATGCTAGGGTTTTCAAAAATATTCTAAAAAATTAACTTGGGGTTTGGAATTAAACATAAGGAAGTTATAAGTATAGGATTTCAGATCATGTAATAAAACAAATCCTATACAAATTAGATAAATTTATATTTAGTATTTTGTGAAACAAGATATAAGTTTAGAGAAGGAGACACATTAATCAAGCCTAATAAAATTTTGACTTATCTTAAATATAAAGCAAGATATAATCTTAAAGAGGTTTACAAGAGCATAGGTTCACCAAAATATATTATAGTTAATTGAGGTTTAATTAAATTGTAATGTGAATACCCAAACAAATTTTATTATGCTAAAAATATATGTACAAGAATAAATCATACCTAATCAATTTTTATAATTAGAGAAAGAAATAAACATGTAAAGTTTAAAGATACATCTTGAATATCAAGAGATTGAGTGATAGTCAATAAAATTTTATAGTAAAAAATATTGCTCAACCAAAAACATAAGGTGACCCCAAATGATTGCAATGATTGGAGAATGACATATAAATTATCAAGTTCCCAACCTGGAAGCGCCTAGACCATTCATTTTTGATCCAGAAAAGTGTTCTTTAGATCCAAATATCTAAAAACTTTCCTCATTTTATTGCCCCTTTATTGAGATTTATTGGAAAATAGACTTCGTTGTCTTTCATTAATTGAAAAACTATATATAAAATTCATAGTAAAAAAAAAAACATATGTTTTGGGAGCTTGTGTTATATCAAGTAATAATTGAGCTATCTTGATATTTTTCAAGCCCTTCAAGAGTGTATATTATAGAAAAAATAGTAATAGTTGCAGTAATTCTTCAGCGAATAAAACTAATGCAATACAATGAATCATTAACATGATTTTTTATACTTCAATGAATGCTCTAATATATATTTTTATTAATCTAAATGCTTGTAAATTCTCAATAGAGTCCTATAAACAATACAATTAATTCTTTCAAAAATTTCAAGTGACTTATAGATGATTTTAAAATGCCTAAATGCACTAGGGTGCTTGTGTATTTATAAATGACTTGAATTGAAAATACCACCTTATTGGCATGCAAACTGACATCAAATGGTCAAAAAGGAGAAAAAGTGGGATAATGGTCACACAAAACAAGGGGCAAGGGCCTAGATGCTCACGACTAAGACCGTATAAGTAGATTTCAGACATGTCTAAAGCATAGTTATATGCTACAAATAGATTTAAAGAATGATATCACCATCCGTACAAGAAGGAAAGAATGAGGCCAAACCTAGGGTGAAGGAAAATGATAACTAGAGGGTATTGAGAGAATATGTGAGGACCACTAAAACTCAAAATAAATGTGCCAATAATATTTAATTTATACCATAGACGAATTTCATAGAAATATTGAATTTAGTGACTAACAAATGCTCGGGGGAAAGTCTTGAGTGTATACAATGGTGTTGAATTCTTTTAATATTTAATATTAACTTCTATATAGCTCTTGTTTTTTTTTGTTTCTATACATAATTTAAAATAGAAATCCAAATGATTCACTTAGATTTGGTTAGAACCTAACATATATTAACGTGTAACTTAAATACATTTGAAGATAAAAGCTCATTTTCTCCTAATATGTCTATTTTATAATGATATATGATATGGTTAAATTGATTTTCAATCATAATTTGGTCAATAAAATTTTAAATTAGGACAACTAAACAAAGTTTAGTCATTATATTGAATTTAAATGTTCATCAAATAAAATGTAAATACACGAGTAAATACGATTATTGAATATTCAATTTTTCTTTTGACAATTGAGATGTTATAGATCATTTCTCTCACAATATTATTTCATTTTAACTTTAGTTATTTATTATCTTGATAGATTTATATTTTTTATTTCTTTACTTAGACATTTCTAGTAGAAAGAGAATTCAAGGATTGTTGAGGCACCTTTTTATTTTAAATTGAAAACGTTACATATATTAATATTGAAAGAGAAGAAAGGTAATACAAAAAATTATAAGGGAGACCTCTTATTTTGCCTAGAACTTTAAAACGATATTTTATTAAAACTTTTTAATTGAGAAGAATATACAAATTATAAAAGTTGATGTCAACAAAAACGTTAATTATAAATCATATTTTTTTACAATTGATTGAATCTTACACATCAATTTAATTTAAAGAACATTAAATATCAACATCGTTATATTTATGATATAAAAATAAGAGGAACTGTCACCATTATAACCCGTGATTCATATATTCACAAAATCAAATTAAAAGAGAATGTGTCACCATTGTCACCCTTTGAAAGCATGATGACAATGATGGATTACTTTCCCACGTTGTGGAAAGCTTAATACCACAAAATCTTATGTACAACCAACTGGTTTTGACCGACAATTGAATTTCATCTGTTTGACCAAAGAGTGGAAAGGGTATGCTAATTTCACCTTTTTGAAACCTAAAAAAAGGATATACACATCTTGCAGTAATTTATAAGACACATTGGTGCATTTAAATATCTTTTCATAGCAATATTGATAATTAAGAAAACAATTAAAAATAAGAAAATAATTGAAATATCTTTTCATAGGAAAATTAATAATTAATAAAATAATAAAAATAAAAATAAAAGACAATCTCTTAGGTGCAACATGGTTTTCACATTAATGGTGAGTGTTTACGTGGATTATATGTTTCTTCTTTGATGATGTAAGAATGATTATATATGAGGTTGAAAAAGCACTATAATTAGTTTAAAGCATTTATATTAGAAAAATAAGATTATAAATTTAATAATATATATTTATTAGAAATAATCTCAAATTAATAGATATTTTAAAAAGGGTTTATTGAAAACAATATTAAGTATGTAAGATATATATAATATTTTTGAACTCTAAATTAAATTATAAGATCGAAGATGATGGACAAGTATAAAATATATTTTTTTAAATGTTGATTGTAAATATATAACATATTAATTGTTTTATAAGAAATCGTGTTCATTATTTTTGTGATTTTATTTGGTAAGTGTTTTCTTTTTATTTGTGGAGTAATTTTTTAAAAAGTGTATGATGTGTGTACCCCTTATTGCATGAGAAATAAACCTATTAACTCTTTTTGCCACCTGGGGATGATTGCCAATCGACCACCTATTCTCTCAATCAGTGACTCCTCTACTATGATATTCACATTGTACTATGAGCAATGCCCCTTATACATCCATGTGGCATGCACTTTGTAAAAGCATTGGCACTTATTTCAATCACAATGAAAGCAACAAGATAAAATCCATAACCTCAATGTATTGCCCCCACATCAACATCATTACATTGGTGATTCAAACCACACATCATATCCACACTTTAGAGTTGATTCTTTTCGGAATCAAATAGGAACTAATCAATAAAAGATGCCACCATTGTCCTGAAGTCAGGCATGTGTATGATATGGGTCTTCTGGTATACAATATCACATGAAATACTCTATCATTGCCCCTCATCATCACCTCCCAACTCACTTTGAAATTGATATGAATAAAACTATAGCATCAATTTTTATCTATATGCAAAATACAAGGTAGTTTGATAACCTTCTTAGGCCATCCACCCACTTCGTATTCACTAGGTTCATCATTGAACACCACTTGGCGAAAAATGTGGGTCAGGTATTTTGAAGAATATGGTCGCTTATTTGCCAACCTAACCTGATCTATGCGATACGACTTATTTCCCTTCAATTGATGCATACTAGGTATATGTCGATGGTTTTTGAGAGATACCAGGTGATTTGGTTGCATGGAGGTCAAGACCATGTCATGTTTATGAATTGATAGTTAGGTAAAAAACTACCCAAACTGACCTGAAGGTGAAAGTTATGCCAGGAGAAATGTATTTTTAAATTTTGTGATTTTCTTTGGCAAGTGTTTTCTTTTCACTTGTGGAGTATATTCTTGCTTTAAGTGTATGATATGGGCACCCCCTATTATATAAGAATTAAACCTACCAACTCTACCTGCCTTTGGGGACAATTACCAATCGATGACTTTTTATCTCAACTGGTGACTCCTCTACCATGACATTCAAATTGTATCATGAGTGATGCCCATGTGGCATGCAGTTTTCAAAATCTTTGGTACTCACTTCAACCGCAATGAAAGTAACAAGATAAACTCCATAACCTCAATGTATTTCCCCTCCATCAACGCCATCATTGTTGATTCAATCCATGCATCAAATATCTAGTCTTTCTGTAATTAAATATAAAATAGTCAAAACAAGATGCCACAATAATTTGATATTTCTAGTAGACTACACTCTAGCCTTCATTAAAGGCAAGGGTGTAACACATATATAATTCTAGCTTTTTTAAACATTTTTTGGTACATCCTAGGGATTATATTATTTATAGGATTCAATCCACTCCTTTCATAGGTAGAACAATCACACCTTCTATTATATTGGTATCTTTTTGTGCAATTACACACCCATGTTTTGCACATAAAATTGCAACAATCCTTAATTTTTAATAGTTATTAAATAAGATAATGTTAACTTCATTATTATTATTATATATATTTATTTGTATATTAAACATTAGTTATATAATATATTTGAATATTATATATATATATATATATATATATATATATATATATATATATATATATATATATAGATCGATGCCAAGGATTAAGGGTCCCTAACCCACAAAAACATATGATTCGATAGAACATCACTAGTTTGGATTAAAAATCAGAATTATTAAGGCATTTAACCACACATAACAAACAAAAATATATCAAAAGTTTTGAAAAAAACTTCAACCGATATGCAACACAAACACCAAAACAACTACAGCCAACAAAAACTTGCCATGCTAGCACCAAAAAACCAAAAAAATGGAGTTACTCTAAAATAATCAACTTGACCATCTTACCATCTCTTAACAACAATTCACCCAAGGCTAGAAATTTTACTATCTCCTTATAAATGGAATCATGTACCTCCTATTCTTGAGCTTCAGACACTGACCCTACTACCACCACCTCTTACCCTAATAGAGAGACTACTGCCTCTTGTGCCTACAAAAAAGCCAATCTCCTTTGATTGCTTTTAGGTTCCTTCAAAGGTTTTTTTTTCCCTTTCCACCATGGTGGTGCCTTACAAATACCCCTTGCAACCCTTTTGGAGAGCCATTTTATGGCTTGAACACATTTTGGCCACCTCTTCTGCACGTGCCATACTTTAAAATGTGGAATTGGTTTCAAGAGATACTAGATATTAGGCATGACAATGCTTCTTTTCTCTTCATTCTTCTGCTCTCCCAAGCACATCACATCAGATTCCTACATAAAATTCACCAAAGCCAAAAACCTAGATTCTAAATCATGAAATAAGGACAGAGGGATGAAGCACATGTTATCCTTACCTAAAAATGGAAGGGTTGGGAAAGGACCTAGAGACAGGAAATTAATTTTTGATATTAATCCCATTTTGTAATCAGGGCAGATGAATAAAATAACCATCGATTTGATCTGCTCTTTGTCCACCATCACCATGTACAGGTTACTCATAAATAAAGATGCCAAGTTAGAATTCACACACACCTTTCTACTCATTTCCAACAACTCTACCCCCAAGATTTTCTCAATGGCTTCAGTAACTTCCATCATGGGAAATCCAAAACACATTAAAGAGGTACGCTTTGAAAATAACACCTGAGAAATCCATCTCTCAAGTTTTAACTTTGTTAAAGATCAAAGGCCAGCCAGAGGATTCCATGAAATTTTGATCCATCTTGATAGTGCAATGTATTAAGGCCCCAAAACCAATAGCCATACCCATATCAAATAAAACACGTGCCTGATCCTTTGCATGAAAATCTATCATGAATGATAGATTTGCACGTATATTTTTAATAGAGGAAATTATGGGGCATTCAAAGCTCGATTGCCAACTCAATTACCAAAAGGCCACCCACCACCATAATCATCCAATATAAATCCCATGAAAAAACATTCCTTAATATTGCAATTAAAAAATATCACCTTTACCCAAAAAGACTTTATTTTTTAAAAAAAAATTGAAAAAATTAATTATATTTTGAAAATAAAATTACAAATTAGCAAAAAAGATTATAAATCAATATGGTCCATCCCCTTGTAATCTTCCTAGCTAGATCTAACATTATCCACTCTCTCAACCATAGATTGATCACTACCTATATTAGTAAGAAAATCCACTACCTTATTGCTTTCTTGAAAGCAATGGGAACAACTCCAATCCTCAAACTAGTTCAGTCTAGGTCATATTTTAGTCAAAATATTCTCAAGATTCCATGATCTATCCCTCTTAACTCTTAGAGATTGGATAACTACCTATGAATCCCCTTCAATTTCCAAAAAGGAGATCCCACCCTCTAAAACCAACTCCACACCAGCTTTTAGAGCTTGGGCCTCAGCTTCATTATTCGATCCATTTGGTAGCTTCAATGACATTGCTATTATAAGAGAACCACTATAGTTTTTTATTACACAACCTACCCTAGAAGCTCTTGGATTTCCTCTGCAAGCTCCATCAAATTTTAGTTTAAACCAGCCAGGCTGTGGAAGAGACCAAACTACCTCCTTTTTGCTTCTCAAATCCTTCTTATCTATCATTGAGCCTTTAATAGGAGAACGTTTGATATTTTTCCAATTTTCACACATTTACATATCCCATTGTGATAACATTCCTTGCTTCCTCTGGACATGTGAAGAAATAAATTTAGAAATAGACAATTTCATTTGTCTTAAGATTCCATGCAATGGTCAAGATTTATTTTCAAAGATACGTGCATTCCTTTCTTTCTAGATCATTCAGATTAAGATGGCAGGACTGCATCTCCATAAACTATAGAGTGAATGCTTAACATCACCCACTGGCCAGATAACAAAGGATTGAAAGAGAGATGGCAGCCATGCCCATGCCCAATTGAATTTGTTGCAGAGCCAAATCCAACACCAGTTTTAATAAGAGTAGTTGAACAACAGATTATCGATTGTTTCCTCCTCTTTCTCACAAAGGCAACATCTATAAGGCCCCTTAAACCCAATACTATTAAAACAATCCTACGTTAGCACATGACCATGCACTTCCAACCACTCAAAGGCCCCTAATTTTTACAAACCTTCTTTACTCCAACAATGAAAACTTGCCCAACCCAAAGAATCATCTTCAGCTTCTGCCATCTAATAGCCTAATATAAATGAGTACAAGCCCATTTTTTCACCAATCTAATGAAGTTTATCTTCCTTATTATTAAGAAAAAAATTCCTATTACTGAGACAAACCTATAAAGATATAGCCTCCTCCTGCAGGACTGGAAGAACCACCAAACTTTTCCATTTACAATCTACTCGCCTCGAATCAGAATTCAAAATCACATAGTCACTCACTTTCGATCCCCATAGATTTTCCAAAAAAACTTTGATTTGACTTCCAAAAAATTCCTCTATCAACAAATGATGACCATTCCAAGAATATTACCAAAATTTGCCTTCCTACCATTATTAATAGTCCAATAAATATGTTGTGATATAATTGATCTACATTTTAACATGAAATTCCACACATGTGAACCTCTAGGAGGATTCACAACTGACACCATTCACTCTATGGAATCCGAATCAAGGTACTTATCTTGAATAAGTCTGCACCATAAACATATTGATTCAAAAACAATTTTCTAAACCAATTTTACTCCCAAAGTGTGATTTTGAAGATGAAGATCCTTAATACCCACTCCTCCTTTCTTTTTCCTCTTACAAACTCTCTCCCATTTCATCAACGAAATTTTCTTATCTTCACCACAAAATTTCCAGAGAAAGTCCTTCATGATCTTATTCATAGAACTTATAACTTGTTCCATAGGACACATCACATAAAATAATAGGTCGGAAGAGCACTAAGAACAGTTTTAATAAGAATTATCCTACCATCTAAGGATAATCATTTTGATTTCTAGGTACTCAGACATGCCTTAAATCTCTCAAGCATATATTTCTAGATCCCAAAAGAACCCACTCCTTTGAATACAGGAACCCCTAGATATTTTCTTGGAAGCTTCCCTATCTTGAAACTTAAGATCCTACTTAAATTGAATTCTATCCTAGGAGAACAATTAATGAAATAAATTTCAAACTTACCTTCATTAAATTTTTGACCAGAAGCTTCTTCATAACTTCTCAGAATTCTTTTAAAATCCAAAACTTCTCAAACCATAGTTTTCCCAAAAAGAAATTTATCATCTACAAATTGATGATGTGTAAGAATTTAAAAATTGTCCATAATTTGAAGACCATGCAACCTTCGTTTATCTTGAGCCTATCGAACTACTCTTCCCAAAGCCTCTACCATTAATATGAAAAGTAAAGGGGACAGGGAATCCCATTTCCCTAAACCTTTATAAATAGTGAAGAAACCATTCAGACTCCCATTAACTAACACCAAAAATTTAGGATTCCACACACAGCTGAATACCCACTCACAACAATCTTTGCTAAACCCAAACTTCAATAGTATCTTGAACAAAAATATCCAATTCATTCTATCATAAGATTTGCTAATATCCAATTTTATCAACATGCATTTTTTATGATTATGAGTTAGTAAATGCATAATTTAATGAGCTACAATAATACCTTCTTGAATACTTCTCCCCGACACAAAACCCACTTGCTTACTAGATATTAATTTCTCAAGAAAAAGTTTCACTCTCTCAACAATAGCTTTTGAAATAATCTTATACACTATACTACACAAAGCTACTAGTTTTAAATCTAAGAAAGAATACTGAGATTCCCCTTTCAAAAATTAAGATAAAAAAGTCATGTTCAACTCAGGGAGCACTTTCTTCTTCTTTCTAGATCCTTCCACCATCTCCCAAACATCAATTCCTACCACATCCCAGAGGAATTGAGAGAAGGCTGCAAGGAATCCATCTAGGCCAGGAGATTTGTCCTTGGCCATTGAAAAAACCACCCTCTTTATTTCTTCCAACAGAAATGGGGCTAATAACTTTTCGTTCATACCTTGAGAAATTACTTCAGGGATGAAATGAAGAAATTCATTCTGCACTCTCAAATTTGAAAAAGTTTTAAAAAATTGTGTTGCTTCAATATGAATAGCTTGTGGAGATTCTAGGACCACTCCTTGACTAGATTGGATGTGAGGAAATTTGGTTACCTTCCTTTTAGCTTTCACTGAAAGATGAAAAAAAGAAGAATTTTTGTTCCTTAAGCTAATTCTCCCTTGATTTCTGTTTCCAAAATATTTCTTCTCTACAAAGACTTTCCTCATAATCACTAACCAAAGATTTTTATAGATTATAAGCTTCCACATCCATCTCCCATTTGAGTATTCTATCATTCATTTTATGCAACTCAGCTTTAATCCTAATTTTTTCTTGAAAAATATTCTTAAAATGCTCATGATTCCGCACCTTGAGTTTTTCTTTTAGATATTTAAATCTCTTATTCATCTAAAACATTATGGATCCTTGAGGGACTAGGAATTTATTCCACCATTCCTTAAATATATCGAACAAAGATGGAAATCAAAGCCACATCATTTCAAAATTGAACATGCATCTTTTTGGATGGGAATCAAAATCAATATTTAACACAATAGGCCAATGATCTGACACAGTTTGAGGCAAAACCCAACAATCCAAAATTTAGTTAGTTTGATTCCATATGGGGGAAATCAAAAACCTATCTAATCTCTCAAGAATATTATCTGAACCAAGTCATCTACTATTTCAAGTAAACCACCCTGACTTTAGTTCCACATCTTTTAGATCATTATGAACAACAAACAAACCAAAATCTTGAATAACCTAAGAATCTCAAAACACTCCTCCTTGCTTATCCTTATGGCTTAAAATAGTATTGAAATCTCCTCATAACACTACCTTATCCATCTAAAAATCCTTTACAAAGGATGAAATATATTCCCAAAGAGAATTTTTTAGAAAAGCTCCCTGAGGCCCATATATATTAAATAAAAGGAACTACAAATCTGACTTGAAAATAAAAAATATGCCTACTTGCCAATATTGACTTGAAACAAACATTTATAATTTGGAAGAAAATGGGGACCAAAGTATGGCCAAACCACCATATGCTCCAACTGCTTCCACAAAAACTCCTAGCCAATAGTGTCCAAATGTTCTAAAAAAGCTTTCCGCTTTTTCCTTATTAAGTTTAGTCTCTTTCAAAATTAAAATATCTAGTTTCTCAATGCTAATACGATGCTTAATCAAGCATATTTTATTAAGGGCATTCAAACCCCTAACATTCTAAGAAATGACTTTCATGATTCTAAAGGAGGGAATTCCAGCCCCTGCTTTGCAACATCCAAAAAGTCTTTTAAAGTGCCCTGTTTACCTTCAAAAACTTTGCCTGCAATAAGATCTTTTTAGATTTTTTTCCTTGATTATTTTTAGGACCCAAATTTAGGTGTGAGATTTTACTTTGAGAATAATAAATAAGGATAATTTCCTTAGAATTCAAATCCCCTTCTGAATCTTCTTCCACATCTTCCTCAAAATTTGACCCCTTCTCATCTAAACCAATAACCTCCTTAGTCGTATCTTCTAAAATTATCAGACTATCATTAGACTCTAAATTCATCTATTTTTGGAGAACCAATGATCTTATGGAATGAGATTCTTTTTTAATGAACTCACAGCTCTTAATCACTGAAGCTGTTGAAATTACTTTCGTCGTCCCTAATTTTACAAGTAGATTCTCTATTTCTCTAATCTTTTGAGATTGAGATTTCCAATCTTCCTCTTCCTCCTTGCTTTGATCTACCTAATGATCCAAGCCATTTTGACCTCTCTTTCTCCCTTTTTGATCCTTATTTGGTTTCCATTGAGGCACATCTTAACTTCTTTGGTTTGAAGAGAGTTCTTAATTTTATTACAAAACTTCTGAATATAGCCTGGTTGGTGACATTTGTAACATCTAAAATGGATATTTTCCACATCAATTCTCTGATTCCAAACCTGACCCTTTGATTTAATAATCACAATCTCTATTATATCTTGATCCAAATCCAAATCCAATGCAACCCTGATGTGAGCATAAACTACTCTGCCACCTTTAAGTGTGGATTCATCTATTTCTAATACCAGACCCTCCAAACCTCCCAAAGTGACCAAACAATCTTTGCTCCAATATTCTAAAGGAAGACCATAAAATCTTATCCAAACTAGGCAACCACCCTTCCTAGCTTTGAATTTAAAAACATTTTCTTTCTCTTCTTTGGTTTCAAAGATCACAACAAAAAACCCTTTGGGCATAAAGCTCACCACCACTGATGAACCTCAATGCTCCTTAATCCAAAGTTCAATAGCTCCTACCACTGGCCATTTTCTAGCACATTTGCAAATTAGGGCACAATCTGAAAATTATTTAGCTTTAGAAGTAAAAGGGTCTAAAATCCACTCCAAAACCCTAGCTTCTCCAATCTTGACCCCATACCCTAATGAATCCCCATTTTGATCCACAAGGCATTCCAATGACTGATTACCTCCAAGCACCTCCTTCACCTTTTCTAGAATCTCTGTCTCAAATTCTACTACTTCATTATCAACAACCAAAGCTTTCAAGTTGTCCTCAATATTTTTTGAGTTTTGCTTTTGAAACCTTACAAGTTTACTTTTCCATCTATTGCCAATTTCTCAAACTCGCTTCTTCATCCCATGATTCTCTATCTTCCTCAATCATCGCTTTTAAATTTTTTTTATGATCTTTCTTGCCATGATTACCCCTAGTTTTACCTATATTATTAGAAAATTTGAGGCTTTGCAAGGGACCTACTCTAGGTGCAACACCGTGATTCTATTTTTTGCTCACAATCCTCCTTTCATCTACTCCTTCTCCTTTGGACTCTCCTTTTCTTTCGTGCCCGCCTTCTCCTGCTACCTTACTTGTGTCATCTCTGCTCTGCCAATTATGTGTACATTATTATTTGAATATTATATATTATGTAATATATATAAATATATAAAATCTACTTATTAAAACCTATCTTATATATTTATAGGTGTAATTATTATCAAATACTATTGTTATTATAGAACTATATATTTTTTCATCTTCATTGGTTATTATGATCATTGGAGATTGAATCAAGTGGCACGTTTCACCCCTTCTCTCTCTACTTGTAATGATGATTAGTTTTGGGTGAAATTTGTTTAATTATTTCTAAGTGTCATTTTTTAGGACCTACAAATTCTATTTGATATTCCATTTTTATTTGCTTTTCTTTACCCTGATATGCTATGCCTTTGTGTAAATGATGGAGGAAGAGAGGACAAAATCTGTTTGGTGTTGCATTTTTTGAAAAAAAGAAGATGGTAAAAATGAGAGGCTTGGATAATTCTCCTTTGGGGTAAGATATTACGAGCCCTGTAGATCCTATTGTATATGTTGTGTTTATGGCCTCCTAGTTTTCTTGTATTTCTTCCATTTTTTCTACCATATTTTGTGAATAGGGTTTCAAGTAAACAATAATTTGATAAATATTCATCACTTTGTTTATTCATCCCTATGTTTATAATTATGCATTGTGGAAGCCACACATATGAACCATCAACCATTACCACCTATTCGCCCTTGTGCTACATGTTATCAATGTGCTTCAATTTGTCCATCTTTATTCCAATTGTCACCTGCATCATAATGTAAATTTGAATTGTACCCTGCCTCTATTAATTTGATTTATTTATATTTTGGAAAGTAATAATAAATATATTATTATTATCATATAATCTAATCTATATTATATAACATATATTTTATCAATAATAATATTATTTTATATAATATTTCTAGTAATATGGTGTATACATATTATTATAAAATAACAATTAGTAATTGTAACTTTCTTCCATTCACTAGATAAAGATAAATAAGTATTATTGGTATGACTGTAATCATTTTTGTTAGTGTAATTTATATGTGTATTTTTTCAGGATTCTTTGATTATCTTATTGAAATACCCTAGATCATTTCCCCTCACCATCACCACCTAGTTCACTTTGATATATTTCACCAATCACATTTTCTATATGGGTTTGTCCTTCCGACTAATTTCCCATTGTTCAAGTTCATCGTAAAATAAAGTGTCCCATGCTTGCATAGCACATTGCCACAACATATGAAGAAACACATCATCTCATTTTCTAGACACCATCACAAAAAAAAAGTTTCATAACCCTTTGTAATAAAATGCAAGATGGGGTCTCTTTGTAAATTTTTGTTTTCATTTAATTTTTTGTGTAAAAAGGACATAGATTAAACTAATAATTTTCTATGATTGTTTGGTTAATCTATTCATTTATGTAAACCTTTTTCTCAAAATTTCTTATGATAAAATTTTAACTAATCTGAAATGATATAAATGCATGGAAATTGGTATTGATGATAAACATATTTCGATTCAATATGAGTAATCATTTTAAGAATCATGAAATGATGCCATAAACCATATCCAAGATAGGAACATAAAATCATATTAATGAAATTTATTAATACATATGCCTCATCTCGAGTTATGTATAAATATAAAAATAAATTACTTATAATGTCAAAGAAATCAATTTCATAGCACAAATTGGAACACAAATATTAACTAAGGGTCATACACACATCTAATATTAACTAAGGTTGGAGGTGAAGCCCAAATATCTCCATCAATGTTAAGCAATCATTCAACACTTCTTGTCTATGTTCAACTAGGTTGAAATTCACCACAAAATAAAATCGTAAGATGTACAAGGAGAGGTTTGAGCCCTAATATTAGCACATGTGCCAATGAATCCTTGATCTGTTAGGAACTTGGAGTACAATTGATTACTTTTGTATAAGCAACTAAACACGAAATTGAACCAAAAGTAATAAGTAACTAGAAATACGAAATAACAAATAATAGGAGATACAAGAAATAACCAATCTTGTATTAAATGCTTCCAGAATACAATGAAGAAATCTCACTCTTCCCACACCTCTTGGGTGTACAGTATTTCTCTCAAGAGTTCTCTCTCTCTCTCACAATCAATTACAATCAACTCAATAACCAAGTTGTTATTTCCTTGCTTAATTACAATACATGCCCCATGGGTCTCTTAAATAGGATCCAAGGCATACAATAATTAGAAACACAGACTCAAGACTAAAATAAGTCTTTACATGCAAACACTCGGTCCTCCTAAAATTAGACCAAATCTAATTTTGGAAACGCATGCAAACACGCACACACACAGGTGACCGATGTCGATCACTGTCGGTCTACATATGACCAACGTCAGCTGATCCCTGACTAATGTCGGTCGATCCTGATCCATGCCTAACCGATGTCAGTGATACTGCCAATGCCGGTTACTTGTTAATCGATGTCGGTTACTGGTTAAGCCCAACAACCTCCATAAGAACTTAATAGTGAAGCTTTTAGCTCCACAACTCAACAATCCCCACTTAGAGATAAACAGCTGCACCTAAACCTGTACAACAACATCTTCTGTCTTATTTTTCTGGCTTGTTTCTCCCTCTTCAAGTTCAATCTTGAAGACCAATAAAAGTTGAATGAAGATTCAACTTCTCCTTTGTTACCGGCTTTGTTAACATATCCGTAGGAGTCTTATCCGTATGGATTTTTTCTAGCTTCAACTATCCATCCTCTAATACCTGTCTAATGAAGTGGTACCTTAGCTGTATATGTTTGGTTCTTGAATGAAAGGCTGAATTCTTTGCCAAATGAATTACACTTTGACTATCACTGTACAGTCTGCAACTCTCTTACTCCTTTTCCAACTCTTCCATGAACTGAGTCATCCATATCATTTCCTTGCTAGCCTCTGTGACTACAATGTATTATGCCTCTATAGTAGACAGGGCAACAACCTTCTACAACTTTGAAATCTAGCTAACCGTCATTCCACCAACAGTGAACACATATCCTGTGGTGCTTCTCCTGCCATCTAAGTCACCTGCCATATCAAAATACCCATGTAGAGAAGTGTTTGACCCTGCATAGCATAAATACCTGCTATTGGTCCCTCTCAGATATCTGAGAATCCACTGAACTACTTTCCAGTGTTCCTTTCCTAGATTGGCCATAAACTTGCTGACAACTCCCACTGCTTGGGCAATATCAGGTCTGGTACATACCATTGCATACATCAAGCTCCAAACTACTAAAGCATATGAAACTCTGCTCATGTACTCAACCTCATCATGTGATTTAGGACACTGTTCTTTGCTCATCTTGAAGTGTCCAGCCATAGGTGTGCTTACCAGTTTTGCATCCTGCATATAGAACCTCTCCAACTCCTTATTCACATAATTATCTTGAGACAAAATCAACCCGTGATTTTTTCTGTCTCTCTTAATACTCATGTAAAGGATTTTCTTTGCTGCTCCTAAATCCTTCATGGCAAATGTGTGAGGTAATTTTACCTTTAGCTCAGTAATTTTCTGCATGTGTGAACCTGCAACAAGCATATCATCTACATACAATAATAGGATCATATAATGACCATTATCCAATCTGGTAAAATAAACACAATGGTCAGATTGACATTTACTAAAGCCATGCTCTATCATAAACCTATCAAATCTCAAATACCATTGTCTTAGAGCTTGCTTAAGACCATATAAGCTTTTCTTCAACCTGCACACAAGTTTCTCCTTACCTTTGACCTCAAAACCTTTCGACTGATCCATATATATCTCTTCATTCAAATCTCCATGAAGAAAAGCTGTCTTAACATCAAGCTGCTCAAGATGCAAATCCTCAATAGCAACTAAAGACAATACAGTCTGAATAGAAGTCATTTTTACTACAAGAGAAAAAATTTCACCAAAATCAATACCTAGTTTCTGTGCAAATCCCTTTACTACCAACTTGGCCTTATGTCTCATCTGTCCATTCTCTCCTTCCTTTAACCTGTATACCCATTTGTTTTTCAGTGCTTTCTTTCTGACTGGCAACTCAACCAAATCCCATGTTTGGTTCTCTTCCAAGGAATCAATTTCCTCATTCATGCCATGCTCCCACTGTTTCCTGGATTCTACCTGTATTGCCTCATCAAAATTTTCTGGTTCTCCACCATTAATGAGCAACACGTAGTATAAAGAAGGTAAATAACAAATTGGAGGTTTACTTACCCTTATAGTCCTCGTTATGGGCATTTGAGACTCATTCACAGCTTGCTGTCTGCCCAAATTTCATTCTGTCAGTGACCGATCTCAATCATCTCTCTGTCTAGACTTGACTGACGTCGGTTTTACCTGACCGACGTCGATTCTTGTGTTTTCCTGTGACTGATGATTTTTACCCACAAGCTCATTTTGGATCATAACCTCATCCAAATCAAGATTTCCTTGCTCAAAATTATTCAGCCTCTTGAGCTGATCACTGTACATCACCTTCTCATTGAAAACTACATCATGGCTTCTAATAGTTTTGTTAGTTTCTAAATTCCACAATCGGAATCTGAAATCTCCAAAACCATAACCAATGAAAGTGCACCCCATAGATTTAGCATCCAAATTATTTCTATTTTCTTTATCAACGTGCAAAAAAGATTCAAAACCAAAACCTCTGAGAATTGAAAGATCTACCTTTTTACTTGTCCAAGCCTCTTCTAGAATTCCACCATCTAGATCAGTAGAAGGTCCTCTGTTAATCAGGTAAATCACAGTATCTATAGCTTTTGCCCAAAACTTTAAGGGCAAACCAGCATGCAATCTCATACTTTGTGCACGCTCCATTATTGTTCTATTCATCCTTTCAGCAACTCCATTTTGCTGAGGTGTCCTTAGAACCATCCTTTCCCTGTGTATTCCACTCATAAAACAATAACTGTTAAATTTATTGTTGCAGTACTCACCACCATTTTCAGATCTAAGGCACTTCAATCTTAAACCTGTTTCATTCTCAACCAAAGCTTTCCATTTCTTAAATGTGTCAAAAACATCAGATTTCCTCTTTATGCAATAAACCCATACCTTTCTTGTAGCATCATCAATGAAAGAAACATAATACTGTGATCCTCCAATAGAAGCTACCTGAGCTGGTCCCCACACGTCTGTGTGAACAAGCTCCAACCTGTGCTTTTTCTTTGTTGATTTAGTCTTGAGAAACCTTACTTTTTTCTGTTTCCCAAAAACACAATGCTCACAGAAATCTAGATCTATGCTTTTCAAATATGAAAGATTACCTTTTGACTTAAGAACATGCATTCCCTTCTCACTCATGTGACCAAGCCTATAGTTCCACATCTTTGCATCTACATCTGAAGTAGATAAAACAGAAGGAGAATAATCAGTAACACAAGTAGATAGATAAAGTGTACCTACTCTCTTACCTCTTGCTAATACAAGTGCACCCTTGGAAACTTTCCAAGATTCAGCTGTGAGAGTTACTGTGCAAACCTCATCACCCAACTTTCCTATAGAAATTAGATTCCTCTTCAAGATGGGTACATGCATGACATCTTTCAACACCCATGTGTTTCCATTCTACAATTTCAGCTACCCTTTTCCTTTGCCAACAATTTGACAAGGCTCACCATCCCCTAAATAAACTTTTCCAAAGTCTCCATGGACATAATCATTAAAAAATTCTCTATTTGGGGTTACATGGAAAGAAGCACCAGAATCTAAAACCCATGATTCTACTTGACTATCCAAAGAAAATATAAGAGCATCCTGTGCAACAATACCTGTAACATTTGCTTCCTTATTACCTTTTTGCTGATTTTCTTTGTTATCCTTCAACCAACAGTCTTTCTTTACATGTCCTTTCTTTACACAATTCCAGCAGATTATACCTCCATTTCTGGATTTGGATCTACTTCCCATCTTTGACCTTGATTTCCTTTACTTGCCCTTCTCTCTTTGCCTTCCCCTGCTTTCAATACTTAAAGCATTACTTGATGTTTCCCCTGTGCTTTTCCTGTGAATTTTTTCATTCAAGATTACACTAACAACATAATCAACTTTCAAGATATTTGAAGCAGATGCAGTATTACTTACCGCCATTACCAAGCTGTGCCATCTTTCAGGTAAAGAGCATAAGATTAAGAGAGCCTTAATTTCATCATCAAAAACTATTTTGACTGAATTTAACTGATTTACAATTTCATGGAAATCATTAAGATGACTATATACAGATCCACCTTCCTGCATTTGCAAACTAAATAATTGCTTTATAAGATATACCTTATTCGAAGCTGAGGGTTTTTCATATAAGTTTGCCAGAGTATCCATTAACTCTACCATTGTCTTTGTCTGTGATAAGTTAGAAATCACAGAAGATGCCAGGCTCAACCTTATAGATCCAAGAGCCTTTCTATCAAGAACATTCCATTCTTCATCTTGCATATCTGTGGGCTTACTTGAAACTCCACCCAACGGTAAAAATAGATCTTTCTGATACAGATAATCTTCTATTTACGTCCTCCATAATTGATAATTCTTGCCATTGAATTTCTCCATTCTTAGCTTACTTTCTTCTGCCATTGCTTTGCTCCCACTCAATCAGAAACCCCTGTGAGTGAACCTGTAATCAACAATCACTAACCTGCTCCGAACCAGGCTCTGATGAACCTTCAACCTGGGTTTGATACCACTTTTTAGGAACTTGGAGTACAATTGATTACTTTTGTATAAGCAACTAAACATGGAATTGAACCAGAAGTAATAAGTAACTAGAAATACAAAATAGCAAATAATAAGAGATATAAGAAACAACCAATCTTGTATTAAACTCTTCCAAAATACAATGAAGAAATGTCACTCATCCCACACCTCTTGGGTGTATAGTATTTCTCTCAAGAGTTCTCTCTCTCTCTCACAATCAATTACAATCAACTCAATAACCGAGTTGTTATTCCCTTGTTTAATTACAATACATGACCCATGGGTCTCTTAAATAGGATCCAAGGCATACAATAATTAGAAACACAGACTCAAGACTAAAATAAGTCTTTACATGCAAACACTCGGTCCTCCTAAAATTAGACCAAATCTAGTTTTGGAAACACATGCAAACACGCACACACACAGGTGATCGATGTCGGTCACTGTCAGTCTGCATATGACCAACATCAATCGATCCCTGACCGATGTCGATCGATCCTGATCCACGCCTGATCGATGTCAGCGATACTGTCGATGCTGGTTACCTGTTAACCGATGTCAATTACTGGTTAAGCCCAACAACCTCCACAAGAGCTTAACAGTGAAGCTTTTAGCTCCACAACTCATTTTAAGAATCATGAAATGATGCCATAAACCATATCCAAGATAGGAACATAAAATCATAATAATGAAATTTATTAATACATATGCCTCATCTCGAGTTATGTATAAATATAAAAATAAATTACTTAGAATGTCAAAGAAATCATTTTCATAGCACATATTGAAACACAAATATTAACTAAGGGTCATACACACATCTAATATTAACTAAGGTTGGAGGTGAAGCCCAAATATCTCCATCAATGTTAAGCAATCATTCAACACTTCTTGTCTATGTTCAACTAGGTTGAAATTCACCACAAAATAAAATCGTAAGATGTACAAGGAGAGGTTTGAGCCCTAATCTTAGCACATGTGCCAATGAATCCTTGATCACAACTACTTACCTTTGTCAATTTACTTGGAATCACAACTCAATAAAAATCCTTCTCTAAGCATTTCCACCCTACCAATACACAAATTTGTCAGAACACCAAGGACATAATCATTTACCACAACCTTCTCACCATGGGTCACTTCCAAGAATGGAAATTTATTTGAATATTATTTTCTCTCTCCAATCCTAATTTTTTCTCACTCTAAATTGCTACACTACTCCCTAAGTAGCACTATCCCATGTAATCATATATTTATTGTAATAATATATAATTTATTAATTTGATAATATATTATAATATATGTATTATTTATATAATATAATATATATTGATAATAAATTTATTATTGTTTTAAATGTAGTAATTTAGGCATATATATTATGATAACCAAACATTATACACTATAATAATTATACTATAATAATATTATGTAAATAATAAAAATAAATGAAAATTATATTAGTATGTTATAATATATATATATATATATATATATATATATATATATATATATATATATATATATATATATTGTAGATTGCTTAATAATATAAGCATCCATGATGCCAAAAAATTTACAGAGTACCCATAAAAGATATATCATAATGTGGGACATCCCCCATCAGCAAACATAATAATCAAATGTACAATATAAAAATGGCTCTATATAGGTAGCCTAGCAAAAAAATAACCATAGTAACAATATCATAAAAGAAACAACAATATTAAAAAAATAGATGAATAACAAAGAGAAGCCACCCCAAAGGTGGCAGAGTCAAGCATATGGGTCCTGCACCTTACTATTAGCAGTGCCATCCACTTCACATCTATCATCTGAGTCAGTAGAATCAAGTCCCTCAAAGGAGTTTTTACCATCACCAGGTCCCAACTGCACTTGTGCAGAAGCCATTTTTGCAAGATAGTGATCTACTTTTTCCAGTAATCCTTTCATATTGCTCCTTTTAAGATACTCCAAGACATCCTCAACATATATATAACCTCCTCTTTCGATCAAATTTTCCAACTTTCTAGAGAAGATATTGATATTATGATCAATCTTCTTCCACACTTCCTCTTGAACACTCTAGTTATGTGTCACTGGAGCTAATCCCTGAGAGGTAGGCACTGTCTCTAAAATATCCTCACCCAATTCAAGGAAGAGGTTCATATTAAATGAAGAAAATGTATCCTCTACTTCTCTAATTATGTAGCTTCCCTACTCATCATTTTACATATTTCTCAAGACATTTTCATTCACAACTAGCTAATTATCAATCCCATTCTGATCATATTCGAATGGAGTAATTAATTCTTATACTGGGTTATTGGCCTAGTCAAAGTATGAATATTTTATGTATTCCCACTCAAACTCTACAACTTTTAATTTGGCTTCCATCTAGTGACTCACTACCCAATCAGGATGGGGGCTCAATTTGGGGTATCCCCTAAAATCTAGTAGGAAGTTAGAGGTGACTTTGAGGAGTCCTATCTTGATAAATTGCTCAAGCTAGTCTTGAGGCACTTTTAGCTATAGGAATATCTGGAAAGACAAAATACAGAGGATGACTTCTATTGATAAGTTAGTAAGAAATCTAGCCTTTTGTTGGAAAAACTCAAGGTTCCTTTGCTTCCATAAAAAACCATAAAATTTTAGTAGAAAACACAAGCCAAAATTTATGAAAAAGGGATATAATTTAATCTTAGGACATGTATAACCAAATGCAATGTTAAGCCAGCCAATTTCACAATAAAAAACCACATTCCAACATTTAAGACAATAGTTCCACATCTTAACAACCTATGGGCAGGAGAAAAAAATATGCTCAACCATTTCAATTTCACTACAGAAAGTATATAAAGGATTAGCTAGGCCACAATTACTCAAGATATAACCAATATCCAACTTCTTATATATTAACAAATAATGAAAGTAGGATTTATTGGGTTTAAGATAAGAGGCCCAAATCACATCAAACCTAAAGGACCAAGCAAGTAGAGGATCAAACATAGACCAAATACGGTTGAGGGTGAGGTAGGGGGTGTTAGAGAAGGATAGCTTCTTGTATAACATTTGAGAGGATATTATATAATTTAATATTATAATATATATTAATAATAATCATTTTATAATTATAAATATAGTAATATGGACAAAGAATTAACATTGTGTGGTCAAGGCTGAAAATACTCCATCCATATAGGGTACTACCACTGAGCATACACTTATTTCCATCTCCCTATTCTTGATCAATGCCTTTCTCCCTCTGGTTGGCTCCTCAAATCAATGATATCATCCTCCTCCTCTTTCCTTCTACTAGATCATCTTCCTCTTATATCACACCCTCCTTTCTAAATAAATTCTAGTTATATTAAGGTACATTTATGACCTTTGGAAGAGTTAAAAACGAATAAAATCTCATCATCTAGAACCTCACCAAAGGGTTTTTCATGTTTACTTTTAAAGAGTTGTTTGAATTCCAACCCCTCCTTTCCAAATCAAGCTACTCATTTTTTTGAAACATGCTCATGATTTTATCCAATTGGACCCAAGAATTCAGAGCTATAGACCAAGTCCCTCTTAGAGTTCCCATTTGGGTTGAGCTTCCCAGCCTGCTAGTGTATCTTTAGTCCTTTATAGAGAAAATTATTATGCCCATGGGGACATTGTTTCCCAGTAACAACCCAAGTGATTCTCCTCTAGCCCCAATAAATAGGCTTGTGTCGAGGTGGACTTATTGAAATATCTGAAGGAGTTTATTGATATATAGGCTCGAGATGCTCAATAGTCATAGAAAGTTATGTACTTTAACATGCATAACACTTATTTTTGTTGTCAAGAGTCACACCATCATATCAAATATTATCCCATTATGGGATGTTTAAAGCCTTCCTCAGCCCCTTTTCAACCTAATAAGCCCAAAGTGGCATAAAATGGGGATGATTGGATCTTGTTTAACTCTAAAAAATCACAACCAAAATTAAAACTCTCCTCTCTAGTAGCTTCTTCTCCAGTAAACAATCCTTCTCAAGAGATACCCACTTCACCTACCCCTATTATTTCAATCCTCCAGGCCAAACAGAGCCTAGTTTCTAAAAATCACCATGATTTTATGGTCCCTCCTACTAGGATATCTTCAAAAAGTGGTTCATTCTCTCAGAAATCGCACAACCCACCCTTTGGTGGTGGTGACTTTCCCTAAGGCAAGCATAGGGCTGAATACGCTACATCATACTAGGAGGTTCTTCTTAACCAAAGCAATGCAATAGTTTTCTAATGTTAGCATATTTTGAGGATGGACAAGGGAGTTCCACATGGATGATATTTACCAATGAACTCATGTTTGAGGTCTTACAGAGTCGTACTAAAAATACTCTATGCATGTTACATGTCAATAGATAGGTTATCTAGATTTTGCTTATTTGCAAGAAGTTAAGGTTTCAATATTTCTTTTGTAGACTTCTCTACATTGTATTTGGCATGATGCCACCCATTTTGCACACTGCATGAAGATGGACATGGTAGTGTTAACATATTGGTTTTGCCTAAGTTTTCCCCCTTAATTATTACCATGGGAGAGGATCCATCAAACTGAGATGTTTGGTTATTCTTGGATATTGATTTCCATTCATTAGGCATCCTTAACATTTACACCCCTAATGATGGCCTTGACATATCTCTACTTTAGCAGTTCTTAGCTGACAACCTCTCCATTGCCACATGGCTAGTGTGCATAGATTTTAACATGATTAAGCATTCTAAGGATAAAGTTGTGCCTTACCTATGAGGTGGATCTTTGGAGAACATTAAGTGTGTTATTATTTCAAAAATATATGGGGTATTATCGATCCTCTCCTCTGATGGAACACATTTAATACCATGTCCTTGTTTATGTGGTCTAACTATCGTGTTGGGGATCATCACATACTCAAAAGGCTCGATTATTATATGTTTTTAGAATAAAATATTTTATCATTTTCTAACATTAATGTCCATCTTGTCACTATCCATTTAGACTTGGTTCTCTCCATTCATACTCCTATCGCATGCATAGTAAAATGGGCCACATGGCTATACAAGGTGCCACGTAATCATTTTATCCTTAATTTTTTCTCTTAGGCCATGCTAACATCACTCATTTGATTATCTTAGTTTTTAACTTGGCCCTCCACCCTCATTATGCTACTAGCTAGATTGAGTGGTGGAATGAGCACATTTTGAATACCATCACCTTCCTCCACCACTATGGGAAGTAAGTTATGCATATTAAGAATCATTGTGAGGAGGTTATTCTCAAGAAATTATATAGGGTCTCCTCCCTTATTAAGCTTAATAATTTTGATGCTCATCTATATAATCATTTTTTACTCCCTCAAACACCACATTAAGGTGGCAGACAACCACATTGCTAGAGGGGCACAATTATGCACTCAGCTACATTGGATCAAGGTTAGAGACAAAGATTAAAAATACTTCAAGTACCTTAGGGACAAATAGGCTTGTGATCAAATCAAGGCCATCAAGTCAGCCCAAACTAGGTTCAACTCCCTCCTAGAAATATCCTCAACCTTCAGGAATCACTACCAATTGCAATCAATAGTAATCCAAGAGGGGAGTTAGTATTATGTTAGTATGATAAAAACCAAATAAAAACACACTAATAAATCTACACCTCAATCCTAGACACTTAAGGAGCAAGATAACAATACAATCAACTATTGATGGAATACAAAACAAACATGATTTACCTTCCTTAAGAGCAAGAGTTACATGTTGTCCATGGAGGGATGTGCTAGGTCATGTGCTCAAAGATTCTTTGACAATGATACTCCTTGCATCATCTCTCTTTTTCACCTTGGCAATGTTCGGATTGGCTTTGGCTTAGATTTGATGCTTCTCTTTCTCAACAAATGAACATTATAA
Source organism: Torreya grandis (assembly GCA_037957365.1). Taxonomy (NCBI): domain Eukaryota; kingdom Viridiplantae; phylum Streptophyta; class Pinopsida; order Cupressales; family Taxaceae; genus Torreya; species Torreya grandis. Next base: position 586,876 of record JARHVA010000580.1, on the reverse strand, counting down.
CATTATACAAAAAGGCTCCTTGAAGGTATTTTTGAATAATAACATTATACCAAAAGAGTTTTTTGAAAAATGGGTGAGGCCTTGTATTTATAGCCTTTCAAACTAAACCTAACCCAAGTGTAGTTAGGTTTAGTTTAACCATGGTTACATTTGGGAGGGGACAAACCATTAATATTTTCAATTAATAAGCATGGCTCATAAATGCAAATATTTGTTTGATATTTTGAGAGTGCTTGATAACTCAAAAAATATGATGTCATGATGGGGACATCATTTCAGATATTTATGTGATGTCCTCAATTCAGATTCATGAATTTATAAAAATAAAAATTCAATAATTAATTAGCCATGGAATTTTCACCTATACATTTAATTGGGTTTAATAAATTTAAAAAATCCTAATCAAGTTAATTTCCATTTTTTAATTTTGATCAGTTGTGCCTCACACATGATCAAAAAGGTCAATTTGCTAGGTTGTAACTTGATATGAGATGAATTAGAGGAAGATGATGATTGTGTACAATGCATTACCATAGTTAGGGATACATTGATGTGACTCAGAAGATGCACATGATGTGTGTTGATGAATCAGAGCATTCTTATGGATTCAAAGATTTAACTTACATTATTTTTAAGAATTCACTCCAGTGTCCGTTTAGACATGAAAGTGGCTAAAAAGAAGTGTCTACAATTTTTCCGTATTTGAGAAGGCATTGCAAGACTAGGCATAATAATATTTTCTCTAAGAATGAAAAATTTATGAATGCCTTGACTAAGAGGAAAAATCCATGTAATGATGTTCTAAACAAAGTTTCAGAATTCTATGGTGCCTCCTCAAGGGGTTGGCTAACACATACGATTGATGGACGGTCCCTCAAAAAGAACAAAAAAGAAGAATAAAATTAATCCATGAGTGAGATTGATCTGATTAAGGTAATTCTTGTACACATTTATTAAGAGTACTGATTTGCCCAAAGGTGGCAAAAATTAGTAACAAAAGTTGAGATACTGATTTACCCAAAGGCAGTTATAATTAGTGGTATATTTACATGCCCCTATAGGGTAGATGAGTCAAAATAATGATTTTTTGAAAGGGAATTATAATCACTTGAATGACCTGGAGTGAATAATGACTTTTAGTTGTGCCACAATAGGGTGTATTTGTAAACATAACTCAAAGATATAACCTATCACACATATTAAAGATGAGCAGGCATAAACATAGATGTGATGGACTAATGACTAAAGAAGCCACAAATAACCAAGCACACAAGGATGCACAAAGGTGATGAAAGAGATGATTTGGAAGAAAAAAGGTGGTCGAGATGACTCAAGATACATCATGTATCTAAGCCCTACCTATATATTCCAAATAGACCTCAAGGAAATGTAGTTCACCTAGAAGCAAGAGAAAATAGAATGAGGAATAAAATAGAAGAATACTAATTGATCGATGTGAATGATTTGGTTATACTTGCTAATCTTAGATGATCATCTTTATTAGTATTGATAGAACAAAAATCATCAATGAGTTAATTTAATCAAGGAGAATGGAAAGATTTTCCAAAGTGAACAAGGAAAAATTTATATGGCACCTTTACTTATAAGCTCTACCAAACTAATTTTTGTTGTAGCATGTGAATGTATGCACCATGATATAAAACACCATGATGACCTAGTTGTATTGTGCTTAAGGATTGACTCCCAATCTAATGAATAATTAAAAATAATGCACCAATGATAAAAAACCATGATGACACTATTGACATATGAATATAGAAGGAATTAAGTACATTGTGTAAGGAATCACCTAATGAATGCATATACACTGAGTCAAAACATAACAATGAAAGAAAACAAGCAAGTAAGCAAAAAAACAAACAAACAAGTAAACAAACACATAGAAAGCTTAAAAGTAAAAGTAATAGAAAGCATCATGTCATTTACAAAGTCAATAAATATGTGTGAAGACTTAATGGAATGATAAACAAATGGTTCCCCCAAGAAAGGCTATATGCAATGGAATAACATGTGGGGATAAGATATCTAGTATAAGGTGCATGCTTTTGTGTTGCCCCAATAGGAAAATGCTATGAGCTTGGCCTAGAAAGTGTGAATTAGATGGTGTCCCTAAGCCAAGATACATGCAAAGGGAAGGTTATACCCTCAATGGTAGTGAAATAGATTGGAACCAACAATAGATCTTCCATAGTAGGGTGGATCAAGGATGGTTGACTAGGTTTAGACAAGACAAATGTTTTTAGATTTTGGGGCTTTATATCTCTCTAGGAGATTGTATGCCAATTTTATAATTTTTAGGATTTTTAAAATATTTTGAATGTTTTTGGAATGTTCTAAGCATCTGAACTCAATGGATAATTATGAGACATAGAATGGCCCAACTCAAAAAATGAAAAGAGCATGGCTGAGGTTGCTTTCAAAATGATGAGAGCATGAGACAAACCTCTAAGAAGGAATGATCCAAGAAAATGGTGAAGGAAATCAATCACCAAGAATGGCTGAGTTGATTCAAAATGCACTAATCAATTAGGCACCACATACATAGTCCCATGAACACAAGGTCCAACATGAATAGAAGGTCAAATTTAGTTCTCCTAGGAATGGAATAAAACACTATCATAAAATGGAATAGACAAATGGAAATGGTCATTATAAAAGACATGAGAATTCTTCAGTTATACCTGTCAACTAGGAGATGCACATTTTCAGTGGTGAGGATACAATTGAATGGCCATTTATACATCCATGTTTATTGGTTTTTTAGGCATCTCAACTAAATGGAGAATTATAAGATAGAAAATGGGTAAACTCACAAAATGGTGAGACTGTGGCTTAAATACGCTCACAAAATGGTGAGAGTGTTCATACTTAAATTTCTCACAAAACATCAAGAGTGTGGCTTAAAGATTCTTGTAAAATGGCAAGAGTGTTCAAACTTAAGTTGATCACAAAACAATGAGAGAATGGAAAATGTGTGATTGAGATAACCTCAACATGAATCGAGTGTTGCCTACATAGTCTCGAATGAGACCTTAAGTCACTATAGATTTTCCTTATAGTGGAAGAATCTGACTAGCTAACAAGTTCACGAATAGGCAAATGGAAAATTCTAGCATAGTGATGCACCAATGTTGATAAAAATTAGATTTGTTCCTAATTTTCCCAAAGGTGGTTATGATGAGGAAGAAATTGCACAAGACATTGATACTAATTTTCCAGAAGGTGGTTATGATGAGGAAGAAATGGCATAGGTTAGTGATACTAATTTGACCAAAGTCAATTATAATTAATAACATCAGTAATGAGATAGAATATGATAATGATGAAGAATGCAATTGCTAAACCACTATCATACTATCCCAAGATAATATCTCATTGTGAAATATTAAATTAATTATTGAATCTTTATATAAATCCCCTCTCTGAAGGTACCTGAAGTACTAATGGATTGGAACCAAGGTCAAAAAAGGGCGGGTAAGGGTGGTTAAATAACTTTGGCCAATTAAGAATTTATGAAAGGAAATGTATATGACATAGTACAAGGAATGATATTTTATGATAGTTGGATATAATGGTAATAGGTTTACCCTTAAGTGACAAGGTAAGGTAAATGGCAGGGTAAAGGGTAAGGCACAATAAATGATTCTATTGTTCTTGTTGATGTGGAGATGCTCATCCTGATCAACATATGATACAACTAGAATAGTCAATTATTTAAATCACTAGCCCACACCCCTTTTGAATAGTTACTTTATTAAGAACTTGCTTTTGATTTGGACTTCAATAACACTATTGTGATCTTTGTTGGTCATTGATTCTATTTATTCTAGACTTTGAGACAAGATGTCCTCATAGCCTCTATAGAGGAAAGTATAACCAAGGATGGTAAATATAGATAAACAACAAGTAAAAGGTTTGATTTGGTAATGAAGAGGTGGATCATAATGGAATGTACAATGGTTGGGCAATAAATGAATATCAAGATTTTTTAGGCACACATAATGTTGTTGATTCTGGATTTGACATAATTTTGGTTGTGGCAAGGCCAAATAATTTTGAATATGCTCTCGATAGGTCCACTAGATTTTTCTATTGTTTGGGCTTGAGAGAAGTTGCCATTTGATTATGTTATATATTGGAAGTTGTAATGATGTTATCTTTAATAATTTCTTCATCGACATTGAAAAATTATTGTGCCCAGCTATTGTCACCTTGAAGATGTTTTCACCCATAAAATTGTCTTTATTTTTGCATAGCACCTTTGAGAAAGTTTCACTTAGGGAACGTTGAATTTTGACTTTGATTATTTTCTAGTGCCTCAAATAAGGTTTCAATAGAAGATGTTGAGTTTGGATTTTGATTACCCCCTAACACCTCTAAAAAGGTTTCACTAGGAGATTGTTCTTATTTAACATGAATGTGGTCTTGGTCCCATTGATATTCTATAACTGATATGTCACCATAGATGTCGTTCAATAGTGTGTGATTCTTGTTGTACCTGAAAAATGTCATTCATTTTTGTGACAACATTTAAGCTATTTTGGCCCTATAAGACAAAATTATCTCTTCCCATTTCAAAAAATTGTTCTAAAATTTCAAAATCAGGAATTATTCAAGCTTTTTCAGTCAAAGGACTAACAAGTTCAATAGGTTCAAAGGCTTCTACAGGTGAGTTCAATCAAAAGAACCAGTTTCTAACACTTAGTCATTTTCAGGACTGGTTCAACACCTTGGTTGAACCAAAAGAATCTATTGGCAAGCTTTTATGCAATGTTTGAACCATTGAACCTTGAACCATTTTTAGTTCAACACGTTCAATGGGTTCAAAGGTTTAATGACGTCAACAGGTTTCAAGAATTTTTTGTTAATCAACACTTTTGTCAAGGTTCAAAGTTCAATCGCTTCAGGCTCAACAGCTTCAAAACACTTATCAAAGAGAAGAAAGAATGAACCATTGAACTGTTGAACCATTAAACCACTCGGGTTCAAAGGTTCAACGGGTTCAAAGGTTTAATGGGTTCAAAGGTTAAGCGATGGCACGATTTGTCTCAAAGAGCTTGTTTCAAGTGGTCAATAGAAATGAAGGAATGAACCGTTGAACCATTGAACCAAAGTTGGTTCAATCGATTAGTTCAAGTGACAGGTTCAAAGGAGTGCCCCAAAATTCAAAGAGACAAGTGCCCTTGTGGAGGAAATTTTGTGGCAAAAGTGACTAAGGCAAGCAAAAGCTTGAAACAAAAGCTCGTCAAAGCGTAGTGGATACTGCCAAGTGTCATCTACCGAGCCCCATTTTACTTTATTTCTAAGAGCTAGGGAAGTTGCCACCTATCCCTTGTAAGAGAAGCAGAACACAACAAGTGTCTACATTTTCATGAATCTAAATAAGTTCCAAGTGTATCTATAATGTTTTTAAAGCATAGCAGAAGCCACCATGTGTCATCTTCTATGGGACACTCAAAAGGCCTCCAAAGCCTCTACAAGTTAAGCTGATCTAGGCGACAATTCAGGTGGTATAATGAGCGCCAAGATGTGGTGGTACAATGGACCATAGCTGTCGAAGTGGTTTTTGTAAGGCCCTAAAGTGGGAAGTTGGTAGACCAGGTAGGGCTACATGTAGCTCTGTATTGTTTTAAATCTTGGACACTAAATTGTCAAGTGACAGTTAAATCCTCGAATCTTGTATTGCTTTAAATCCTCACCCGTTATGTCCTCGAGATTTATATTGGTTTATGTCCTCGAGCTATGTATTGTTTTAAATTTTGGAAGTCAAACTGTCAGTGACAGTTATTTCCTTGAATGTTGTATTAAGTCTTCACCCGTTAATTCCTCGAGCCACTCAATCTCTGGCGAGATAATATGTATAAATGAAGAACTTCCTAAAATGGGGAGGTTGACATCTCTTCCCAGAGATAAACCTATATTTGTATTGTGATTTTTAAGTAATATGACGTCTCTTCTTAGAGAATTCATTGTTATTGTGTTATTTCTAAGCTATTGAAATATTTGTCAACCAGAACTTCTGAGTTTTGGATCAGTGGTATCAAAGTGGTTTGTCTTGAGAGTGTATGATCCTGAGGACTAGGTTAGGATACATGAAACATGGGTGGGAAGTAATAGAGCATCCAAACTTTCCACCTGTTCACTACAAACGACCTCAAATGGTAGACAACATCGAGACATCCAATCCTTTCAAGGAAATGGTGAATGAAGCCCTCCAATGACAACAAGCACAGATGTTTCAACAATTTGCTTAAATTCTTCAAATACTTTTGATGGGAAATTTTGGCTCTGCGGCTACATGTCCTAGCTCCTCATTGAGGGAACTTCCTTTCAGTGCCCCAACACCCTTCAAGGTTCAGGTAAATTTTGATATTCCCACATTTGAAGGCAAAATCAATGATGATGTAGTAGAAAATTGGTTGGATCAACTATCTTCCTACTTCTCTATAAATAAGTTCACCGATGGAGAAAATATCACTTTTGCTCTTTTGAAATCATCATTGCCCATGAAAAACTGGTGGGAAGTGTACAAAAAGAGGTTTAGTATAGATATCATTAGCCTTAGGGTGGAACCTACCTGGGATGATTTTATGGAAGTAGTGAAAGAAGAATACAATCCCATCGGAGCATATGATGATCTGTACATAGAGTGGCAACAACTTTGCCAAGGTAAGGAACAATTTGTTCAAGATTACACTGACATTTTTCATTCTCTATCTACGAGACTAGGCATCCAAGAAAGTGAGAAACACAAGGTTCTCAAAATATTGTGGCAGACTACAATGGTACAAACGGGGAGAAATGGAACTCTTCAATTTAGAAACCATCAGTGAGGGATACAAGTTCGCAGTAAAGATTGAGCAGAAGCATGGAAGAATGGATATAAAGAATCAGTCTTCAAAATGGAAAAGTGATAAAGAAGGTCAAACACGAGGCCAACATTGGAAGCAAAAGGAAGGGAAGACTGGGAAGTGGTGTGGTTATCACAAATCTAGAACTCACTCCAAAGAAGAATGTCGAGCTATCAAATCACTACTTTCTGAGTCACCATTCTCAACATCTACTACTCTACCTCATATAGACCCTACAGTCGAAGAGGTTGAAGAATAAATTATAGATGTTGATCCTAAAGCCATTGCAGCTTCATCACAGACACATGATGAGATGCTAGATGACAAGGAAAGGTTGTTTCAGTCTAAGTTATGGGTGAAAGGTAAGCCTCTATATTTCATTCTTGATAGTGGAAGTCAAAAGAATTTAATCTCTACTAATGTTGTGAAAAGAAAAAATCTGTCCATGAAGCCTCACCCAAAACCATACAGTATTGGATGGTTGAGTCCAAGGAGAAACCTCTGTGTCACCCACCAATGTCCTCTCTCATATGCAATACAACCTTTCCAAGATGAGGTCTTATGTGATGTGGTCAATCTAGATGTTTGTGATGTACTCTTTGCTTAGCCATTCATGTATGATCGACATGGTATATATGAATCAAGAACTAGAAGGATCACTCTCACTCTTGGAACATGGTGTTATAGGGTACTAGAAGTACCACCTTCTACATCTGTCTCTCTGATTAGTGCCAAGAAATTTGTTCTCATGGTGGTCAAGCCACAGGAGTCCAAAAGAGCCGATGTTACAGCCCCGACTACACAACAACAAAAGCAAATAGATATAGGGCTGAATAAGTTCATGGCCTTCCATCCACAGATTGATGGTCAAATGGAAATGGTTAACAATCAGGCCCTACACAGTTCCATAAACCATAGTCCCTTCCAAGTGTGCATCGGGAATCAAATCAAGACACAACTACCATGCCTGATGGGGAACATTGACACAATGGGGACCATTGATTTTCAAGGAGGGAGGAATGATCTGGGTGATAATTTAAGTGGTATAACGAGTGCCAAGATGCGGTGGTACAATGGACTGTGGCTGTCGAAGTGGTTGTTGTAAGGCCCTAGAGTAGGCGGCTGGTAGACTGGGTAGGGCTGCGCATAGCTCTGTATTGTTTTAAATCTTAGATGCTGAATTGTTAGGTGACAGTTAATTCCTCAAATCTTGTATTGCTTTAAATCCTCACCCGTTATGCCCTCAAGCTCTGTATTATTTTATGTCCTTGAGCTCTGTATTATTTTAAATTTTTGAAGTCAAATTATCATTGGCAGTTATTTCCTCGCATGCTGTATTGTCTTAAGTCTTCACCCGTTAATTCCTTGAGCCACTCAATCTCCCACGAGATAATATGTATAAATGAAGAACTTCCCAAAATGGGGAGGTAGACATCTCTTCCCAAAGATAAACCTATATTTATATTGTGATTTTTAAGTAATACGATGTTTCTTCTGAGAGAATTCATTATTATTGTGTTATTTCTATGCTATTGAAATATTCATCAACCAAAACTTTTGAGTTTTGGATCATAAGAAGATGTAGCCACATGTCCTCACCTATTTCATACCAGAAGTTACCACATGTCACATGTTGAGATCAACAAAAAATTGAATAAGGCAAAGCCAAAGGACAAATAACCCTTTCAGAGGGCACTTGGAAACTAAAGTAAACCATTGCAAAAATTTGAAAGGTCACTTTAGAGCTCAAACAACCCTTGTAGAGGGCAGGTGAGGGAAAAATGAACTAATTCAAAGGCTGAATGAGCAAAGGCAGACACAAAGAATTCCTTCAAAAAAGTTCTCGCAGCAAAGTTGTAAAGAAACAATTCCTTCAGACAAATTGTCTGAAAGAATTCCTTCGAACTTTTTGTTCGAAGGAAAAAGTCCCCCGAAACATAAAACCCACCAAGTTGCCACATGTCCCTTATTAAAATGTAGCAAAAGCCACCACATGTCATCTATCGAGACATAGTTTCAAAGCAGCAAAATGTGTCACGCATCATCTTTAAAACTCTATGGAGATTGCCATGTGTCATCTTCTACAAGAAACTAATATGAGTCCCAAAGACTTTCAAAAGAGAAGCTAAAGCTCGATGGAAGCCACCACGTGTTGACATCCATAGTTTCTCCCTTTGGTTTCTTTATTTAGTAAGGATTGTGGTAGACCCCCAATAAGCTACTGAAGTAAGCAGAGCGCACCAAGTGTCATCCTCCACAAGGCTCTCAAAAGACAAGCAAAAGCTGCCACATGTCCCATTGTAACTCCACAGAGTATGACAAGTGTCTGTATCTACATCTTGAGTTTCTTACAGGTTTATAAGCTTCTTTCAAATAAGCATCTCTCAGAATCTCATGGATGCTGCCACGTGTCCTTTCCCGTTTTGCATCAGAACTTGCCACGTGTCAATTGTTGAAACTAGCAAAAAGTGATCAAAGAATAGAGGATCAAATTGAACCAAGGACCTGATTTAATAGCCAAAAAAGGAGGAATGATGAAGAAGGACTAGAAATATTCATGCATAAGATATGTTTCTAGAAGTAGACCGCCAGGTGGACATTGGAAGATACAAACATTCAATGGCGTGACCCAATTCTCTGCATTGAGAAAAGCAAATGGGCAAATACACTCAATTCCAACATATCTTCTTAACATAATTTAATGCAACATGATGTGTTACTACTCCCAAGTCTTTCTTGGAGGGATATATATTGGACTCTCTTGTATCATTCTAGCAGATCTCTCTCAGTTACCAGAAACAAAACTCTGTCCAAATTGAAAGGCATTATTGAGACTTTGAGTTTAGATTGTTCATCATATTTCTTTGTTTGAATCAGAAAGCAAGTTACTTTTAGACTTTGTGCTATTATAGATTGTATCATTCTAGGAGATTGTTCTTATGTCTATTTCCTAAATGTATTCTTGTTTATGCAATTTAACAAGTAGAGCTAGTGGAGGTGACAAAGAAGGTATCCTGAAGCCAGTTACTTTCAGAATTTGCACTGTCATGATTGTCTTTAGTGTGTGTTTATTTTATATTTCTATGTAAATAACCTTGGGACAACTTTGTGCCCTCATCATTCTTTGTATTTCACTCTTTGGCAGTTGAGGTGGAGACTTTGTGCCTCATTTCATCCTGCTGTGTTACTATACCCTATTACAGTTACTTGTCTTCACCATAATGATTCCTTTTATCTGTTGAATAACACTTCTAAAAGAAGAGGAGTGTCTTCTGTCATTTCATCAGGATTTCTCCTTTGATTCATGCACATCATCTTTGAAAAAAGAGAGATGGATGGTTTATCCTACCCTTGAGTGTTATTTTCTATATATATATATATTATATAGTACTTGCATATCTATAGGGAACCTCCACTTGATGAGAGGAGAGATTAGTCCCCTTTTGATGTGGTAAACCTACACATTTGGCTGACCAATCTTCCTACTGTGGTTGATCAAACCTATTTTGTTTATCAGTATACTGATTGACAAAATATTCACCCAACAATTCTATCAGTTCTAATTAATACTTTTTGGAGGTGGAATGTTAATATAATGGCTAGGTTAGTTGGAGTTAATGAATTTTGAAATGGTAATGGAATGATAATATGAAACATAATCCTCATAATAGATACTAGGAGAACTTACATTTATGCTGAATTAATCATCCTTGAAAATCATGTAAGGATCACAAATGTATTCAAATTGATCTATAAGGCATGTGTAACCAATGTTGTAACAACTATGAATGTATTATGCTTTTAAAGTTGAGTCTAACTCAAGGGACTCTAAATCTAATATTGAGACTAATGTTGATTCTGCTTCTAATGTTAAATATGATATCAGTTCAAAAATAGAACCTAAATTTAATACCGATTCTTCATCTAGTGTGGTGGCAAAGATGTTATTTTGAATGCTTCATATTGAAAGAGTAATGTCTTAGGGTTGAACAATCAGGTCTTCAAAAATAGGCTCAACTAAGAAGGACTCCACAAAGACTGGCTTGTCAAAGTGAGGCTTCTCAACAAAAGGGAAATGGTCAACATACAACTCCATAGAGATTGGCTCATCAAAGTCAGGCTCCTTTAAAACATGGTAATGGTTGAGGTAATTATTTTCCCAAAGGCACTTATAATCATTATGGGGTAACTCAATAAAGACTAGCTTATCAAAAATATACTCGTCAACCAAAGCGAAATGGTCAAAGGGTGATTCAACATAGGTTTGTTGTTCCCAAAATCCATCACTTATTTTTGTGGACAACGTGTTGACCATTTTGGTCTTGCAGACCAAAACACTCTCTTTCTTTCTCAAAAAATGTTTTGAGCAGTTAAGTTTTTCAAATACTCAAGCCTTTTCAGCTAAGGAAATTGTAGGTTCAACAGGTGGGCTTTCTCAAATGGAAGTTCAAAACACTTAAGGCATTTCATTAGTGTTTTGAGGAAGGTTCAATGCTGAGGTTCAATCAAAAGACTCAACGTCAGGGTTCAAAGAATTGGAATGAACCTTTGAACCGTTGAACCATTGAAACCCACCTCTGCAAGGTTCAAAGGTTCAACAAGTTCAACAGACTTAAAGAATAAATGGCTTCAAAGAGTTATAATGAACTGTTGAACCATTGAACTTAGAAAGGTTCAAAGGTTCAAAGGTTAAACGAGTTCAACGGGTTTGAAGTTCAAAGATCAAAGTTTGAGCGAATGGTTGAAGCGAAAGATTTTAGAAAAAGGTTCAACCAAATGGCTCAACCAAATGATTCAAACAATTGGTTCAATGACACCTTGAACTCATAAAGAAAACTAAGTGAACACGGCCCTTTACAAAACATTGAATCACTAAATTGCCGAACCATTGAACCATTGAACCATTGAATCGAAAGAGTTCAAGGTTCAAGGTTGAAAGTGGTTTAAGTGACTAATGATGTCCTTGAGGATGTCAAATTAAGGGTAATGTAATAACCATTGATTTTCAAAAGACCTAAGAACAAACTCAGTGACCAGCTAAGAAAGGAGCCAAAGGACCTAGCAGAAAGTGAGAAGATAGCCCTGAGAGCTCAGATCACTAGGAAAAGACAAAATGTAGCAAGGAAAGAGGGAACAATATAAGAAATCTAAAAATATCTATAAAAGAGTTATTCCAGTAGTTGGAGCATCCCACCAGTTGGACCTTAGAGAGTGCAAACATTCAATGGTGTGGCCTATTTTTCTTCATTGAGTAAAGGTGAATGGATAGTCATGTAAGCATCATAAAGAAAACTAGGCAACCCATGCTTTAGAGGAGACATTTGAGATGATTTAGAATGCCAAAGTTAAGGCTGATAACCTGTTCTAGAATGGCCCCTTCATATAATTTTCAAATGCATTCATTGCATTCAATGCAGCATGGGCCATTTCATGAAAACAAGCACCCAAGTCTTTCTTTGGATGCTATATATTGTAATATCTCATTTTGAATAAAGGAGGATCTCTCTATTATTAGAAGCAAAGCTCTACCTAAAATGAAAGGCATTCTTGAGACTTTGAGCTCAGATTGTTAATCATATTTAATAAAGTGAATGAGAAAGCAAGTGACCTTTCAGACTTTGTGTTGAAATAGCTTGTGTTATCTTGGAAATCATTCTTATATATTTTTCCTAAATAAAGTCTTGTCCATTTGATCAAATAAGTAGAACAAGTGGAAATAAGCTAGAAGATGTCCTAAAGTCAATTATGGGAGACTTTGTGTTACCATAATTGTCTTTAGTCTATGTTTTGTGTAAAGGATACTGGAGAGACTTTGAGCTCCCCTTATCCTTCGTAATCCTTCACTCTATTTTAGTTTTCAATGGAGACTTTGTGTTGCACTTCAAACCACTGTGTTACTTTGTCCTAATCAGTAGGATAAACAATGAAAGACTTTGTGCTTTCATGGGTTTCTTGTGGATCCAGTTACTACCCAAGAAGGAATCCTGCTATTTGCTGAATATCATTTCTGAAAGAAGTGCCTTTAGTAATTACACCAAAATTCTCCTTTGGTCTATGAACATCATCTCTAAAAAAAGAGAGATGGATGGTATGATTTCACCCCTGAGTCTATTTTTAGCTTATATTAGTATACTATAGTTTATAAAGAACCTCCCCTTGCTGAGAGGAGAGATTTATCTCAATCTACTGTGGTCACCACACCCATTTTCCTACATAAATCTCCTTGTGCTATGGTTGATGTACCTATTTTTCCATCAATGATTTGATGACAAAATATTCACCCAACAGTTTTTGGTGACTCCGCTAGGGAGAACACACAATTTGAAGCCTTAAGCTTCAAATTGAAGCATTTCCAGTTCTTTTTTATTTCCATTTCATACTCTAGCAGATCCACCATTTATGTGAAGCCAGAGAGCTCAAGGTATTGTTGACCCTGTATTTGAGTTGGTGTAGTTGAGTAATTTTGATCTTTTTTCTCCACCATCTCACCTTCAATGAATAAGGAGTTTTCCTGCTACCAACGTTAGGTCTCCAATACCAGGTGAATCTTCTCTTTTCTCTGCTAGAAGAGCTTTTTTTATACATACCCTATAAAGGTTTGTTATCCCTCCTTTCAATCATCATATCATGGCAGCCCAAGGCCCTTGGGGTAACACTTTTGGCCCTCTGAATCTAACCCCACCTTTACATGAACTACCCCATAGTTCAAAAAAGAATTTTCCCAAGTTCTATGGTGATGAGAAAGTTCATCCTAATGAACATATTGTAGCCTTCTGCATATCTTGTGGTGTGACAAGCATTGAATATGAAGACATTGCAGTCAAACTATTTGTGGAAACATTGCAAGACACTGCCGCAGACTAGTTTTATCATCTGCAAGCACAAACAGTGACTGGCTGGAACACTTTGAAGGCCAAGTTTGAGGCCAGGTTCAAACCTATAAAAGATGCACACACCTTGTTAGTTCAACTTATGTAAATGAAGAAGGAACCTCATGAACCTATGTGAGACTTCATTACTAAATTTGACAAGCTGAGGAATAAGATTCCTACAATTGCTCAGTCGACACCTGAGAATCTTAAATGCTTCTTCATCAATTCTCAGCTTCTTGAAGTGAGTTTCTTGTTGAGGTGGGATGGCCACATAGATCTTGATGTAACTCAAATTTTAGCCACTGAGGTTAAATATGATCTTATCCTAGTAGGAAAGATAAGAAGAGATCCTAACATAAATAAATCTTCTTCATCTTCTAAATTTTTTTCTACAAGCACCACTGATCCTATGGTGCAAAAGCTAGAAAATGAATTGCTAGCTCTAAAAAAGCAAATGGCACAAGGGATGTCTGCTCATCTTTCTTATTGGGATATACCAAGGAGGACATTTCCTAACCAATCATACCAAGGCAACGCTGCCAAGATTCAAGGGCAACTACATCGTCTTCCTCCCCCACAGGGAAAGCTTGCCATTGAAGCAACACTAGCTAACTCAGCAGTTGGTTATCATGAAGCTAAAAATTATATCTCTTTCCAACTTGAGTTGGACCAAGAAGATGACGTTGATCTCTTTGCAGAAGGTAAAGAAGAATTAGCTGGCGACTCCAACATTGGTTTTTTGAATTACCAGGATGAAGCTAGAAGTAAAGAAGAAGTGTTTGATGGATCATACGCTGTATTTACTAGATCCTAGAATTATTCAAATCAACAAGACAATAAGGGAAAAATAGGGGAAGAATCTTGACCAATAATTTCAATTGCTAAATGAGGGACTTCACTGCCGTTCCAATCAAAGGATCCGGTAATCAATAAAAAAGTAAGTACCTCAAACAATCCTGCACCTTTTGCTTCAATTTCTTAGACCAGTACCACACCCAATAAAACCCAGAATGATGGACTTCCTTCCACTATTTCTAGTTCATTTTAGTCATTTGATATAATTGATCATACTAGGAAGACCAAGATTTAAATGTCTGAGTTTGAATACTTACAAGTTAACCCTGAGTAGTTGGATAGGCTAGTTGAATGCATCAAGAACAAAATTGTCCCTAAAAGACAAGATGTTTCAAAGATAACTCATGATCCCCAAAAGAACACATCCACTTGAAACAATCTTGTCATTAATCCTCCTGGGAAGGTATAACCTTTTTACATTTTCCTGCTAATAAATGGTCATAAGCTGAACAACTGCATTATAGATTCTGGTGCCTCTGACAATGTGATGCCCACCAAGGTGGCAGAATCTCTCAGTCTCACTCTAACTAAAACCTTTGAGAGATGTTTCTCCATGGAAAACAAACAATTGCCACTTTTGGAACAAATCAAGGATGCCCAATTTGCATTTGCTTCCTTCCCAGATAAGAGGATTAAAATGACAGTCTTGGTGGTCGACATTTCAGCTTCTTATGGCATTGTACTTGGGCAAAATTTTTGCAAAGATGTTGGTGGAGAATCGAGCATGGACCTGTCTAAGGTGAGGATCCCTGTCAAGGGCATCATGCAAAGGTTGCTTCCTGAGAAGGAGTCGAAAGACATTGTCACCCAAACATCAGCCCCTGAAGCTCAAATTTTGTTTGAATATTTAGGAATGGGTAACTACTTTCTATCCACAGAAGATGGTTTTATTTCATCAAATGGAAGTTCTATAGGTGACAATCCAAAAAATTTAGACAAGACATCAGAATAATTGGTAGAGTGTAGTTTAGATAAAAAAGGATCTTCCCTCCCTATTAAAGAAAAATCTGAAAGA
This sequence comes from Torreya grandis, assembly GCA_037957365.1. NCBI lineage: Eukaryota > Viridiplantae > Streptophyta > Pinopsida > Cupressales > Taxaceae > Torreya > Torreya grandis. The sequence continues at coordinate 571,262 of JARHVA010000580.1, read as the reverse complement.
AGATCAGATCCTAATGATATCTAGATTTTTAAAATTTGATGGCAACAATTATTCCACCAATTCTGGAGCCAGAGTTGTTTTGATATCTCTTCAAAGAGATATTTTTCCTTACTCATACAAGTTGTATTTCAACAACACCAACAACACCACTGAGTATGGATCTTTACTGCTCGGATTGAAGGCTGCTCAAGCTAAAGGCATCAAACTTCTTCACGCTCGGGGATATGTTGATTTGGTGGTTTGTCAAGTGAGGAACCTGTATCAAACCAAGAATGAAAGATTGTGACATTATCACAATCTGGTGTGGGACTGCCTTGATAGTTTTAATGCTTTCAATATTTTTTTGGTGCCTAGAGAATTCAATAATTGAGCAAATTCCTTTGCCATCTATGTAACTCTCATAGTTCCTCACCAAGATTTCAAGGAGCAAAAGTACACTATTGAGCTAGTCTTTAGACCAAGTGTACTTGATAATGCCAACCATTGACAAGTGTTCAATGGTGACAATCAAATCATATGCTAGACTGAAACAGAAGAGCAGTGAATTATGGTAGTAGACCGTATTGTTGCATATCAATACCAGGTAAGGAAATTCTTTGACAAGAGAGCAAATATTTGTGGTGTTCAAATTGGAGATCAAGTCTTGTTAAGGGGAAAGAAGAGAGAACCAAAAGGAATGCACAAAAAATTGGATTCTTAGTGGATAAGTCCATTCACCAATCACTGATTCTAGGGTGAAAATATTTTCATACTGATATATCTAGGCGGAACACTATTTTCACTACCTTACAGTGGACAGCATCTAAAGCACTTCAATCCTTGAAGTATCAGATAAGTCTAATTGTACATTTGTATAGTCTTTTTTTGTTTTGTTTTGTTCATTTGTTTTTGGTGCCTTTCTTTTTGGATGGCATGACTCTTTAGCCCAATGGCATAGATGAAGGCACTTAGAGTCTAGATTCTCCTCCCTTCGATTGCTTCAAATTTCAATCGATGGAAGTTCCCCAACTAGAGCTAGATGTTGTTCCCAAAATCTATCACTTGTTTTTGTGGATAACATGTCGACCATTTTGGTCCTGTAGACCAAAACACCCTCTTTCTTTCTCAAAAAATGTTCTGAGCAGTTAAGTTTTTCAAATACTCAAGCCTTTTCAGCTAAGGAAATCACAGGTTCAACAGGCGGGCTTTCTCAAAGGGAATTTCAAAACACTTAAGGCATTTCCTAAGTGTTTTGCGGATGGTTCAACACTGAGGTTCAATCAAAAAACTCAACGACGGGGTTCAAATATTTGGAATGAACCTTTGAACTGTTGAACCATTGAACCCCACCTTCACAAGGTTCAAAGGTTCAACGAGTTCAAAGGTTCAACGAGTTCAACAGACTTAAATAATAAATGGATTCAAAGAGTTATAATGAACCATTGAACCATTAAAATTTGAAAGGTTCAAGGGTTCAATGAGTTCAACAAGTTTGAAGTTCAAAGATCAAAGTTCAAGTGAATGGTTGAAGCAGAAGATTCCAAAAAAAGGTTTAACCAAATGGTTCAAATAATTGTTTCAATGACACCTTAAAATCATAAATAAAACTAAGTGAACGTGGCCCTTTACAAAACATTAAATCACTGAACTATCAAACCATTGAACCATTAAATCGAAAGAGTTCAAGGTTCAAAGTGGTTTAAGTGATCGATGATGTCCCTGTGGATGTCAAATTTAGGGAAATGGAATAACCATTGATTTTAAAAATACTTGAGAACAGAATCAATGCCCACCCAAGAAAGGAGCTACAGGAGCCAGCAGAAAGCGAGAAGATAGCCCCGAGAGCTTAGATCACCAGGAAAAGACAAAATGTAGCAAGGAAAGAGGAAATGATACAAGAAATCCAAAAATATCTATAGAAGAGTTATTCCAGTAGTTGGAGTAGCCCACCAGGTGGGCCTCAGAGAGTGCAAACATTCAATGGCATGGCCTATTTTTCTTCATTGAGTAAAGGCAAATGGACAACCGTGTAAGCATCATAAAGAAAACCAGGCAACCCATGCTTCAGAGGAGACATTTGAGATGATTTATAATGCCAAAGTTAAGGTTGATAACCTATTCCAGCATGGCCCCTTCACAGAATTTTCAAGTGCATTCAATGCATTCAATGTAGCATGGTCCATTTCATGAAAACAAGCGCCCAAGTCTTTCGTTGGATGCTATATATTGCAATCTCTCATTTTGAATAAAAGAGGATCTCTCTGTTATTAGAAGTGAAGCTCTAGCCAAATTGAAAGGCATTCCTAAAACTTTGAGCTCAGACTGTTAATCATATTTAATCAAGTGAATGAGAAATCAAGTGACCTTTCAGACTTTGTGTTGAAATAGCTTGTGTTATCTAGGAAATTGTTCTTATGTATTTTTCCTAAATATAGTCTTGTCCATTTGATCAAATAAGTAGAATAAGTGGAAATAAGCTGGAGGATGTCCTGAAGCCGATTATGGGAGACTTTGTGCTACCATAATTGTCTTTAGTCTATGTTTTGTGTAAAGGATACTGGAGAGACTTTGAACTCCCCTTATCCTTCGTAATCCTTCACTCTATTGTAGTTTTTGGTGGAGACTTTGTGCTGCACTTGAAACCATTGTGTTACTTTGTCCTAATTAGTAAGAGAAACAATGAAAGACTTTGTGCTTTCATGGGTTTCTTGTGGATCTAGTTACTACCCAGGAAGGAATCCTATTATTTGTTAAATATCATTTCTAAAAGAAGAGAAGTGCCTTCAATAATTACACCAGAATTCTCCTTTGTTTTATGAACATCATCTCTTAAAAAAGAGAGATGGATGGTATGATTTCACCCCTGAGTCTATTTTCAGCTTATATTAGTATACTATAGTTTATAGGGAACCTCCCCTTGCTGAGAAGAGAGATTTATCTCAATCTGTTGTGGTCACCACACCTATTTTTTCACATAAATATCCTTGTGCTATGGTTGATGTACCCATTTTTCGTCAGTTAGTTGATGATAAAATATTAACCCAACAAGGTTAACTCATCACAAATAGGTGTTTCAACCAAAACATCTTGGATTGGTTGGTTCTTTTGAACTTGGATTATAATTGGTTGTAAAATATCAGATCTAGACACATGTTGATCTTTAAAAGATGGCTCTTGGAGAGGTAATGACTGGCTTTATTGTGGCTTGATGATCGACTTAGATTTTATAAAGTAGGGAAAGGTTGGTAATGTATGAAGATTGAACTATGGTTTAATAATGAACTCTTTGTAAATAGGCTCATCTAATATGGGTTCAGTAAAGGCCAGCTATGGGTTTGGGATGGTAACTATGATATGTATAGTCAAAATTACATGACCTTGTTGGGATAATGAGCTGCTAGATTTGGAAGGGCATAAAATGGTAATGAATGGGTGTTTCAAACCTTGGTTGCTAATGTAGACCAAAGGAGGGGGGCTTGGAATGGTAATGAATGGGCATTATGAAGCTTGTTTGCTAAAGTACGATGAAGGATGTGAGCCTAGAATGGTAATGAATTGGCACCGTGAAGTTTGGTTACTAATGTAGGCTAAAGGATGAGGGCCTAGAATGGTAATATTTGTTCACTATGGAGCTGAGTGGATCACACATGCCAAAGGAGGATTATTGGCATAAGTATTGGATTGAGTACCATTATAATTAAAATGGTGATATTGGTACTTTAATTGGCCTAAAGAAGGGAGATCTCAATATATGATAATTAACATAGATGGGTTTGGAAGTTAATGTAGGTATTGGTCTATTAAAATGGTCTTTAATGTGGTCCATAAAACTCAACATTGGTCTAGGAAAATGAAAACAAACATGAGCTAAGAACTTGAAAACAAACTTGATTGAGTCATGTTCAGATATACAACTATGTATCATGAAGGAAAAGGTCTAAAGCTCACAAAACACTTGAAACACGGTCTAAAAATATTTGCTCAATGCTTGCAAACATATTAAAACTTGGTCTAGATGGGAAAATTCAATCTATCACTATAAATGGTTGTATAATGGATCTCTTTTCCAAAACTATCAACAGAAATTTGGTCTCAAATAATTCTAATGTTCTAAGGTATTTCACACAGATGGTCAAATGAAAGGAAAATTTGAATCTTGGTCTTAATAAAGTGTTCTGAACAAATCTAATCTAGGTCTAAAATGAAAAGTGATAGGTCTTTGGTTAAAAGGCACAAAGCTAGACTTAAAAATTCATGAACTAAGTCTAAATTTTTAAAGGAAATGTTAGGTCTTTGCTAAAAGGCACAAAGCTAGACTTTAAAACAAACTAGGTCGAGGTAAAATTTGTAATTAATCTAACTCTATGGCAAATAGTTCAAAACACTTTGAATCAATCTTGGCACATGGATTTTAAAACAAACTTGACCTTGGTATAAAATCATTCAATCTACGCACATGCCTAAAACTAATTGGGAAAGCCAATCTTAAGTAATCAAAATAAGATCGATGAGTAAAGAATTCAAACCCAAGTGATAAATAAGGCTCCAACATACACTAATTGTGCTTAAAGTTATACTTAAAAAGAGAGTTTTGACCTTAGTTCAAGGTAACAAATCGATTCGAGGCACACGAAAAATAAACCACTTCTTATATTTAGGCAAAAGGGTCTTTAAATCAATCAAGGAATTAGCCCAAGTTACATGATTCAGAGGTAAGAGGTGAACACCCAAGCCAAAATTCAACAAGATTGAGGTGTAGACCAATTTTAAATCAACCCTTCGTAAGTCAAATTCTAAAATTGGTTTAAAATATTTGGATTTTTTGAATGGAGAATATCCTAAACCCAAAGGAACAGTATAATGACACCATTTTGAGACCAAAGGTACACATGGTTTACAACTTGGTTTGAAACAATGCAACATTTTTGGAATAACATGAGTAATGTAATGATGATACTTCAATCAAAAGGTATGACAATGTTTATGGATACCAAATTTTAAGGCAAATACTTGGGATGAAACGAGTAGCATAATGATGCCCTACTTTAAACAAGTGACACACATAAATATTTTAGAATAAAAACTCTAATGCAAAAGTGTGACACCAAACAGATAAAATAACACGTCTTAGGAAAAAGTGTGAAAAACATGTGATGGTTATGATTCATTTTGACAAATAAATAAATAGTTTTTAGTCTCAAAACACATTTAAATCAAAGAAAATAAAATAAGCAAAAAATGGCTCATCCGATCTCTATAACTAACATGGGTGTGGATAGATTCCACCAAAATTTCCACTGATATACCAATGTTCATTATGAATTAAGTGTTAATATAAAAAATAAATTACATATGTAGGTAGATTTTGTATACCCCCTCTATCTCTCAAACATTGGTACGTGGTGCAAACTTAGAGTGAGGAGCACTCAGTATTTGATAATAAATTCTTTGATAAGTGGTGTTGAATAAAAATTTATAAGTTTATAATGTACTAGATGGTCCCATGTGTGGCTAACATAAGAATGTAATCACATCACTTGGGTTTATACTAGCTAACTTACTATACAAGGGTCTATTGCTTTGCATAGTGACTCCAACCATGTACTGCTTAGTGGAGTCTAATGTTTAACAAGACCTAACCCAAATTTATGTTAGGCTTGGAGAGGTTAGTTTTTTAGCCCCCTGGTAATCCCAATATCATGTGCCCTAATTTTTATACCCCACTATGGAGTGGGTTTGGTACAATGCTAGAAGATGAAGCCTTAGGTCAATGCAATCCTAAGGAAATCATGGGGAAGTGATGAACTCTTACTCACAAGCCAAATACATAAAAACAAATAAATGAAAATGGAAAGACTTTAGAGGTCACTTTTGAATCACCCAAGTCACCCAGAGCTTGGAGAGAGCATACACGACATTCTTTGTGACAAAAAATTACAACAATGATAATAAATTAAGTATTTTTAGTCACCCAAGTTACCTAAAAGGGACGGGTGGAAAGCATACATGCTAAATTTTGTGTTTTACAAAATCAAAGAATCTAATCTAAGTATTTGAAACTAGCTAATGAACAAACAAGAATAAAAAAATCCCTTAAGAGGTCTAACTAAAGAGTTAGGTTCTTTTTACTAACACTAAATTGAAATGTGTTTGAAAATTTTGGCCCCTTGGCCATGTTTACACATGTAAAATCTTGGAAATGCCAAAAGATAAATTATTAAGTGATTTTTAAGCACCTTAACCAAATGTGAATGAATTTTAACCTTTGTTTGTGAATTTTTTGACTTGGTAAAGGAAAAATTGATTTAAAAACACTTAAACTTACTCTTTCTTAACTCAATTCTTTGTAAATATAGTTAGTGGATTAATTTATGTTCAATCCAAGGTAAAATCACTACAAGTTAGCGTAATAACACATAAATTTTTACTTTTGAGTTTCTAAAAAACATAGAGAAATTATCAATGACTACTGCAGGGATCATTGCTTATTTAATGCTCGACATTGATTCATTACAATCATCATTAATTCTTTACAATCATCATCAATTATTGAAATCACACAAAATATAGACGTGTTTTTAAAGAAAAACTCTTCATAAAAAAATTTCAAACTCAAATTTATTACTACCCTACAAGAAGAAGGTTAGAAAAGTAATAAATAGATTGTTAGGCACCAAAAGAAGGAAGAAAGAGTTGATTTTTATTATGTTTTTGACTTATGTTTTGATGTAGATATCATCATTGATTATGATAGTGATCATTGTTGATTCCAATACGAATGTTTGTGATTTAACATAATTGTCACTGATCCTTGTAACTTTTAACGACTATGTAGTTTTCAATCGAGAGCTCAAATTTATTCACTTTTTTAGCAATTAGATCGAAAACATGGCAAAAAAATGGTTAGAAGAACATTTTAATAAGTAACTAGAAGAGTTTTGTGGGGTACGAGTCCCATCAGACGTGCCATTATGTGATTAATAATAATCCAAGAGGGGAGTTAGTATTATGTTAGTTTGATAGAAACCAAATAAAATTACACTAATAAAGCTAACACCTCAAGCCTAGACACTCAAGGAGTAAGAAACAAATACAAGTAACTATCAATGGAAGATAAAACAAGAATTATTTACATTCCTTAAGAGAAAGAGTTGCATATTATCTATGGAGGAATGTGCTCAATCATGTGCTCAAAGAGTCTTTGATAATTGTGCTCCTTGCATTATTGTCACCTTGGCAATTCTGGTATTGGATTTAACTTTGGATTGTCTTTGATGCTTCTCTCTCTCAATAAATGAATGTTATAACATTATACAAAAAGTCTCCTTAAAGGTATTTTTACATAATAACATTACACCAATAGAGCTTGATGAATAATGGGTGAGGCCTTATATTTATAGCCTTTCAAACTAACTCTAACCCAAGTGAAATTAGGTTTATTTTAACCATGGTTAGGTTTGGGAGGGGCAAACCATTAATATTTTCAACTAATAAGCATGACTCATAAATCTAGATATTTGTTTGATATTTTAGGAGTTCTTGACAACTCACAAAAGATGATGTCATGATGGTGACAACATTTCAAATATTTGTGATATCATGCTGATGTCATCAATTTGGATTTATGAATTTATAAAAATATAAACTCAATAATTAATTAGCCATGGGCTTTTCACCTATGCATTTAACTAGGTTTAATCAATTAAGTAATCCTAATCAAGTTAATTGTCATTTCTAAAGTTTGACAAGTTGTCCCTCACACATTGTCAAAATGATAAATTTGCTAGGTCGTAACTTGATCAGAGATAAATTAGATGAAGATGATGAGTTTTTACAGTGCATTACCCTAGTTAGGGATACACTGATGTGGTTTAGAAGATGCACATGATGTACACTGATGAATCAGAGCATTCCAGTGATTTCTTGACTTAATTAAACATTCTTTAGGAGCTTTAATTAATCAAAGTAATATTAAGTTTATACCCAAAGTGGGTGATCCAAAGCTCATTACTAGCTGGTGGCCCATCAATGTGTTGAATGTCTCCTATAAAATTCTCACCAAAGCTCTTGCCAATCAACTCTATTTTATTCTTCCTATAATTGTTAGACCTAAACAAACCATTTCATTAAAGGAAGGTATATTATTGATAATCTCATTTCTAACTGGGAGGGCATGGAATGGGTTAGATTTTTTTTTTAGTGAAATATTTCTCCCAAGCTTGAATTTGGAAAAACCTATGATAGAATTGAATGGCCATTTATCCTAGTTATGTTAAAGGATCTAGATTTTAGTAAATTCTTTATTTCAGTATCCAAACACTATTTTCAAATGCTTCAACACACCTAACCATTAATATATTTAAGTATGATAACATTTACCTATAGTGATCAATTAGGAAAGGTTTCCCTCTTGATCTAACATTATATGTTCTCTCTGAAGAAGTTTAGGAAATATTCTTACCTCTAAGGCCAAACGAGTTTGGTTCAAGGTATATTTGTACTAGACCACTCTTCCTAGTTCATTCATGCAAATTTTATGGATGACACATTCATTACACTTGAAGAACAAGAATAAGCTTTCCTAGAAGCTATGAAGTGTCTTAATATTTTATGTTTGTCCTCTGGGTCTAGTTTGTAATGGAGTATGACTCGATGTTTCAAACAAAGTATGATGCATATGCCTAATTGGCTTCTCCCACTTAATTAGAAATGGATTGAGTGTTAGGAATGGTTCAAATTTCTTAGCGTTCCTTTTGCCTTTGAATATTCTTTGGATTAGATATGGTAATATGTCATTATGAGAGTAGAGAAGAAAGTTGAATATTGGATTACCGAGTTGTTATCATTAACAAAAAAAGTTTAAATTTGCTCCAAGATTATGACTACCACCTGTATGTATTATTCCTCCTATTGGGATCCTTAAAAAGCATCTTATGATAACTTAGATAAATTTCTTAGGGATTTTATTTGGTATAATTTGAAACATTCCAATTGTTTCCATTGAGTGGCCTAGGATATATTTTGCCTTCCTCGGAATAAAGGAGGCATGGAAATTGTTGACCTCTATAGATAGATTGCATCCTTATGTGACAAATGGGTTGTTTATGCCATTAAAGGTGACAAGGCTTGGAAATTCATGCTAATGCATTGTATCTCCTCTTGGGTGCCCTATGGTAAACCCAATTGGAATAATAGGCTTCCACTCCCTTCTCATCACTATGTCTCTTATCAAAATTGAAGGCTCTTTTATTTCCAAAAGTACAAGAAAAGATTTTGAAGATGTCAAGCCACACATGAAATGAATTAGGGATGGTATTCATATAGGTCACTCTTTCAATGATCACAATATCTAGTGGTTTATTATTGTGACAAACACTAATGTTTTTTTGGCTAAATGATCAGGAAGTAAAGCCCAAAAACTCTTTGATAAAGGTATTCTTACTGTTGAACATTTTGACCACAAGTGAAAATGGGTCAACCCCCTTATAGTCAAAAACTTATTTATGGGTCTAACATAGTATCATAGGGTGTTTTGTAGTTCATTTGATGTAATTTAATGCCATTTTATCCTTGGTCATAGTCTAATAAAGTCTTATGTCAATATGAGTCACTTAGGGGTCATTTTGGGGTCTTATATGCAAGTAATAGGTTTTCATGGTGTCTGAGTAGTTCAAAGTCATGGGAGAAGTTTTAATATGCCTTTGGAACTTATTGGAGCTATTTAGGATTAATTAAATATCTGATAACACAACTCTAACTAGACTAGACCATCATAGGATGTCATGCAAAAATAGATGGGTCAGCTCACTTGTGCATATTATAAATGTGCTCAAAAAGCCTTGCATGGATAAAGGTAACATGAGATCAATGACCTTAGTACTAAGAACATCCCCTAAAAATATGTCATCTTGATGAGATCTCCATCTTGAGATATAAATCTTTAAATTTGAACAAACAAATAGTGATGGTCATTTGGACGTCAAAATAAAGCTTAGTAATTAACCATTGGGTTTCAAATTATGATGGGAACGTGAACATAAATGATGGTCACATGAATTTCAATGATGGGAACATGGACATTAAAATAAAGTCTCTTAAAATAGTCATTTGAATTTGAATGGGGGGTAAATCCAATGGTTGGTGTTCAAACGTATATCCAGATTTGATAGTGTGAGGACAACCTTACAAAGTTGGTGGGTCCAAGCAAAATCAATGGTACACATTAAATTGTACCAAATAGATCAATGGTGTGATTGAGATTCAAAGGTCAAGAATCTCAGATGGAGTGCAATTCTACCAAATGTTATAATCTCAAGACCTCAAATCAATGATCAACAACCAGTGTTGAAGGTCAAAACAAAGAGACTCCAGATGAGATCAACAATATAGATTTGACCAAATTCTAGATAGACAAGATGAAGCTATGTGTCCAAACAAAAATAGGCATAGTTTATAATGGAATGAATAATGTGGCAAGGGGATTCCATATGGGAAACTATGTAGGATTTACGATTCTGTAACAAAGCAAGTCCTTCAGATTCATACACTGCCATGAAAGCTCAATAAAAAACCCAAGATGAATAGTGACTACCAAATGTGAAGAATGAATTCTAATAATTTAATGAATGACTATAGATGGTGAATACAAGTGTCTAGAATATATATAGCAGCTAGGAAAATGTCTATGACTATCATATCATATGTGTCAACTCTCCTAATTCAATTTTAAGTGTTTAAGAGATTATCCATGATGAAGGCAGTTTCACAAAAGCTGGCTGAAGAGTATCTGCACCATTTTGGAGAGTTTGTCATCGTTTATATGGAAATTTGTCTTAGGATACATTCATGGTCTATTTAACTCTCCATTATCCTAAAATGTATATATTTTTCATGCCTTGACATGTGGCATTGTGACCTTTGATCTTCTCTACTTCATTCTTTTCTCCTCCTTTTTGAATTCTATAAGTAGCTGCCATTTTGGCTTTTGTAAGGTAGACCACACCTAATATGGTGAAGTCCTAATAGTTTTATGTCACCTTCGAATAATTCAATAAATCTAGTTTTTAAGTCAAAAATATCTTGTTTAAGTGTGTAAAGTGATGAATAGTTAAGTTTAGTGATTCTATCATTTGCTTTTCCTTGTCCTTTCATATCTTCTGTAAGAAAATCTCATTCTAACAAGTCATATAGAGTATATTCAAGTGTGCTAGGATCCTTTAAAGTGTATGATTTTCCTTGGAGTGTGTAATTTTCCCTTTGGTTCATATACCTCATGTTGCTTCATACATCTCACTTTTATATTGAAACAGTCATGTTAGAATCCTTTAGGACTTTGAGACTAGTCTGTATGCTTTATTTCTCAGTGAATGAAATGTGATGGTCACGTGGAAAAAATATTGGTGTATCACCCCACTAGATTAGGTTAAATTTAATCAAATTATAACTCTTTTCCCCAAAATCAAACATTATCATAGGTGAAATTACTTCAAGATACATTCAAGGAGCTATCCCTTAAATATAGAAGATCACTTCCACTATAGGTACACCCACATACTTGGAAGTGTTCCCATGTTACCAAAATTTGGAAGAAGATTGAACACCCTCTTCTAAGGTGCACCATGGGACCATTATCTTCAAGATAACTTGTCAAGGTGAATGTTGGTCTTGACAACATCAATTCAAAATTGGTGTGCTACTCAACATTTGGTGACTCCATCAAGGTAATATTTAGTTCAAGACCATTGTCCTATTATAAACTTGCTCTCATAATTCATGGTTCTCACTAGGTCATCCTCTTGTGGAGTGCCCAACCCCATTAATCAACCTATTCAGCCTAAACTTCTCCTTGAAGTTCAATATCCTTGGCCTAATCTACCCTTTGGAGAACCAATAGATTTTTCTAGAGAGGAAAAGGTTGAAGAAATTGAATATTTTGAGGATTTTGAAGAAGATATTGATATACCTCATGATTTCCCTACCTTCAACACTTAAAATCCAATTCACCTTCAAACATATGATGTTATTCCTCCTAATGCCACAAAAGGTGTGCCCATATTCAATGGTGAGAGTCATGTTACACCTAGTGAACACATTAGGGATGTCTCTAAATTTTGTAGCTTCCATAATATCACTCAAGAGAACATTTATATTAGACTCCTTACCATGTCCCTTAGGGGGAAAGCTCTTGATTGGTATAGGACTCTAGAAGGTGGATGCATTACCTCATGGGATTATTTTGGAGTATTAATGACCTAAAGATTTGGAAATGAAAGTGATCATGCCTCTCTCATACATCAACTAAATGTGATCAAAATAGGATCCAAATAAATGATGCATGATTTCAATGAGAGGTTTCAAAAGACTTGGTTTAGATTGCCTCCTCCCATGAGGCCACCTCCTAGTTTTGTGTTCCCTACCTACTTGAGAGTCATTGGTACTAAAATTGCTCTCATGATTCAATCCATGGGGAATTCCACTCTCCCCAAAGCATATGAAATTGATATCAAAGCTGAGAATGGTCTCATCCAAGTTGGAATATTACCTCTAAAGGTGTTTATGACTCTATTGTCTCATACTTCTACTAACATTTCAAATGTGGTCCAAATTCTTAATGTCAATACCAAGTCCAAGTAGGCAAAAAATAATATTGATTAGAAAGCAAAGTTCCTAGCCTTAGAGGATCAAAATAGACAATAAATTATGCAGCAAGGTGCCAAGAAAAATTCATATCCTTATCGATAACAATTTGGTTAGAAATATGGAAGACGAAGAGGTTAATGGCAACCTAACTTTGACAAGCCTACCAATGCATACAATCCTAACTCTACCACCAATGCAAGAGAAATGGTACCAATTCATATAAATTTGGTACAAGGAGAAGATTGGAAACAAAGCCAATTCATGGATGCTAATAAATGTGGAGATCAAGCTCTTGTTGATCAAGGAGGAGTTACTCCCCTCCTATTAGTTGAAGATGAAGTGATAATGTGAGTTAATGAGGGTTGGTAGCTTGAAGGTGAAAGCTTCACCAATTTCTTGGTGGAAGATAATTTTTGCTCAATCAAAGAGTATCTATTATAGAAAATACAAACTCCAAGAGGAAGGCTATATGAGGTGGTAGTAGCATGACCATAGGCTTATCCAATCCTCCTACAAGGTAGCAAGGCATGACTGCAAGTGTGATAGTTTGAAAAGCTCCTACACCTCCATCTAGTCAAAATGTGATAAATTATGATCAAAGTGCCTCCATTACTCAATATACAAGAAATTATTTACATCCAAGGACTCAAGAAAATGTGATTAATAGTGTTCTAAACATAGTGGATTCTTTGAAAAGTGCCAAAGTAACTATTTCCTTGTGGGATATCCTTCATATGCGTAGCCAAAAAGAGTTATTTTAAAAGCAATTGTCCACTATTCCTACTAGTCCTTCATCTTCGAATAAAATTAATAGTCATGTTTTCCTTGAAAATTCTCCTAATAATATTGTTAAACCATCTACTAGGACTAAGAAACCTCCACTATTTTACCTCACTCTCATAGTGGGTAACAAATTGGTTCACAATTGCATAGTTGATAGTGGAGCCTCTACCTTAGTCATGCCCAAAGTTGCATCTGATAAGTTGGGCCTACAATATGAGCCTCATAGAAAATTAGTGACCCAACTAGATGGTACACCTACTAATACCATAGGGCTAATAAAAAATTTGAGGGTCTTCTTGCACAATTATCCTAATTTTCCTATCCTTCAAGATATAGTTGTTATCGACCTCCCAACTCACTTTGCAATATGCCTGTCAAGAGATTTTAAATGTAAGATAGGTGGTTATATCTTAGTTTACTGGTCCTTATTTGCCTTTAGGATAAGATATGGGACCAAAGTAACATTATAACTCAGCCTCTTGGAAGGTTTCACATTGAACCATACATTGAAACAAGCTCTAACTTAAATTATGTTATTCATGAGAAGGAAGATTCTAATGTGGATGATGGAGCTTCTAAACTTGAAGGAATATCTAATTTGTTCTTAGATGAGTATGGTGTAGATTCATATTGACATGATCCTTATACATACTTTGAATAAACTAACCTTGGGACTTATATCATGCATGAAGAGCCATTTGAAGGAGCTGAGGTGAGTGTCAAACATTCTCATGCTACTGAAGGTAACTATATGATTCATGAAGATGATGATCATATATTGATGAATCTAATTAAGCACCATAGTGGGAAAAATGATGTATTTATCCTTTCCAGTGATGAGGATTCTTTGGATGATAATACTCATGAGGTGGATGAGAATGATTTGTGGAAAATGTTTGATGTCATTTGTCATAAGTTTGATCATCTTGGTAATGTTACTCCTTCTCTCAAGAAGTCTACATATGATTTGGTTACTTCCTTCAATAAACATGATGTTGATTTTCTCAATAAGTATAAAGAAGAGTCTCACGTTGTGAATGAAGAATAACTATGGAAAAATCTCAATGCCGTATACAAGGAGTTTGATAAGTTGGGCAAGTCTCCCTTTTCTTCAAGATATTATATATCTAATGTCAAGGTTTCTAATGAGACTATTGATCATGTTGAAAAGTTTTATATCAAGCATAAAGATGAAGGTGATTCTGCTAATCAAGAATCTACTATCATGAAGCATTTTGATGATGCTAGTGTCCAAGAAGTTGTAGACATGGATAATAAGGTTAAGGTAGAAGTTGTTATGCCCCAAGAACAATCAGGATACCCACCTAATTTTGAGCTAGATCCAAATTTATTGTATCATGAAGAAGAGGAACTTGATACTTTCAAACATCAAGCACTTCCTGTCTTGGAAGAAGATAAGGTTGAAAAGACTATCATACACTCCAGTCTACATTTTTTTGGAGAACATCTAATGGATAAGAAAATATTTTTAGTTCCAACCAAGGATCTCATAGAGAAATAAATATCATTAATGAAAGTCCCATGTAGTTCACTTGTAGACCTAAGAATATTCAAAGGTGATAGGCTTCTTGATCACCTAAATATGCAAGTGATTGGTGATGAACATGATCCTCATGCTAGGATGCATTCATGGAGTGATGAAGATGCCAAGGGAACCATTTTTGACCCTGGTTGAGGTGTGATCAGATGTTTCACATCAAGATGAGGTTTTGTAAATAGTAGGATAGGTGTGTGTTGTGTTCCCAAAGTGTTCTAGTTGAGCACATGTGTGTTTCTCATCTTGTGTCTTGTTCTTATTATTTTCTATTATTTGGTGTGTTGTCAAAGGTAATTTGTGGGTCAACTAGTGTATGTGTGACTCCATATCCCAATGGATAGGATTAGGCAATTGGTCATGGCATAAAAAGCATACCACCCTTGGGAAATCACCAAAGATGTTGACATTTTTGACCATAAGTCAAAATGGGTCAACCCCCTATAGTCAAAAACTTATATAGGGGTATAACATAGTGTCATAGGGTGTTTTTTAGTTCATTTGATGTAATTTAATGCCATTTTATCCTTGGTCATAGTCTAATTAAGTCTTATGTCAATATGAGTCACTTAGGGGTCATTTTTTGGGTCTCATATATAAGTAGCAGGTTTTCATGGTGTTTGAGCAGTTTAGAGTCATGGGAAAAGTTTGCATATGTCTCATGAACTTATTGGAGATATATAGGATTAATAAAAATCTCATAACACAACTCTAACTGGACTAGACCATCATGAGACATCATTCAAAAATAGATGGGTTGACTCACTTGTGCACATTATAAATGTGCTAAAAAAGTCTTGCATGGCCAAAAGATCACATGTGATTAATGCCCTTAGTGATAAGAATATCCCTTAAAAATATGGAATCTTGATGAGCTCTTCATATCAATATATTAATATTTGAATTTGAACAAGCAGACAATGACCATCATGTGGACGTTAATGACAGTCATGTAGACATCAAAATAAAGTTTGGTAATTAACCATTGGGGTTTAAATTATGATGAACGTGTGGATGTCAATGACAGTTACAAGAACATAAATGATGGGCATACATATGTCAAAATAAATTATTGTAAAATAATCATTTAAATTCAAATGGGGGTAGATCCAATGGTTGGCATTTGAACATACATCTAGATCTGACAGTGTGAGGATAACCTAATAGAATTAGTGGGTCCAGGTAAAATCAATAGTACATGTTCAATTGTACCAAGTAGATCAATGCTATGAGTAGGATTCAAAGGTCAAGGAGCTCATATTGAGTGTAATGCTGCCAATTTTCATAATCTTGGGACCCCAAATTAATGATCAATACCAGCATTGAAGATCAAAGCAAAGAGACTCTGAATGAGATTGATAGAGCAAATTTGATCAGATTTCAGATAGATAAGATGAAGCTATGTGTCCAAATGACAATAGGTATAGTTTAGAATGGAATGAATAACATGAAAAAGGCATGCCAGATGGCCAACTATGTAGGATCAAGGGTTCTATAGCAAAGCAAGTCTTTCAGACTCATACACTACCCTGAAAGCTCAGTCAAAGACTTGATATGAACAATAACTACCAAATGTGAAGAACAAAGTCCAAAAAAGAAAAAAATGATTGAAGATAGTGAATACATATGTCTATAATATATTTAGTATCTAGGAAAGTGTCTATGACTATGATAACATATGTGTCGAATCTCCTAATTCAATTTTAACTGCTTGAGAGATGATCCATGATGAAGGCAGTTTCACAAAAGTTAGTTGAAGAGTCTCTACACCATTTTGGAGAGTTTTCCATGGTTTATATGGACATTTGTCTTAGGATACATTAATTTTCTATTTCACACTCCATTCTCCTATAATGTAACTGGTTCTCATGCCTTGACATGTGGCATTGTGACCTTTGATCTTCTCTACTTCATTCTTTTCTCTTCTTTTTTGAATTCTATACGTAGCTACCATTTTGGCCTTTGTAAGATAGACCACACCTGGTATGGTGAATCCCTGATAATTTGATGTCACATTTTACCTTATAATAATTCAAGTAATCTATTTTTGATTTCAATAATATCTTGTTCAAGTGTGTAAAGTGATGAATGGTTAAGTTCAATGATTTTTATCATTTGCTTTTCCTTGTCCTTTCATGTCTTCTTCAAGAAACTCTCATTCTAACATGTCATATAGAGTGTATTCAAGTGTGTTAGGATCCATTAAATTGTTTATGATTTTCCTTGGAGTGTGTAATTTTCCCTTTGGGTCATTTTCCTTGTGTTGCTTCATAGATCTCACCTCTATGTCAAAACACTCATGTTAGAATACTTTAGGACTAGTTTTTATGATTTATTTATTAGTGAATGAAATGTGATGGTCATGTGGAAAATATCTTGGTGTATCACCCCATTAGAATAGGTTCAATTCATTCAAATTCTAACTCTTTTCCCCACAATCAAGCATTAGCATAGGTGAAATCACTTTAAGATACATTCAGGGAGCTAGCCCTTAAATCTAGAGTCTCATTTCCACTATAGGTACACCCACATACTTGGAAGTGTTCCCATGTTGCCGAAATCTAGAAGAGTCTTGAACACCCTCTTCTAAGGTGCAAGATTTGGTGATAACACTTACCATAAGAGATTCGGTTGTTGTTAGGGACTAGATTCCTTGGCCACATTTGAAAGTTAAATTTTAATTGAATAATTTTGACTTACCTTCTATCTTCTCCATCTAAGAGCTTCTTCTTAATGTTATGAATCAAAAATTTGGATTGAAACCGACTTCGGCATGGTGGAAAGATTGACGATGGAATTGTGACACACATTTTAAAAATTATTCTCTAGGATTTATGTACCAAGTCATGATCCCTTTCTCCCCTGCTCTCTACAAGCTTTATCAATGTTTGGGGATTAAATCCTCCCCATAACTTGGATTTATAGACTCGCCATAATTTGGAATGCTAGGATGGAACCTAAACTCACCCATTTCTTGTGGTGCCTAGTTTATCAAGGTCTCCCACTCAGGGAGTGGATCTTTCACATGATAATTTTTTCACCTAAGTGTCTTGCCTACCAACAACTTGAGTCATTCAAGCACCTCTTTTAGTTCTATGCATGAGCCAAATATACTTGGAATTAGATTCATAGCCTATCCAACCTTATTACCCTGAGCCTTTTTATTGATGACTTGGTTTTCTGGGGGACTTGACTAACTAATAAACTTTTATTGCTTTTTTGTCAAATTTTATTTATAGCCATCATTATTTTTTAGTTATGGAAAGCTATAAATAATGTTATATTTAACAATGATGAATGTTCTTGTAATTTTTATCTTAAAGACAAGGTTTTTATTGTTTCATCAGTTTACATGCATATTTAAGCCCAAATGGACAAGGTTGTGATGGGAGTTCGCAACCTTTAAGAGATGTTGGACCAATGAGGTATTTCGCCTTACATTGTGAGTAGGGTTCCATAAGATGGGCCACCCTAGTGCTACCACCACCACTACCCAAGAGGTGCATAATCCCATCATGTAGTCATTTGCACTTTTCTACTCATTTTCATTTTGGGGTGCTGATGATCATTTTTATTGTATGGTAAAGTTGACACAACTCCCTCTTGTAAAGGTTCTCCTGCTAGCACTGTTAATCAAGTGCAACCTGTTAATGATTGGACTATTGATATGACTTTAGATTCCCTAGATGGTGGGGTGGTGCCAAATACCCCTTCCCCAAAGACTTACACTTGGGTGACTCTACCACCCAATGATGCTCCTATGCATCGTCACTTGGGTGTTATAGCTAGTGCTTAATTTATATGTTGTAGTATGGGTTTGAGTGCCACATATTGTTCATCTTTTTTGTTTCCTATTTTTTATCTATGTTGAGCTGAGACTTTTCCTCCGGTGAGGATTTTACAATATGAATACCAACCGACTGCTTTGCTATATAACTTCCATATATTATTATATATATAATATATGATATCCTAAAGCATTATAATAGTAAATATTTAAATTTATTTTAGGGTTTAAAATAACATGATACTTAATACAAAATAAAATGTATCATATACTCATCAATTTTTAATTTTGTAATTCCATTTACCATTTAAGATTATTTTGCATTTATCTTATCCATCTCCCTTGTGGACATATATGAATACTTGGACCTATTTGCTTTGAATCACCTTTATGGGATCTTAACTAACTTGTGTTAATAGGGCTACTTGGCCAAATAAATAATAATTGCATTAGACTATTATTTATGTTATTTTAATTTAAATAATATGTTCCATTATTTTTTGTGTTAATGGGTTTGGGGTATCTAGTAAAAATCCATGTAAGGTAGATAATGTTAGTTAAATACCTCTGCCTCCAAGAGTCTTCAAGCTCCAATTTGATGGGGCAGTTTGGGGCAATCCTAGAGCCTTTAGAGTAGTATGTATCATTTGAGATTACATTGGCTCCTTGATTCTAGTTGTTTCATTCAAATTGGCCAATGGGACCAATAATAAAGATAAGGCTCAAGCTTTGTATTTGGGAGTGAATTTGGTTGTGTAGTGTGGCATCTCAAATGAGATAATCAAAGGTGAATCGATGGTCATAATACATGATTTAAAAAATAGGCATGCATGTGCATGACATATTGAAAACATCTTGGGTTAGGCTTGGGATCTTCTAATCTCATTCTCTTCCTGTGAAGTTATTTATTATTTTTGGGAATCAAACTTGGTGGTGAAGTTCTTGGCCAACTGAGGAATTGAGTAGGTCAAGGATTTCATTTATGATAACTATTGGGGATCTTGGCTTATGTCACCCCCTAATATATCCAATTTCTAAGGCCTTTGCTATTTGCGGTTTATTACATAAGTATTGTGGGAGGATGTTTGAAGTTGACATATTTAATCATTATTTGATATACGGTAATTTAATTTTTGATTACAATTCATGTTGGTGACTCATATCAAGGTGGGAGACTCAAAACCATTTATTGTTCTCTTTGCCTTATTTGAATTCCATGTCCTCAAGGAGATCTTGTGTTTATGTGAGGAACTCTAGGTTCAAAAATGGATGTAGCAAAGTATGGATTTTTTGATGCAGCTTACCATTTGTGAGTCATTGTTAAGAGTGTGGGTCGAGAAGTGATATATGTCTTTTGAGGGTAGTGTGAATGAAACATGGATTAAACATGTGTTCATGGTGAAGTATGGGTAGATTATTGAGGTGATCAAAGCTATGGTGGGCTATGTTTATTTGGTTACTCCATACATAGTAAAGTTAAACTTAGATTTTATGTCTCTTTTTTTTAGCAATTTTATGTTGGTTGTGGAGGATAAAGATTTGGTGAAGGCAGTGGTAGAGGGGATGATAAGGTCATGTTTTTGATTGGGTTTAGATGAAGCCATTACAAGTTTTCTAGAGAAAATCCAAATTGAATTACTAATCTTGGGGAGAGAGATGATTGGTCTTATCCATATCTCAGTCTTATGGGAATTGGAGATGCATTTGGTTGAAGCTTTGGTGTTCATTGATCAAGTGCAGGGGTCATACAGTCTCTGATCCATTCTTAAAAGTAAATAAATATGGTGGATGTTGGTGCTTTAAGGTCCCCCCTTCCATCATGTGGGTTATTATTAGAATTGTGTTCTTTTTATCAGGTGTCAGTTACAACAAGGTTACTAGTTAAGTCATTCAGGGGTGGCAAGGGAATGTAACTTCCTACCAGGTTATTGGAAGCCATGTAATATGGGGTGTCTCAACATAAAAGAGAGATGGTGGTTGTGACTAGGGCTAGTTTGAACTCAATTTAGAGGGTGGAAGTTGGGTTAGGGAAAGGCAGACAAGTGGTTGAGGTAGGTTTAGCTATGGTTTTGGGGATGTTGGGTACAACTCCGTAGGAAGAGGTAGTTGTGGATGATGCATGAAGGGGTCTCGCAGCCCCATTGCTTGATGGGGTAAATTATGAGCCCTTTTCTAAAGTGGTTTATTTTTGTGTCTCCTCTACTTGCTCGTTGGTGGGTATTTTTTGAGTTTGAATTATATTATCAAATGTGTTGTAGTTGTTTTTTGGTTTGGTCTTGGTGGGACTGTTTACCCTTGATGTAATCTTAGTTACCCTTTCTTGGGATTAAGCTGATTGTGGTTATTTTATACTTCTCGTTCCATCATGGATTTATCTCTAAAGCTTACAAGGTTTCTTGGTTTGATTTGTACTATGGGTGAGGGCCCCCTTTATTCCTCAATTATCTATAATAAAAAAATATGTGTGCCATTATTTAAAATAATGTATCATAAAACTATTGCAAGATATAGTTTTTCAATATGTTATCAAATGTTAATTAGTTTTTCATATAATTCAATGATATAAGACTTTATTCACATAATAAATTTATATAAAACTTTAATGCATATTTTTTCAAAAATTTATTTATTATAATAATATTAAAAATTAATTTTAAATATTTATTCAAATAATTTATTTAATATAATTAAATAATAATGATAATAAATATAAAATTAAAAAAATTAATTGAAACTTTGTTAAATACTTTACTATTTAGAAATTAAATAAAATTAAAATTAAAATATATAAATAAAAAAAATTAAATAATCAATTAATTTAATTTGTATTATAAAAATTCCATCTAATAAAATTAATTATATGTAATACTCATATTCATTCACAAAGTTCTCACACATGCTTCTACCCATTTCCTCCTCCTCAATATCCTCCTCAAGTTAGTGGCCAATAGGTATATATAAAATTTATAGTTTCAGAAAAAAGATCATTCATAATTAATGAAAATAATGTTATGTCATTGATAGAGATTTCACTTTAGTTTCACTTTGAGGTAATGGAAATAATGTTATGTCATAGTAGATGGACACTTAATATAAAATGTTTTACCTTTTTTAATTTTAGAAAATATAATTTGTATATACATTTATCTTTTAAGAAGTTATGGTCAAATTTATTCAAAATGTTGTCATACATAAAAACCTATGCAACATAGTGATAATATAGAAAACTAAAGAGGTAAAAAGAGGACATACTTCAAACTCTCCAAAAATAATTGAGTGAATAATCATTCTTTTGGCATAAATTTTCTTTGATAACATAGAGATGAAAAACTTTATATGGGTTTGAAATCATTTTGTCTCAAATATGGGCCCCAAACTTCATATCTATACAATAATGTCTGAGTAACCAATGTATGGAAATGATGAATCTTTGTTCAAATATGTTGAAATTATAGCTGAAAACATTGTCTTTCCAATGAAGTCAATGTTGCATGTCTTTTATTAAGTCTTTCTTCGATTACAAATACAAGGTTAAAAGGTAGTCTAAAAAATATCATACGCCACCTTGACCACTTGTGCTTTGTATGTCACATTGATTACAAATGTTACTTTCTTGGATACACTAAATTCTGTGATTTTTTAAAAATATATAATTCGAGACCATTTTTATCACAAATTATTGTTTAACATATTAAAATGATTTTGAAGACACGTGAAAGTAAAATAATATCAAATTTACAAATAATTAAATTGTAACATAGATCTTAACAAAATATTATAACTACTAATATTAGTTAGATTTTTTAAGATAAGATCCTTTAATTTATCAGTATAAAGCCCAACGAATATAGGTGAGAGTGGACAACCTTGTTTCACTCTAATATTATTGTGAAAACCATATAAAAACTTACATATATCATTCAAACTTATAATTTTTTTGGTAATAAAATAGTATTGTTGTCTCATAACCACCAAATATTTGAATTTACTTTATAATCTTATAAAATAAAAATATTTTAAAAAAAAAAAAAAGTAACAAATCATGTTTATTTAAAAAAAACATTTTCCAATCAATAAATAAATAATCTAGAACTCATGGATTGATATTACTCTAAAACAAATAATATATAAATAAATAAAAACTCAAATAAATATTTAAAGTATATTTAAAAATAATAATTTAATAAAAATAACTATAAAATAAATATATATAACTAGCAATTGCCCCGAGGGTACAAAGAAAGCCAAAGGAATTGTATATTTTTGTTTAGTAATTATATCTAGTATGTATTAATATATAATATATCAATTATATATAAATATTATCTTATATAATATATAAATCATATGAATGGAAATGACCTTATAATTATTGAGCTGTTCACATAAAATTTGTTGATTTTTTTTTGCCTGATTCAACACCAACTTCATCATTACCAGTTGGCTAATCAAAAACACTACAAAGAGAAATTTATTAAGTATTTACATTCGATAAGAAATAAGCATTCAAATTATGAAAATATATGTAACAAGAATTAAAATTCATAACAATTATCAAAATTTTAATTCCAAACTAAGATTAAGCACAAAGATGTAGCCACAATCATTGTATAGTACAAATCATGAAAATGGTTGGATGTTAAGTTATTACTAACAATTACCCCAAATGTGCAAATTACACTAGAAGGAATGAGTGTTTTCTTTTCATTTATGGTTAATATGGATCTTTATTTAATTAATTACGTTTTGTCTTAATAGATTAAGGGAATTGGGGTTACATATGTTGTACATAGGGTTAGGTTCCTTGAAATTGAATTTCCAATCACAATAATTACTTATGATAGGGTCTGGCAATTTACCAATTTGGTTAGAGAATGTAAAGCTAATATGGATAAGATGAATGATGTCTAAATCATGTTTCATGGTCTTTTAAGTGTTATCCACGTTTGATGGTGTGGATGTACATCAAAAAATAATAGAAAGGGGTTTGCAAGATATGGACACCACACTCTGTGCAATACCACATTGAATTTGTCTGCTCCAACTGAAACTCATAATAAAATTTAGTAATTACATAAAAGAACATAAACTATAATATATTTTTACTTATCCACATGGATCTTTCAAATTCAGGTAAAAAAACTCTCATTTTCAATAATCCAGCATCCCCATTTATATAAATTGTGTGAACACATTTAAGCTTGGAATATGATCACTTAAAAAATGAAAATTATTTTGAATTAGTTTGATTAGCATGAATGTATCTTTTTATCGACCGGTTATATTCTTTTATATATATTTTTTGATATATCAGTTCAAACAAAAATAAAAGTTATCCACTCATGCATTGCACTTCTTGATTGCCACTCTAAGTTATGCCTTTCAATGTAATAAACTAAATAATTAAAACAAATATTTCATTGACATCATTAAAATAAAAAAAAGAAATGCTTAATTTTTTAAAAAAAAATTACGATAATTAATATATCAAATTTATGTTTATAATTCCAATGTATCCTAACTAAAGAGTAATGGAAGATTGATTAGATTAATAAATAAATACTAAACATGGTTGTAAATATACCAACAAAATAACCAATTGGAAGGATGAAAAAGACAATCTATGAGTTGTTAAAGTGATAGTAAATATAATCATTTGTCACCCCTTTTAAGGATTTTAAGCCTGCCATTTAATTCCCAAATAGATCCCCCAAAACCAATCATAAATTATACTAACCAACTAAATGTGGGTCTTCCTCTACCCTTCCCATCAATTCACAATAATGTAAAATCAAATATGCGCTAACCAACATTTAATGAAACTCATGATGGAATCGAATAAAGTCACTTTCATGATATAATATAGAGACTCATTGTATTGTATAAAACTATTTTAAACCCAATATAAAACACAATATTATGAAGTCAAACCATATCTATCCATTTTGATGATACACACACACACACAAAATAATAATAAATCCATAAGAAATCAAATTAAATAATAAATAATAATGTATATTAGGAGTTTCATCGACCATAATACTATTGCTATTTTATCAAATTACCCATCATAAATGAAGTATCTTTCTTCTTTATGGATGCCTTATAAGGGATGACAACCATAGGGATAAATAGTATGCAACGTTAAACCCCTAAACCTATCGTCTTCCTCAAAACCTCCAAATATACTGGCAAGATGATTATTATTAGTATTATCATTACTATTAACCCCTTCAGTGGCCATAAAATGCAAATGATTCTCTATGTTGAAAAATTGGTATTTTTGAAGTAGCGAAGCATAAGAAGGCACTAATTGAGCCACAAGTTCACCACTTAAAATGCTTCTCCTATGATTCAAACAAGCGACCTACTATAAATCGAACATATTTCTATTGGATGAACATGTAGAAAACTATTTAGATTGATGACGATGATGTATGAGAAAAGAATATGGCCCAAGTGGCCTTTTGTATTCATACAGTGATACATATGCCATATGATTATTCTAACCTCCCAAATTAGACTTTTCATCCAACATCATTAACATTGTTTCCATATCAAGTTTCACTCTTTTATTTTCTTTAACTCAGCCTAAGAGCAAAATCACCACCATTATTTTTATCTCAGCTATTTCAACTCAAGTGGAACCGCATTCCATTTCAATCAAGGATTTCAATGGATTCAGAAAGCCCCTCTACACTTTCAATAGACTACAAATATGCATTTATCTCCATGTCTAGATAGGACATATATAATGTATATTTACTATGGCCATATTTCTTTCTGGGAATGCGATTTGCTTCATATTTGTTTCTTGTATTTAATAATCAACAACGTCATATGCTACCAAAATTCTCTGCACCACCACTTCCCCCAAACCACCACCATTCAAAACTAGATTGTTAACACGGGAATATGCCATTTTGTCTCTTTGTGAGATGAATCTTGAGGCCTTTCCATGCCATATAAACCTCCAGCTTAATAAAATATAGTATTCACATAACCATCATGATTGCTTCTACCAATTTCCTCCCCCCTCCTCTCTCCTCCCTCCTCCATAATATAATTACCATTAATTATTTAATCCTTTCCCCTCCTCTTTACAATTTGTTAATTATTGTGATAATGGCTCCATGTTTCCTCTTTATGGTTTTTCTTTTTTCCTTTTAAAAGTTAGCTCTCATTCAAGATATACAAAGGTATTTTTAATTATGAATAAATAGATTTCAATTAAATTTTAATATAAGTAACTTGTGCTCAATTAAATTTTTAAATTCGAGAGTAATAAAGATAAATGAAGGGTTTCAAAATGGTTCTTTAATATTGGAAGATGGAAAATTGAGATTTTGTGGAAATTTATTAAAAATCATAAAAACTTGTGGTGAACGGAGGATCTCATGCAAACCATAAACATAATGATTGTAAGACCCATAATTATAGATTTTATATTTATTAAAGGTATTAGGTAAGAAAAAAACTTGTGTATGTATTTTTCAAATCTAGGACTTCAAAAATCTTGCTAAGTTTTTAAAATTTTGCTTTGATCACTAAGAAAATACACTTATTATGCTTGTCCTAATTATGTAGTTAGATCTGAAAAATTAAGGGAAAATATATGGTTTGGAGCCTATGTCACATCAGATTATAACAAAGCTATCTAATATTTTACAAGCTTCTCAATAGTGTACAATATTGAAAATAATACTCTAATAATTATAGTAATTTATCAATCAAGAAAACTAGTGCAATGTAATATGTCACTATCATGAACTTCAATGCTACAATGAAATCTCTATAAACACTTATAAATGCTCAATAGATTATTGTGATTAATAAATTCTTGATGCATTTCAATTGACAGCTAATATATTGCCCTTAAATTTCTAGATGTATTAGGGTACTATGTATTTATAGACATTTTGAATTAAAACCATAATAACACCTAAGCCCCAAAATCATAATGGTCCCAAAGATAAAAATAAGGACCAATAGATGCGTTGAAATAAGCCAAATGGAACTAAAATACATGAGACCATAACCATATAATAGGTTTTCATATATCTAGGACCATATAATATAGCTCTGGTAGGAGACATAAAAAGAAAAGGGGAGAGAGGAGAAGGAATGAGAGATAAGGGGTGTAAGTGAAGAAGGAAAAGGACCATTTAGAGTTAACAATTTCAACAATAATACTTAATTTAAACTAGTAATCAACAAGTACATAAACATTCTAGAAATATTTAATTTAATTACTTATAAATGCTTAAGGGCCATTTTTGGGTCTCCACATTTTGCCCCACTTTAATGTGTATGTGTGTGCATACATATGAAAGTAAAAAATAATTATGTTATAAATACAAGATTTTGTGCCTCTAATGCTCCTGAACAAAGTCAAATATAATTTTGGATCCTACAAAAACATTTTTGCTTTTTATGTATATACAAGGGTGAGTGCCAATAATAACAATCTATTGAAATCTAGAAAACAAAAAATGATATACTTGATTTTACTAAATATGTGTAATGCCCATGTGAAATCATGAACCTTTGAACCTTTGATAAATTTTGCGTACATTTTTATGTACAACTTTTAGTAAAAAGAAAATCAAGCTACAATATTCTAAGTGTTCAGAAAAAAATGATAAATAAAATATTGAATATATCCCATGGTGGGAATAGGTTTCACATCTTGAGTATGCCTTGACATGAGAGGAAGTGAATTTTGAATTCCCCCATTTATAGGAGTAAAACATGTGTTGAATGCCTAGAATTTGGATGAATAAAATGAGAAGAAATCATGCTCCCATTCTGATATTTCTTATGACTTGTGAAGCACATATATCAAAATAAAATAATTGTGTGTATCATGTCTAAGATAAAATATAAAGCAAATGATGTCTAACATAGAACTATGTCACCATAGAAGCATGTATGTTATAAATACTTTTTTCTATACGAGACTATGATAGTATTAATATAATTGTATGCATAATATACCCCACATGGGTGAAATATAAGAAATAGAAGATAAATAAAAAATGTTCCATGTGAGCTTATGATATAGGAAACGTGGTAATAGTATCATAAGATATAAAAATGTAAAACATAAATATGGGTTCTTGTTCCTAATAAATAAATTAAATAAATCATGAAAATGTACGCAATAAAATTATTTTTTTATGATATGGAAAATAAATAAAATTAGTGGCATGTGCCAACACATAACCAATAAAAATCAAATTGAGAAAGACACAAAACACATGGACTCAAATGTAAAAGGAAATACACTTATGATAGAAGTATTGGGATAGAGAAGCAATAATTTATCTAGAATAAAACATGGAAAAGAAATGACAAATGAATGAGAACTAGTAAATCAAATAAAGATGAAGACTAGATCCAAATGGAAAAGATAAATGTACAACAATTAAAGAAAAATTGAAACAATGAAATGATCAGTCATTTTATAAAAAATAATAAAGAAATAATCAAACATGTAGTACT
This sequence comes from Torreya grandis, assembly GCA_037957365.1. Classification (NCBI taxonomy): domain Eukaryota; kingdom Viridiplantae; phylum Streptophyta; class Pinopsida; order Cupressales; family Taxaceae; genus Torreya; species Torreya grandis. The sequence continues at coordinate 543,012 of JARHVA010000580.1, read as the reverse complement.
ATGATAAAAGACAAGGCTCAAATATAAAACCATTGTAAGCACATATTATTAGTTTGATTCTTCAAAGATTTTCTTTTTAATATAGTACGGTGATATGCTTTTGTTAAAAAAAATATGTGACTAAAAATGGGCCAAGCCAACTAGGCTTAAATTCCCCTTTTTGTTCTTTGTTTGCATTGGCATTTTTTTATTTTATTTTTATAATTTGTCACCCACATTGAATTATTTTTGTCTTATTTTTTTCATTGTAAGCCTTTTTAAGAGAATTTTTATATATTCTCAAGTGATCAATAACATCAATTATCATTTAATCTAAAATTGACTACCAGTGTAATCTATTTTCTTTATATCGATCATCATTAATAATTTATTTTAGTGATACTCTCAAATATAAAATTTTAAGTTCAAGAGACAATATTTGTTTAGTCTCATATTCTAATGCATAGGGAATTTTCATATATCTATGTTCTAAAACTTGTTGTATATACCCATAAATCCAAATGTATTTGATATTTTCAATGACTACCGAGTTTAATCACTATTTTTGATAAAATATTGCAAACAATATTTAGCTTAACCATTTCCCTATGGGTAGTGATGAATAGATGATGTATGTCTGATCATATACTTATCACAAAATTTTTTTATTGTCTTATAATTGAAAAATAAAACATTATAAATCACAAAACTTTTTTATTGTCTTATAATTGAAAGATAAAACATTATAAATCATAATCAAAGATGGTAAGACAATTTTTTTAATTAATGTGTCATAAGAAACCTTAAAATATATTCACCTATAGTAGTATTCAAGTGTACCACTTTTACCCAATTGGTAAAATATTTTGTTATTGTGATAATAAAGTTATGACATTTTAAAAAGAAGGTTAATGTTTTTAACTAAATCAAGTCCCCATATGAATAATTTCCACGGTGACATTATGTTATAGTAACTATTGAGATGAAGCATGTGTAATATTATTATCTTTGGAATTTTTCACATATCTTAAAATCTTCATCAAAATTATGTTCCATTGTATTCTAATAATAATCCATTATAATAAACTTATGTGACATGAAATTTCCACTAAAGTGTCATGAGAGTTTAGTATTATGAACTTATTATAACATAATTATAGCGTATTCATGTCTAATACATCTAATTAATTCCGTATCGAAAGATCGTTTAAAATGTACAATGCCAATAATGACTTGTTTGATTGCTTCTCTTTGTAACTTATTTCTATAACTTATTGAAAAAATATGGAGGAATTATTTCTTCTATCATTTTAAAGTGAAAGAGTTAATCTTATTAAATAAATAAAATCCTCATATGGAAAATATCCATGATGACATTATAGGTTGTAACTCTTAAGATGGAATATGTGTAAAATTACTATCTTTGAATTTTTACACATATCTTAGTATATTCATAAAAATCATGTTTCATTGTATTCTAATAATAACTTAATATGAGAAACTTATTTGAAATGAGCTTTCCACTAAAATATCCTCCACATTCACTATTATGAAATTCTTGTAACACATTTATAACATCTTCACATTCAAGACATCATCAAAATATCTTCTAAAACATACACTTCCAATAATAAAAATTTTGTTTGTAATTTCTTGAAATATATGGAGTAATTATTTATTTGATAAATATTTAAACACATTTGTATGCCATTCTAAATTTATCATACCACTTTATAATGTCAACACATATAAAGAGTTCAAATGTTCTAGCTCAATTATAAATTGTGTTAATTCTTCATATTTAAAATGCATGATCATCACTAATATTGATAAGGAATAAAATAACAACATTATCCATAGCATATACATATCTATTATTATTTCTAAGAATATTATCAATATCAAACATGTTAAATTGGGTAATTAAATTTTGTATGAAATATATGTACATGGAATAAGTTTTTCTTCATTGGTTTCATAAATAATCATTATTTAGTTAACCAATAGTTAAGAATATCCATAAATCATAATATATTTAAATTTTAATATACATTCCACATGGATTCATAAGATTTAAGTGCCTCACATTTCAAAAAGTTATTGGTACATGAAAAAGACAACATATATGCTAGTGGCATAATATCTCCTTGGAAAGTGATGATTAAACTTATAAATCCTACCCTTGAAAAAAATTTAAAACTATAAAAATACATATTCCACATATTAATCTTATTAACATCCATTACAAACTAATTATGAAAATTATCATCTAAACTCATGTGGTATACTAAAAGGAGCCTTAGTTCACTATTGTATAATGAATTGTCCTTTCACTAATTTTTATGCTAAAACTTGAGATCAAATTTTATTAACAACATGAATCACTTGGATATTATCCCTAATTGATGGCATTTAGACATTATGTATTTAAAATAATTAACTTTTATAATCATGTGTTTCATTGTTAAGCATATAATATCTAAGTTTATAAGTTGTGAACACAATAACCAAGTGTAATTTATCCATTGTATTATAATTATTTTTATAATCCATGGAGGTTTTACTAAGTAAAAAAATTCTATTTAATTTCTATCATCATCATTTTGTGTAATCAATTCCTCAAAACATGTTTTTTTTAAAATATCAAACAATAATTCAATCTATATGGATTAAGTGGTTTAATGAAACGAGGATTGGATAAATATTTTTTAATTATATTGAAATACTTTTAAAATTTATCATCCCATTTGAACTGGATATCTTTTCCTAATATTTTAATAAAAGTTGGGTTCCCTCAACAAGTTGAGCAATAAATCATTTAATAGATTGAATTTTTACATGTTTTTTTTATTAATAAGATTCTTAAAAGGAGACATCTCAACAATATCTTTTATTTTATATATATCAAATTTTATGCCTCATCTAGATTTAGAAATAATGAAACCCGATAATATAGCAATAACTACACCAAAAACATATCTCTTGAGATTCAATCATACTTTATATTTTCTTAGTTTCTCAAATATTTTACTCAAGCTATGCATATGATTTTCTATTTTATTTGACTTTTAAAATATATCATATATCTAATCCTGTAAGATGTAATGTATATAGTCATGAAATATATGTGTCATAACCATCTAATAAGTAGTTTCTGCATACTTAAGTTTAAAATTCATAATCACATATAAATGCATACCCCAAAGTATTATAAAAGAAGTCTTATGTTGAATACTAAGATTTACCTTAATTTTATTATAGCCTAAAATTCCATTCATAAAAGGAATGCATATAATGTCCAATAGTAGAATCAATAATCATATCAATAGTAAGCGATATAAAGTCATCTTTGGGACATGTCTTGTTTATATCTTGAAAACATGTACATATCGTAATTCCCCTAGTTGGTTTTCTATGTAACAAAATATTAAAAATACACTTCCAATAATCAATATTTCTAATAAAACTAACACATTTATTTTTTGTATTTCTTCCTTAACTAAAAACCCCACTTTATGATGCATGTTAATAATATTTTTCTTTATAGGCTTGGCATAAATATTTACAACAAGGTTATGTACTAAAATATAAATAGACAGACTAGGGACATCAACATAAGACCATCCACTCAATGGATAAGAGCAGAATCCTTGGGATGGCCCTCAAACTTGATATATCCAAAGCTTATGATAGGGTCTCATGGACTTTTCTATTCCAAGTGATTAGAAAATTTGGGTTTAATGATAAATTGTCTTGTTTATTATGGAATGCGGTCTCTTTTGCTAGATTCTCAGTGCTGGTTAATGATGTTCCTAGAGGGTTTTTATCCTCCTCGAGAGGAATTCGTCAGGGAGAGCCTCGCTCCCCGTTCCTATTCATCATTATGGCTGAGGCACTGGGAAGATACATACAAGCTGATATAGTTTCAAAAAAGCTAGTAGGCATCAAACCTGCCTCTTCCCTTCATCCTATGGTTATACAGTAGTTTGTGGATGATACCATCTTATTTGGTATCTCATTGGTGATCAAAGCTAAAAGATGGAAGAATATACTTAATGATTATGCCAGAGACTCGGGACAAAGAATAAATTTCTAGAAATGCAATGTGTACTTCTTCAACACTCCCAATGAACTTAGATATATAATCATTGATATCTTAGATTGTGTTGAGGCTAGCCTACCAGCTACCTACCTAGGTCTCCCACTTTTGATCAAAGAGGTATCTTTAGGTTTTTGGAATGGTATTGTGGAACGTACACAGAGGAAATTTCTTGGGTGGAGGGGAAACTACTCAGTAGTGCGGGCAAGTTACAACTTCTTCGGACATCCTTGCAAGGTATTCTTACTTACTTCATGTCTCTTTTTAAAATTCCTAGGTATTTTGCTGAAAAGCTGGAATAGATCCAAAGGAAATTTTTATCAACGAGAGTGGAAGACAAACAGAGAATTTCTTTAGTCAGATGGGAAAAAGTGTGTCTCCCAAAATATCATGGTGGACTTAATATAAGATCCATCAAGAAAATGAATAAAGCCCTCCTCTCAAAAGTTAGTTGGAATCTAATTCACAAAAACAGTGAGTGGGGGGAAATAATGTATGCCAAATACATGCATAGCATTGATGATTCCAACTTTCTTCAATAGGCGAGATTACCCCAGGTGTCTGTGATATGGAATAAAATGCTAAAAAGTAGAAGTCTTCTCAAATAGGGAATTAGGTGGAAGCTTGGAAATGGCCAGCAGATTAAATTCTGGGAGGATAATTAGTTAAGAGACAAGCCTCTCATCCCCCAAGGAAACTATGGAGAAATTATAGGCTTGACTACTCAGTTCTTTGGTGATAGGGTTAGTGATTATATGGAAAATAATAATGGGATAAGGAGCTGGAAAAACCTTTTGGATTGCTATGTGCACATGCCTGAGCTTATCCCAAGAATTTGAGAGATCCAGCAATGTGTTTAGGAGATCAGAATCCCACTCTTCCCTTGGGAGGATGAACAATACTGGTGGCTGGATAAGAATGGATCGTTCTCTATCAAATCTGCCTATCATTTGCTTAGACCTGAAGCTCAGAATAAGGAGGTATGGAAAAAGGTTTGAAATCATAAACTCATTCCAAAGATTAACTTGTTTTGGTGGGCTGCTGCCCATAACAAAATCCTTACTCAGGACAACCTTTAAAAGAGGGGGTTTCTTTGGTCAACAGATGTTTTCTGTGTGGTTCTAGGGAGGAATCAATTTCACATCTATTCATACACTGTGAGTTTACCCATGATTTATGGGGCAAAATACTTAACAACTTTGGCATTGAATGGGTTTGTAATTCTGACCTTAAAGAAGTAATTCTTAGCTGGAACTCAACCTTCACACATCCCTGGATTAAGGAACTATGGAAGCAAGCTCTACCATGCTCTAGCTGGACTTTATGGAAAGAGCAAAATCACAAAAATTTCAGGGACACTGCTAGAAATGCTACTTAGGTGTTTAACTCCTTTGTTAGGACCATCTTCGAAAGTGTTACAATAGCTCATATTAGTGTTGCGGAGAAACCCCTATCTGAATTTGAAAGTCAAATTACTGCCAAATGGAAAGTTTTAAACCTTATCCCTGGGCATGATAATTCAAAAATTCTTTAGAGACTTCATACTAAATAGATACCACCTAAACCCAATTGGATCAAACTCAATTTTGATGGGGCATCCAAGTTGAGTGGTAAAGCAAGTGGAGGAGGAATAATAAGAAATGAAAAAGGAGGGATGTCTGTTGTCTATGTTGGTGGCATGGGTTGCCAGAGCAATAACTATGTTGAAGCTATGGCCTTAGTTTGGGGATTAAAGTTAGTTACATCCCTAGGAATTAGAAATTTGAATATTCAGGGAGATTTTAAGTTGATCATAGATGCCATTAATAAAGCATCTAATGTTTGTATCCATCTAAAAGACATCATTACAGACATTTAGTTTCTTTTACAAAAGTTTTCTGAAGTTGAGATTACCCACACATATAGAGAAGGTAATAGGGTCATTGATGCTTGTGCCAACCTTGGTCAGCAATTCTCAAGATGGAGGGTATGGCGACAAGGGGCTCATATACCCCCAAACATTAGAGAGATCATTCAGAAGGAGATGACAGAGCATGAATGATGCACATTGATGACGAAGATAGCTTTTGAAGGCGGTCCACGTGGAGAAGGCCATTGCGAATCATGGAAGCGGTGGGTATTCCAGGGAATGTTGACAATGCAGACAATGAGAATCTTAAGGATCTTGTTAATTCTATAGTTATGTAGTTTCATCCTTTTTGACTCTAGTCTTTCCAGTGTTTTGTTTTGCTTCTGACTTTGTTTCTTGGCTGTGCCGTTGGTTCAGTGCTAGAATCTTTTATTTGCCAGCCTTCCTGTCTTTTTTGACTGTATAGGGTTTGGCCCTTGGTTTGCCACCTTAATTAATCAAAAACATAAGACCATGTAAAAATACTTTATATTCTATTAACAATTTTTTATATATTTTTTCTTTGGGGTTAAAACAACCACACAAGTTTAAATTCGTAAGCACGTGTCACTAGTTCCAATATTGATATCAATTATATCTTTGTTCAATAAAGTGTATCTATACTCCACATAAGATGTGGTAGGTAGTATACAAACTCTCCAAAGTGATAATTCCTTTATGCTCATACTAGGATAAAATTGCATTAAACATAATAGAATTTTAGAGTTAATTGGGAATAGATAAGAAGAATATCCTAGATTTTAGGATGTATATATCTATACATCATACAATCTAGGATATTATTCCTATCTATTCCCTATTAACTCTAAAATTTTATTATGTTCTATATATAACTCTTTAAAATAAACTAACAAGTCTATCTACTTGGGTGTCATAACAAATCACCCAACTAACTTTAACTAATAAATTATAACACATACTATGTTGTACTAACACTATGAAATATTTAACATTTCCCCCTTTAACACAAATATAGGAAAATGAAAAACTACACATAAACTAGAAAAATATAATTCACCATATACTTTGATTGATGTGAGCACATCAATCAATCTACAGATTAAAACATGAAACAAATATAAGTATGAACTAGGACACATACAATAGTTCATACTTTATAACTATGTGAATATACACATTTTTTTCAAATACACTAGATAAACATGAATAAGGACACAACTATTCATAATGAATTACATACGTAAACATGGACACACTCTTCTATTTAATTTAAATGAGAACAAATCATCATTTAGCATTCATTTAGACTTAAAAAATACTTTAATATTGTGGGACTAGGTCCTCACTATGTCCTCAACGTGTCTTGGCCATTTCATTAAAACTCACATTTTTAATGAATATGATTCATCAATGTTTCCACCTGATGACAGACCAAAAAAATAGTTATGATTACCACTAGACACCATTCTTAGATTTAGTTACTTTTGTGCATGTTTTCAATTGGCTATAGTGAGAGTGCATCATTAATACCATTGATGATTAACAACTCTTCAAGATATATTATCTTTTGGGTGTTTTTGGTTTTGTCATTATAATGGATTTTAACCTCTGAGTTAGTGGTAGTCTTGAGGTTAAATTGTGTCTCATTTATCCATTTCCTTTGCCCTCTTGTGGTCTTAGATCACTTTACTATGGACCATAGATCCTCCATGATATGCATTAATGGTGTCAATGTTACATTTATTTTTCATAAACTATCCCCAAATTGTTAACATGCCTATATATATGTTAGGTACAATAAAAAAATCACCCATCTACAATATTTTATTAATGAATTGAAAATATGGCATTTTTAATTATATTTATTTTACATGTAATTATTTTTCGACTATTGGTAAAATATAGATTTTAAAAGATCCCATACCCTAATACAAAACCCTAATAAATTTTTTTGAGACTTTTATTTCTCTTTTATTTTTTGCAAATATCCATTACTAATATTTAAAACTTCATATATATTTTAATTTATTTTAAATACATTATTAAATCACAAATGCAAAATAGGCTAAACACAACAACAAAAATTATGACAAATACTCCCGTTGAAATAATTCTACCAAATGGCTCTAATTTTTAAAGTCAATAGTGAAACATGAATATTTGTTGAGTAAAACCTATATATTTTATTTGACACTATAAATAGTATTTTAGGGAATTTAATCAAGGATCCTAAACTTATATGAAATCTTAGAATTTTATAACAAAATTTGAATTCTAAATTTTATATATAAATAAGGATGTTAGGCATCGAGTCCTTGCAGGAGTTATGTATAGAAATGATGATGATGTAAGAATATACTATATTTTCAAGAAAACAAAAGTTTTGAGTAGATGTAGACTAACTATTAGTTATGCATTTAAAAACCTATGCCTTATTGCAAACAATCTTTGTAGATAGGAACACTAATAATTACAGGGTAGGAGACAAGCTAAAGAACAATTATGTTAGCACGTATATAATAAGGACCTTTAAAAAATGACCACGATACCATTGAATCAAGACATGGATAAAAAGATACAAAATGTTATAGCTATGTCCTTGCCAAAAGAACAAGAGAAACTAGACCATGGAAATTTGAAGTGGACAAAATTGAATCAATTAAACATAAAATAACAACTAATTGGCATTGATTTTTTTTTTCAAATTAACTTAGTAATTGTATATTCCTCATCAAAGTCATGCCTATAATTTTAAGTCTATTGAATAAACCTTGCCTTCACAAGAAAAAAAATATGGATATGATTCTTTGAATGAGAGATTAAGGAACATTTATACAACATAATAAGTTAATTCAAATCATAATATGTCATCACCACAACATATGATTACTTCAAACTAACTAACCTAAATTTCACTTTAAAAGGTCGACTAACAGATTTCAAAAAATGTGTCGCAAAGAAAATTTCAAGACTTGTGATTTGAGTTTTTGAGCCTGGCTCAATGCTGAAATTGGTTACAATTGATACAACATATCTTTGCATTTCCAAAACATATAATTCAATATCCCATCCTTCCTACAAATATAAAAATATATATAAAACAAATAACATAAATCAAGTTTACCTTTGTTTGTAAATAAATATTGATATAATGATCAAAATAAATATGAGTTCTAATGCATTTTTAAAAAGGAATGATAACCATATTTATGATTGCGAAATAATAAATATTTAATAAAAAAATTCAAGAGTATGAATGCAATGTTATTTACTGATTAAATATTAAATTTATATCTACATACAAAAAAATAGATAACATTAATATAAGCTTCAAAGCACTGCAATAATGTTCTAGAATGTATATCAAGAAGCCTATAAAATGAGAAATGAAAATTTTGGTGTTTGGATAATTTCCACAATATTTATTGTCCAAATTGTTTCATTTTAAAATCTATGCCAGTTCATGTAGAAAACAAAGTGTTTTCATTCAAAATCCTAATTGAACATTATCTAACATAAGATCACCAAAATAATATACATTATCCATTTCAGTGCCTATGACACCCGAATGAATTTAGTATCTTCCATGTAAATATTTTCATTGAACTCTACAATCTAGTTGTACTAGTCTTCAAATAACATTCTTTTATCATGTCTTTCTAGAATAATGTTATCAAAAAAATCATTATGAGATATAAACAAGATATAATTCTGATTAAAATTTTTGCTCATGATGGAATATTAATTCACTCTTCTTTTACGTATATAGAATAATGATATATGATCTCATTTTGTACAACTTATTATGGTTGTAAAATATATTTTACACTGAGTATATAAAACTTCCACTCTAAAGTGTCAAAATTTTTGAAGAACTTTTTATCAAAGCACCAAAAATAGTAAAACTTCAACAAGGAACAAAGCTTCCTTATTCTAAAAATATTATAGGAAAATAGTTAAGACCCAGTTTTTTCTTCACCTTATCATTTTTCATGCTCCTCAATGTTTCTTTCTAGTTGATCATGTCACCGGTAAAGCGTAAATCCTCCTCAAAACTTGTTTTTTTCTTCTGGTCTAAATACATTCAATGTATTTTGCGAGTTAGTGCAATACTCAATGTAAGAGGAAATTTATACATAATCTTGCAAGACACCTGTTGTAATACCATTGATAATTAATTTACATTTGTACTAGGATGAAATTATATTAAACACAAAATAAATATATATACATTTTTTATATCCTACATTCTATGATATTATTTTTATTCATTCCTTATTAACTCTCAACTTCTATTCTATTGTGTATAACTCTTTAAAGTAGATTAAAAACCAATTTTACTTTAATACAATAACATATCTCTCAATTAACTTAGACTAACTAATTACAATACACGTTATGTTGTACTTACACTAAGAAATATCCAACACAAATTAACCTCCTCATTACTATGTGATGGCTCTTCTTCCTCAAAATAAGCATGCTTACTCAAAGTAGAAGGGAATCTATTCTAATAATAATATGTAAGCAAATCCACATTAGTTCCTTTATATTTTTTTATGGCTTCATGGAGAGATGGAATCTCATACAACACAATATGGTCAATTAATTCAAGGGATATAATTTTTAATCCCTATTTCTTTCTATTTTCATGAGATATTATAAAAACATGAGCAATGATATGCGTAATTTTTTCTGTCTCTTGAGAATGATTCTTTATAGATTTATTGAATTGGTCATGAAGAGGTTTTGGTAATTCCTTGATAATATTTTCATGATTTTGAGTTCCTAAATATCAATTATAAAAAATAGCTTCTTAAATTACATCATCTTCTTGATCCTTTGACTCATTTTTTTTAGATAGGTAATTGAGGTTTAGTGGGTCCATCACCTATTATTAAATGAAAAATAAGATTAAAACAAACCATTAGCAAAATGACACCATAAAGAATCACCATTTTAGTTAAGAATCTATACAAGAAGAGGGAGAGCATCATCAAAGGTTTTACCTCTAAACACAAAGCCTATCAGTTCCTTTGCACACCTCTTGTCCACAAAGAATGGCCCTACCCTTCATGAGAAAGGTAGATATGTAATTGACACCTAGGAAGAGAATAACATATATAGAAGTCATATTATAATTATCTCCATGCAACAAATACAAATATAAACAATGAACTAAGGTATTTCCACAAACCGTCTAATATCCACGTTTTGTAGTCCACTACACAATCTATAAAGTGTTCCCAACTCTCCATCTATCCTAACAATAATATAAAAACATAATGACCTCCATAAAAATAACGTGACTTAACATTTGAATTCTATCTAAATTTTTTTTGAGGGATAACATAACACACAGGTGTCCCATACCACCCACACAAGGTGGTATCACACTCAAACTTCATCGAGGATAGTTTGAAAACCAAGCAAGTAATAAAAACCATTTCAAGGTTTTGTTTAAAAAAAAGGGAAAGCATGTTCTACTATTTCAATAAATATTATTAATTTAAAGACAAGTAGTTCCAAGAAGATCTCACAAAGTCCACTAAATTACTAGCACATGAACATGACCTATGATAATTTTTTGACCTATGTTTTTTTAGGTTTAATATAATACAATAAGTTTTAAATGATATGGAAACCATTGTATTATTGATTTTAAAATAACATTAGCTACATTTTTAAGATAAGTTTTTTATTAGGATAAGTTCTTGAAAAACTCTAAAACATGTTGATTATATGGATAACTTGCACAATATAAAGAAAAGATAAATAGAATCTAATAATTCAGACTTATAAAACATTGTTTAAATATGGAATCACACTATTACAGAAAAACATATAAATAACACATAGAAACATGTGATCTAACCATAACAAATTATAAATTTAAAGGCAAACAAAGTACTCACTATGCATTGAACATAGATAAAATATTCTTAAGAAAACCATAACAAAACTATTTCATTAATCTCTAACACACATTAAAACCATCTTTCATTATAATTGAGTGCTATATTTAGAACATTTCATAGCATTGTCTCTTTACATTCCAGTCTTTTGATATGCCACAAGGAAAGACTTTACATATTCTCTACTCTAATTTGTATGCTTACAAGGTTGTATACAACCAAAAGGCTATACAAAAGACAAAATCATATACTTTATACATGTGTTTAACCAATTATACTTTACAATTTTGGTGATCTTGATCTATACCCAACACTTTCCCAAACTTAAATTATTATCTTATTTCAAGATAAATTTGCATCTTGAAGTCTAGTCTGAAGCTGAGAGGATGAGTCATAAACACTAGTCACAGTTATTTCTCAAGGTGCCATTTATCAATTTTCACTTGTTGTACACTACTTAGCTACCCTTTCTAATTTTTAACTAAGTATCATGTTAGCCTATTACCCTTTTAGGTTTTTAATATACTATCATAACCAAGTGACCACCATTTATGGGGTTTCAACCATTCTAGCCCCACTTTTAATCCTTTAGACTATTTAGAAACTTTGAAAATCTTGTGAAAATTGCAAAATTATGGTGCACAATACCTATTGTGAGGTTGATGGTCTGAATTGGAGTGACTGCATAGGAGGCTACTCTACTATTAGGTCTTCTTGTGGTGAGGCTAGATCCATTGAGTGTGTAGGGTCTGATGCTATTGAGTTTCTATTTGTGTCTATGTAGCTATCTTCTTATTCTATAGAACTTATTAGATTTGTTGGGGTCGAATAAATTGAGATTCATCTACCAATTTAGCAATGGAAACATTTACATGTGAAAGATATTATTTTAGAATCTTTCAGTCTATCATGGCCTCATGCACCATGGAAAATAAGATGATCAAAGGAATCTAGATCATCATATGCACATCATCATCTTCCATAATGGAGATTAGTTATTTTTGGTTTGGTATCTTCAATTGAATATCCTATACCAACTCACCCAATCAGTTTGTATCCCTTTGAGCTTGAATGGCTACAAATGTGTTTTGCATTGTCTCGTTATTCCAAATCTAAAGATTTTACATGGTAGCATCCCTAAAATCCAACATTTACTTGAGTGCACTTCTCATTGTTGTTGTAGTAGTTATTTGATCATCTATCATTTCTTTGACTTTATCTACTACAACAAAATCCAATTATGCAATAGACAAAGATTTATTGAGATGTTGCCTCTAGTTTAGCATTCATTGAGCTATTTATTTAGTTTGGTGCATAGTGGTATTTAGTGCTTGTTTATATTCTTTGATCAATTCACATATTGCATCTGTCTCTACCCTTGAGTGTATATTATTAGTAGGCATTATGTATCTAGCTAATCCTTAGTGAGTTAAATCAATAAGACTATGAATTGCTTGTCCTCATACATGACCTAGTCATTGATAACTTACGTATCTAGTGTAGGATAAGTGCTATCAATTATATATTGTGCTTTTGTAAGTTGATTGTTCAATTATGTTTTTTCTGTGGTAACCACAAAATGTTTTGCTCCAAGTCTAAGGCTTTTTGTGAAATTGAATCTTAAAAGATAATGGTGCCTTTAATTTTCTTGGATAGAGGAAACTGAGTAACATCCAAAGATGTTTCCATAATATTGGTTGCACATGCCATGGATGCCACTAAAAGTACTGCAACAAATGGTGTGAATTGAGCCAAAGGTAGCAATAAAGGGGTACACTAGGTGGATGTCATGGGGACATCCCACAACCACTGAGTAGTAATCTAAGATTTGAGATATGAAGCCTTCTCTTATACTCCTACTTGTTCTTTAGATTTTTGATGTGTTGCATGCTCTGCATATTACTTATCTTGGGCCTCCTTTTTCTTCACATCTTTATCTTCAGATTTAACCTCTACCTTATCTTAAGCTTTATCTTGTGCCTTAGTTTTAGCCTTAGCTTTGACTTTAGCTTCAGATTTATCCTTATCTACTTGGGCTTTAGCTATGCATTTGACATACTCTTATATCTTATATTGGTCCTCTTCAACCTTAACTTTATCTCTAGTAGCTTGCTCAGTATCTACTTATTTATCTTGCTCATCTTTGGCCTGTTGTTCAACTTGAGCCCTAGTTTTTGCCTCTTCCTCATCCTTATTTCATTGTGCATCTTATGCTTCTTATTATTTTCTTTGCACTTACTCTTGTTACCCCATTTTTCCCTCTACTTATTTAGCCTACTTCCTCATAACCCTACATCCTTAACTTGTTTCTTCACAACCTTTGCTTCTTTGGCTTATTTATGGTGTTTTTCCTCTTCTTTTTTTTGCTTCCTCTCTTCTTTCCTTTGCACATTCTCCTAATTTTATGTTTATTGTGTATTTTCCTATTCAAGTGCTAGCTATAAAATAGTTATTTCTTGAGGCTCCTCCTTGACTTCAAGGAAGTCAAGTTCAGTTGGTGCTTCGGTCTCTTTAGAAAACTCTGATTCCACAACCATACCCATATGCACAAATGTATTTTTATTGGATGTGGTTGGAGGAATTAGGATCTATTTTTGTTTATTTTCATCTTGAGTTGGAGGTTATTTTTATGATACTTGTGATGGCTACGTACTACTGGAAACTTTTGGTTACCTAAAAGACACCATTCGTTCCCTTACATTTTGAGATGGTCAAGCAGATGGGTGTGTGCATGGTATTTGCATCAATGGTTGTGTTGGGATTTCTTATTGTAGTATACCAACCATATATTTAGTAGATGATAATATATTTAGATCTACTTGAAATATGTTTATCATCAACTTACATTGTGTTACTTCTTAACCTATGATATCAACAATAATAGAGGTCTTGCCTTACTTGATTACACACCTAGCATGTGAACATTTCCTTCTAGAAATAATAATTAATTTTCTTCCTCCTCATGGTATAAATCATTACCAATATATTCCAACATGGTTTTCAAGACTTCATGTTCTTCCACTCTTAGCTTTGGTAAGTCACACTCACCTACTATCCTTGGGACATTTGGATTGTCCAACCATGACTTTTTTGCTACGTCCTATTCTTTGGTAGTAGTGGTGAGGCTCACCATGCAGTTGCCTTTATTTTTCCTTTATTATATTACAATGAGGCTGTTGATGTTTACAATGGGGCTTATGGTTGTACTTGTTGTTGAACTTGCACCTATTTTGTTACTAGTTGTTGTCTTTATGCATGAATAGATCACAAGGGTTGTATAGACCTTCCAACTAAAGTTTTCTAAATCCACTCTTCTACTTGCACATATAGAATTATGATGAAAACAAACATTATGGTCACATTTGGAGTTAGTAGTTCATGCACTTTGATTTTCATGCCATTATGTAGTTTTTTTACCGATGCATGCTACCCTAGATATTGCATGACATCTTTAGGGATTCAGGGGTGCGAATTGATTAAGGTTAGGGTCTCAATCCAAAAACTTTATATCTACCTTAGATACTAATTAAGGTTATGGGTGATAATTTATATTAAAGTCTATGAATTACCTATGAGTACCTTATTAATATTGGTATTTAGCTTTGATGCCAAAAACTCTGGCTAATTGAAATCTTTGTGTAGGCATATCATATAATACACGATATCGATGACCCCTTTTATTGCCTGCTTGGCCTGCTTTGTTGTCTATAAAAACCTCTTTGTAATGATTTTAACTAAAATGTACACTGAAATGTCTATTATGGAATTAATTGGTTGATGTTTGAATGAATGGGAGGCACAATGGTATTGTATGCTAGATGGGATTTTCCATGATTTAGGAGACATATAACTCATGCCATAGCTTGGACATCAATCCAAATTGTAATATCTTGTGATAGATAAATAGCCCCTTGGTTATATCTACTCTGGAGGGTAAGCATCATGTCATCAAATTAACCAAATGTAGATAGCTTGATCAACATTTTAGAGACTTAACCTTGCATTAGATGTGGGATCATTAGGGATCTGAATTATGTAGGATATTAAGGCCTCAGAACAAACAAAATTAATTCTACTTGATCCATGAAATTGAAAGGGTTGGGATCATTGTATTTAGTTTGACAAAGACCTAAGACAATTTCCATCTCCTCCTTTTACGCATTTGAAAGTGGGATCAATAGTGGACCTCATTCCATCATTGTATTTGTTATCAAAGATGAAGAATTGCTTTGATTGCTCGAGCTCTAGTATGCAATTAGTGTAGTTGAAGATGTTTGAAAAGAAGATCACAAACTTTACTTATTATCATAAGTATGTAATGTTTGTGTGTTATCCATGCCCCTCCTTATATAATTTTTGGTGCTCAAATATGTCTCATCGACTACTTGAAATGTGATGACTAGTTATGCATGAGTTTTCCTTCCCACATTTGATCTTACACCATTGGTGCAACTTGATCTGATAGTGACCCTTTTCCATCTAGAATATTTAATTAATCTCTTATTAGTTACTTGATCTATCAATTAATCACTTGATCCACCTTGGGAAGAATACAATCCATTCATGTGCCTTTTTAATAATGGTCTTGAGTGACCATTATTCATCTTTTCACCATACATGTCTTGTTGACATCGCCTTCCCTAACTTCTTTCATGGCCTCCAATAGTTGGTGCTAGTTGTCCTTCCTTAGGTTATCTTTAAACTTTGATCACACCTTATGATTATAGATGTTCTTTACTAGTTTTGATATGTTATTTTGCAAAAATTGCATTGTGTAAGCACATGACCTTAAATAAAACAAACAACATTAAACTAAAACCTAACTATATGGTGCTACTCAACACCCACTCATTTTATCAGTAAAGTCACAAAGATTAAAGATAGTAAGGCTTAAGCCTACAACTATTTATTCATCTTGGTAATATGGTTCCCTACAAATCTTGAAACACTATAGTACCATGTTGTGAAACTTCATGTATAATATGGGGTCTTTTCCATATAATGCACAGTTTTCTCAAGAATCCCTAAACCTACTATCATATAGTAATATCACTTGACCTGAATAAAATTAGTTAGATCATAAGTTATGATCATGACATACCTTCTGCATTGCCTTATGTATCACACATGTCCATAGTTCCCTTTGTCAAAAAATTTCCATTTTAGTTAATTTTAATACCTTTTACTTCAGAGAGTTGTGATCACCAAGCCTCATAATTATGCAATGTGCAAGCTTAGAACTATATAATCCATACGGATTATTACTTCAAGGTCATAAACAAGATGAAAGGTAGTGAAACCTATTGCATGCTTGTAATTTGTTCTATATGCCTAAAGAATCATAGGAATACGATCCTCCTAGATATCCCTTTTCACATTATAAATATTTTTTATCATTTTCCATAATAGCTTATTTGGTGCTTCAGCTTGCACATTTGCTTGGGGATGATAAGCTGTGTTTTTATGGTGCAATGTCATAAACTCTTCAGTGAGAGTTTTGGTATTAATATTAAAGAAATGTGTTCCTATGTCGCTAATGAACTTGATCGAGCATCCAAACCTTGAGATGATATTTTCATATAGGAACTTGGTAGCATCCTTCGCACCATAACTTGGGGTCGAACTGCTTCTACCCATTTATTAAAGTGATCGATTGTAGAAATGATATAATGCACATGAATTCACTTTTTAGGAGGAGATATAGGCCTAATAAATTCAATTCCCTATTATTTAAATGGTTTTTTGTGATCATAAGAACTAAAATAATTTCATCACGTTGATTTGGCTTGCCCATTCATTGGTAGACATAGCAATGCTTAACTACTCTATGTACATCCTAAAACAAGATAGGCCACCAAAGACCACTCTATAGTATTTTCCTAGTAGTGGCCTCACCTGTGAAGTGACCCCCTACAATTGCTTGATGAGATTCTTGAATAATTTATGGTCATTCATGCTCTAGTGCTGCTTTATGCAGCATATCATCTTTGCCCAACATGTACAAAAAGCCATTAATGAGACTATAAGGTATAGCCCAAGTGGCCATTTGATTTTTATCCTATTATATATAGTATTAAGGAAAAATTATTTATTCTAAGATATTTTCAATGTCTTTTATGTTATCCAAGATATCAACAACCCTAAATAAATGCACATCTTGGGATTTATCTTCTATTTATTTTGGATCCTCCCCATTATGTAACCTTCTTAGAGGATCTAGATCCACATTTTCTCATCCTAGCTTGACATTAATGCATAATTGAAATTCTTGAAATAGTATAAGCCACCAAAATATTTGTCCTCCCAACATCAGTTTGTTAACTAGATAGCACAAGGGCTGATGATCCATAGATAACTCAAATGGTATAGCCAATAAGTAATGATGAAACATTTGTAGTGTAAACACCCTAAATAATGCCTCTCTCTCTTAGTAATTGTCTAGTTTTTTTTTTAATCTGATAGCTTCCTTCTAGAAAAATTTATGGGATGATCCAACCCACCTTCATGTGGCTATACTAAGACAACTCCTATTACAATACCCGAAGCATCCACATGTACGTAGAATGGCTTCTTCCAGTCATGAAAAAAATAAAATTGGTGTTGATACCAGATTTTTTTTCATCTCAATGAATGTTGTTTGGAATTATTCTGTCCACTCAAACTATGTATCTTTACATAACAGTTTATTTATTGGCATCAATATGGTTGCATACCCTTTTATAAACTTTTTGTAGTATCCCATATGATTGAGTAATGTGTGCACTTTTTTAGAGTTGGTTAGAGGTGGCATCCCTAATATCACAACAATCTTAGCTGGATCAACCAAAATACCATCGTTACATACTACATGGCCTATTAGAACACTAAAAGTTGTAAATAATATACACTTCTTAAAATTTAAAGTAATGCACAAAATACAACACTGCTCTAGAATTAATCTCAGCTTTGACAAATTTTATTTAAACAAAGAGAAAACATCCTAATTATCCAAATAAAATTTTATAAATTCATGAATGAAGTCTTTAAATACATTTAATACAACCTTAGAAAATACTATCAATGCATTTTTTTGGCCAAAGGTCATTACCTTATATACAAATGATCCCCATTCAGTTATGAAGGTAGTCTTATCCTAATCCTCTTTTATGATCAAAATTTGATGGTAACCACTGAAGCCTTTTGTGAATGAGTAAACTTCATTCCATTCAAAAGACTCAAGAACTTCATCTATGAATGGTATGAGGAATGGGTCATTTACTAGGCATAATTGAGTGTGTGGTAGTATCTATAGACTCAAATTTCCTCTATCTTCTTTGGCTGCACAACTATAGAGCTTACCCATTTTGATTTTTCAACTAGATAAATAATTCTAGCTTCTTGCATCCAATCCAGTTTAGATTTTACTTTGATCTTCATATTGGGGCTGAGCCATTATGGGTGTTTTTTTATGGGTTGAGTGCACTCCTTCAATTTTATATGCATCCCCCCAGAGATGGATCCACACCTTTTTCTTCAAAAGACTTGGTTAGAAATACATCTTGATAGTCTTGAAGTAATTACAAAGCTTCTAAGATTTGTTCTTGTCCCTAGTAGTCACCCATAGTCGTAAGATTAATCAACTCCTCTATTCCAATGTTCCCCTCAATATTTTTCAAGGGTTCCTGATATACTTTTATGGATCCATTCGGTAGATCTTCTTGTAAGATGTGCTTACCTTCCTATTATGGAATGTTTATGTTGTAAAATATTTCTTCTTCAACTTAATCTATGCTTTGAGATTTTTTTGGTTCAACTTCACATTCTGGTTCAAACAAACCTTCTAGGTCCAAATCTCCATCATTATCACTGGACTCTATAGATTATTTTTTTATTATATTACATGGCTTAACAAGAGCTTATTATTGTTGACTAGCCTTATAATTGTGAAGTGATAAATTCAAATCCTATGTTGTTTCCTATTGAGATGATGATTCAACTGTAGTGGCTAAGTCTTTGGCTCGTCCATGACATAGAAATATTTTGAGCTTATGTAAGGCATTATACACCAATTGATTATCATATTCAAATGAAAAAAATGAATGAAATCTTATTTCACTTGCACCCAATACTTGTACTCTCTCCTATGTTCTTGATGCATATACTAGGACATTGGTAGAAGTGTTAATGTATGACTCAAAATGTGTACCAAATACCTTGGCTCTACTCCATATGTAGTCCATATATCCACACACCGATGAATTTTCATCTAAAGGAATTGACCTTACTAAAAGAAAGTCCATTTTGACTTCATATTAGCTGGTAGTTGGAATCTTGCATGTAAAAATTCATATGCTTCCTCCTAATGAATTTATAAAATTTTATGCACTACCCACCAAGTTGTAGTAGTCCCTTTCAATGCATAGCTAAGTGCATTGACTCATTGATCCACATCTAGCACATGGTGTTAGCGATTTAATATGAAATGATTAAGGTCTTCTATTGCAAAGTATTGAGGTATCTATAATTCATCTATGAGCACCATGTGTAGAGGTCGTATCTCATGATCTCTATGAGCCCAATTCAATATATGAGTATCTGAGTCACCACTTATGAATGATGTTATTTTTGAAGGTAGAACAACCTCTAAAGTAGGTTATGTGTAATCTATCATTGTTACACCTATATTATACAAGAAATATACTTTAGATTTCATTAGAGATTGCACTAACAAATAAACACATTTTTCTCTTTGAACCTGCCTGGTTGGAGACTTTATTATAATATGTTTGTATACTAGTCTCTTTTCCTATTGCATAGTGTGTGGTTTCCCAACTTTATACTCTACAAGTCATAAAGTAGTTTGCCTATCTGTACTGACCTTAAAATAATATTATCCCCATAAACATAAGGAGACTCTGGCTCTTTTGGGATGATATACATCTTTTATTAGACTTATCAAGGAGTATCACTACTATCTTATCTCCTTGACCCATCTCTATCCAATGGCACATAGTGTTGATGTTTATTTGTCCATCATAGGCCCATTTCTTACTGATTAAGGTAGGATAATGGTTATATATTGTCTTCATATCAATGACCTAAAAATATATACACAAACTAAGCTTAGATACTTTAATCTCAACATCCTCTAGCCTTACAATGGGTTCCACCTACCATAATCCACCAAATTGAGAGTAATTAGACTGTATCTCAAGGTCAATCAACCAATGGCTTACTAATTTGATTGTGAAATCATTTTGACCATGCTACCAAAATCAAATACTACATAAGTAACTTCATCAGGTATATCAAGGTAGTCACAACACCCTCATGTTTCATGATTCTTACAGTTTATTCATTTATTTGAGCATCAATGCTTGTATTATCACCTTCAGAATCTAGTTGTTGGATCTCTTGCAAGACCTGTGTAGCTTGGGACATCAAATTATTTTTAGTAGTAGGATAGGGATATTTGTCCCACTATACTTTTATAATCCCCTGATCATGTAGCATTTCTAATGGTGCTAACCCTTTTTTTTCTCTTTGTTTCTTAGTAACTACTTATATAAACACATTCTCCTTTGCTTGTGCATTAATCATGTTTACACTGTACACTGGCCTCTCCTTTTCTTTCTCAAGCATTGGACAATCTTCTCTTTGGTGTTGATCTTCAGCTCTGTAATATACGTAATAGATTTGTCTCTATATATTAGTAGGTAAATTCCTTGCATAGTGATTGTATTCTCCACATAAATAACATTACATAGGTAGTCAAGTTTGGAAATTTTCATTGTGATGGCCTCCTTGATATCCTCCCCTATAACCTCTCTTATAGCCACCTCTATTTTGTTGGTATGCCCAACTTTGTGTCTATTATCCAACATACCCTCCTTTTTGGCTTTGTTGCACATCATACCCCCTAAATTGGTGCTAATAGGAATTCAAAGCCTAATTTTATGGTTGTTACTAAAGGTTCGTATTGTTCCACAACTATTGATACTGACAAGAATATTGATAAGATGAAGATGATGTATTATTCTAACTGGCTAGAGCCTATGGTTGATATTGGGGAGATGAAGGCATCTATTCGAGACTATATTGAGTTGCACTTGTCATATCCACTTTTGGTCATAGAATCACCTAATTCACAGTTAGTATTTGTTGTGCTGCAACTACGAAGATATTCTTATTAATATCTTCCTTTAAATCTTGTAATGCTTGGAAATTCTTTTCATCATGGTTAGTGGACTTAAAAAAATTGCTAAACAAACCCTATGATATTTGTATGTAGTATTGTAAAAGATGTCACTTAGAATTCACATACCCTATTATCTTGAGTATCTCCCAAAACTCATTGTTAATCTTAGGACAATCATTTCTATGATGTCCTTCCCATCCACATTTTGTGCACCATAAGCTTAGTTTAGGCTTATATTTTATGTGCATCTCATCCATTCTTATCATGAATGCATCTATCTTGGCCTCAAACTTAGAACCAACTAATGGAGCATACCCATAATCCTCTATTTATTCTACTCACAAAGTAGTAGATTGAGCATTAGCTTTGCTCGGGTATTGGGTGTGTGCAATGGCAAATCTTATTCTTGGTCACAACCTTTATATGAACTAAGTAGCATTATCTTTGTCCTCGAAAATGAATTCAATTTTTTTCATGACGTCAAAAAATCTTTGATCATATTTTGTAACTGATTCACCAAACTTTTAATGAAAATCTTTTAAATCTTAGATAGTTTGACTTGTACATTTTTTAATTTAAACTCTGTTATCAAAAAAATTTTAACTTGTGTAAAATCTAGAGCATTTACATCCATTTTACAAATAAATTCTATGGATTATCCTAACAAAACCCCTCTGAGTTCATATTTATTAACACCATTTGAGGTTATCCATTTCATATTGCACATTACTAAATATTGCTCTAGATATGTAGACCCATCATATGACATTAAATAAACAAAATACCTGCATTGAGTGCCATAGTTGGTACACTTGTAGTTTCTACCATAGGTTGT
This sequence comes from Torreya grandis, assembly GCA_037957365.1. Lineage (NCBI taxonomy): Eukaryota > Viridiplantae > Streptophyta > Pinopsida > Cupressales > Taxaceae > Torreya > Torreya grandis. The sequence goes on along the minus strand of JARHVA010000580.1, from coordinate 520,137 downwards.
TGAACACAGATAACTATGACTGAAGGTAATTATGCATTGGTGATTATGCACTATTAACTATGCATTGGTGTATTTTCAGATGTCTTAAGAAGGAAATTCGCTTCTTTTGTTTTCTTCCTATCTATTACTTACTTTATTTTTACACTTAACTTTAAAAATTTGTCTGTAAATGAATCAAACCAATCTGTATCTACCACTTCTCCTGCACTTTTTCATTTTTAGGATAATAAATTGGGTTGGGGGATGCATATGATTGAAATGAATGACTTCTAGTTTGAATTTATTCTAACTTTGAACATGAACATGCGATAGTTATGCATTCAAATCTAACCTATTCCAAGGAACTTTCCTTCCTAGGGGTAGATAAAAATCTTTTCAATAACTATGATCTACTTTTACCATCTAACTACTCTATTGCTAGCTTACCTTCTTATTCCTACTGCACTATCTCTATATCTATATCATTTCTATCTACTTCATTACCTTCATCAAGCCCTTCTACGCACTATCTATTTTGTGCATCTTATCACAACATATTTCCATCCCTAGCATCTTCTTTAGTTATCTTTCCAATTATAATACTTATTTCTTATTTTGTTCCACCATCTCTATTGTCATAATTCCCATTCTAATCTCAGAATATTCTTCTTGCTCTAAGTATTTTTGCCTTACATTTATAGGATTAGGTTCAATTTTATTTTAATAATTTCCTCATCATTCACTTCTAACTTGTACAAACCCCCATGGTGCCCAAAATGACTACTCCATGCTAGTTGGAGTAGGCACCATGGCCTTTTCCACAACCAATAACTTAATTAGAGTAGGTAGTCGCTACAAAAATTCCCCCATTATTCTTCAAAAAAACTAATCTTTTGCAGCTTCAAAAGCTATGTAGCCTTGTACTAAATTTGATAATATAATCATCAATCATAGTCCTTATCTAATATTCTATTGTTTGGGTCCATTTTATATCCAAGTTGTGCAGTCTATCTAAATTCTTTTCTATCCAAACTATAAGCTCTATCCTCATTAGGTTGAATTATAATATTCCACCCTAGATAGCCATGTAACTAAAAATCCAAGCAACTTACACCAAAATATTTTATAGATTTCACCATAGATACACTCTTGGATAATCTTCTTCATAGTTATTTTGACTCTCCTTGCTTCTTCTTTTGCAAAATTCTAGATTCCCTCATCTAACCATCTCTCTATATACATTTGTCCTGGAAGCCATCTCAGTATAGTTCATCCAAATGGTTCCATGCTCACCACACCATTGTTAGCATAGGTTCTTGAAAAACTCTAAAACATACTAATTATAGGTATAGCTTGCACAATAGAGAACAAAGATAAACATAATACAATAATTTAGACTTACATAACATTATTTAAAGATGGAAGCACCTTATTGCATGGAAACATAGAAATAACACATAGAAAAAACTAGTATAACCATAATGAAATACAGATTTAAAGACAAACAAATTACTCATTACACACTAAACATAGATAAAATATTCTTAGTAAAACGATAACAAAACTATTTCGTTAATGTCTAAAACACATTGGAACCATATTTCATTAAAATTGAGTGTTATATATAAAACTTTCCAGAGCGTTTTCTCTTTACATTCCAATCTTTTGATATTCCACAAAGAAAGACTCTATGTATTCTCTACTCTAATTCATATGCTTACAAAATCATATAAAACCAAAAGACTATACAAAAGGAAAAATCATATACTTTATACATGTGTTTAGCCAATCATACTTTATGATTTTGGTGACATCAATCCATACCCAACATTTTCTAATGTAATGTGAAATGGATTGGGAGTGGCCCTAATTCTCAACTATCCCATAGTAGTTATTCTCAAATTTCTAACATTTTTTTTGTTTCAAGGAAATTTTTTAGGTTTAATATTATTCATACCTTAGTATCGTATAAATTTCATAGTGGACCACATACTAATATCTTTCATAATTTCATAATCATAAGTTCATATTATTCTAATCATAATACTCAAAGCAAGACTGAAGTACTTATCCATTCAATGTTCTATATCCTCAGGTATTCATCATTTACGTATCCTTCATCTATCATTTAGTTAAATAAATTATTAATATTAACTATTAAATTTTAACAAGCCACCAAACCTCGATAACTAATGTCAAGTAGCTCACTGACCACTATCAGTCAACCTTTATTGAACAAAAAGCTTGTGTCCTATGTTGGATGCTATTCAACAACCCATTAAGCATTATAATTATTAATAACATTATTATGCTCCCCAAATTTGGGATAAAATTGAAACTATAATTTATACAACCAATCAATAGATTACTAGGAAACTATGACCTACAAGACAACACCATTAACTAGAGACTATTGGGAGTGACTGATGTACATGTTAGATGACTAGTGGATTAGTGGTTAGTGATAGGTAGAAACACAAGAGGAAATGCCCATTTTTTATCCAACTATAACATTCAAAAACCAATCTCACTGACAAATTAAACATATGATAATTTCTTCAACCAGGTTGTCATCTAGTGATTGATGACAAGGTAAATGGTTAACAACAATCACCTGGGGTAATTGATAAATACGACACCTAACGATAATTTGTTTTTAGTTGGATACTTCATATAAACTTATAAAATTTACAACAAATGATCATATGGTACGGTTATATTTATCATGATAATCCTTGAACTTTCCATGAGGATACTTGATTTTACCATTAGCATAGACTGAAAACAAAGATCAATAAGTCATAAATGACTTCTAAATAGTCCACAATGTCAATAAAAGGGTTTGGAAGATCATAAAATAGTGTATTCAAGAAATCATGTAAAAAATATATCAAAAAATAAATAATTTATCACTATAGCAGTGTTTCAATGTTGTTTTATTATTGGCAAACCATAGGTAGAATCCTTCCTTTTATCATATGTTAACTACATTAATAATTTTACTCAAATATCCTTTATCCTTATATTCATACATCTTAGAGCATTCTCTCTTGCAGTGCTTATGTCTACCAATATTATCTCTTCTTCTTATTTACTATTTCCCACTTGTGTACATATATCTCATTCCCTGTGTATTTCTTCTCTTCCAAATAGAATGGTGGTGGGCTTATTTTTAGATTCCACCATCTTTGACAACACCACACATCCTAATCATTATTTTGACTATCAATTTCTCTTCACCAGTTGAGCCATTAGCTACAATTCTAATTAAGATTTTAATGCTTTTATGGATGTATTTTATTAAAATCCATAGATACACTATTTGTTAAAAAGGTCAACTAGGTTTACTAAACTTATACAAACAATAGTGTATGAAAATACATTTCTAAATGGTATACTACCTATATTCTCTATTCATATGAAAATGGTATAATATGTTTTAAACAACCTCACAAACCATAACAAAGGTATCTATCATCATGGTCCTTTAAAGGATTACATTTTATTCAAAATCAATGTTCCCTAATATAAAAAAAATCTTAGTAGTGACATTTGTCAAAAGCATGTATCACTTACATAAAAAAATCACATCAAATCAAGACATGTTCCATAAAAATCAAACTACCATTTTCCTAGATGGAAATATGGGTTATAGTTCAAGGTTTATTTTCAAACATTTTTTTGCAACCTTCATACACAACATTCTATTTCATGCCATTTGTAATGCATCTACTTTTCTCTCCTCAAGGATACTCTTCCTCTGTGAAGAGAGAAACATGTTCCTACATCTCACTCATCAAAACCATAGGAATGGTTAAACCAAGTTATAGTATCAATAACATGTTAATAATTAGCAATATAAGCATATCAAAACCATATGATATCAATAAAATCAAAATTGCATAAATAAAAGAAACAAATTTGATCTAACTAACCATATTTTAATCCTTAATTATTGCAAACAATATATCAATATCTACATAAACAATTCCACATCATTTCAATGTTAAGTTAATATAAATCCATGTATCACACACGTTCCACTTATTAAAACAAAAAAACATAAATATTCCAACTATAAAAATAATATGCGATAATAAGGTTAACTTGTAATTGCTACGATTATGTGAACTTGTTAATATTGACACTAGATCTCATTTTTTGAGAGCCAAAACTCTTCATTTATTATAATTATAACATTAACATTAAAATTTTATTTTACACAATAACCTAATTTGAGAGCACCGCCATTATTCCTTTTTTATAATTATAACATTCACATCAAAAATATTGATAATCTGTTATTAATATTCTGGTAATTTATATTACATCTTAGTATTTTGATTATTCCCAACAAAATAGTTTCCAAGTCTATAATTAAGTAAAAAATCAAATAAAAAATAATGTGCCAAACTCTTATTATTATCATGAACATGTTATATAATAGCTTAGTATTTTAATTGGTTAATAAAATTGATTTTAATTTAAGATCTAAGACTTTCACATTCAATAATTTGAACATTTGCTTTTATAAAACTGAAGTACAAACTTTATAATCAATGTTTCAGATATCCCCATGATCCATCATCAAGAATAGATTATATATGTAAGAAAAAAAGAATAGATATAATTGCATAAAAAATTTAGATGACTACAATTACATCTAATGGATTCATGTTAGGGGAATTTAATTAATCCAAAAAATAAGCGGATTCAAGATTACATTGACAGTATGGAGGATTTAGCTAATTTTATCTCAATATGTGGCCTTATGGATATTGAAATAAGGGGAAAGGTACTTCACCTAAAAAAATATGATAATTGGTTCTAATCTAATCCAAGTCATATTGGACATATTCCTTATCTTGATTTGTGGCTAGCTCTCCTAAAGTTGTCACTTGTCAATTCTCCCATGCATAGGCTTCAACCATAACCCTCTGCTACTAAATTTAGAAATTGATTAGAAGAAGCATAAAATACCTTTCATATTTGAAAACATTTGGCTTATTCATCCTCAACATAAAGATATAATCAATTATTAGTGGAATCCTGATATAAGAGGTTCAACTATGTGTATAAAATTGCTAAACATTGAAAAATGTCAAAAACAATCTCAAAATATGGAATAAGGAAACATTTGGAAATATTTTCCTGTAAAATATTAAGATCGTTGAGGATTTGGAACAATTAGAAGATAAAATTCAGACCAATGGTATGCAACAAGAAGCTTATGACAAAGACAAATCTCTACTCAATGAGTTTCATTCCCTCATTTCCAAAATCTCTACTCAATGAGTTCCATTCCCTCATTTCCAAAAAGGAAATTTTTTACAGACAAAAATATAGAGCTTTGTGGTTATCTGAGTGTGACCATAATACAAAAAAAAAAACACTTCCACTCTGAGACACAGGAGAAAAATAAAAATAATGGAAATTTTTAAGCTAATAGAGAGACTAGATTAGAAGACCAAGTAACCAGGATAAAAGTGTTAGCTACTTCAGAAATCTTCTATCAAAGTAAGCTCATAGGTAATCAAGAAATTGATCGATAAATTCTCCAATATATTCTTTCCATCCTCTCTCAAGTGGAGAATGAAACTCTTCTCACCCTCATTACTTTTGAAGATATGAAATTTGTAGTGATTTACTTATGTGGCGATAAAGATCCAAGCCTATATGGTTTCCCTCCAGCTTTCTTCCAACATTTTTAGTAAATAATTAAATTTGATCTAGTTACTATCACATAGTAATTTTTAAACTCTAGTAAAAACCTTAGAGAGCTTACCAACACCTTTCTTGTTCTCATCTCCAAAAAACATGGAGCTAAGGAGTTAAGGATTTTAGACCTATCAATCTTTGTAATATTATGTACAAACTTTTCACTAAGATGATAGCTTTGAGATTGCAACAATTCCTTCCAACCATAATTTCTAAGTAAGAGGGAGGCTTTGTTCAAGATAGACAAATTTTTGATTCCATCATTACAGTTCATGAAGTGATTCACTCTATGGATAAAGGCAAGAAGGAAGGTATGATTCTCAAATTAGACATGAATAAATAATGCAACAAGGTTTCTTGAAGTTTTTTTGGTAAGGTCTTAAATAACTTTATATTCCATCAGAAGTTTATAAATTTAATCTTTAATTATATCTCCTCCCTTATGTTCTCAATTATTATCAATGGCTCCCTAAATAGATTCTTTTCCACTGAGAGAGTTCTAATACAAGGGATCCCCTATCTCCTTACCTCTTCCTACTCATAGCAGAGGATTTTGAAAGAAGTTTCTCTACAACACTTTATTCAGGCAAAATTTAGAGATTAAGACTTATCTCCTTGGTTAATCTGGTTACTCACCAATAATCTTTAGACAACACCATTATCCTTGGAGTAGCCTCGGTTAGAGAAGATAAATAAATCAAGATCCTTTTTTATTCCTATGTTCAAACCTTTGGTTTTATGATCAATTTAGACAAGAGTCTTGTATTTGTAATTAACACTTCCCCCAAAACCCTAGAGGAGGATTGCACTCATTTTTGGGTGTAACCCCAAAAAATTACCTTTTACTTACTTGTGTATGTCAATGTTTAAAGGTATAATGATTGAATATATTTGGAACCCCTTACTTAAAAAATTTCAAATAGAATTTGTAGGATGAAAAAAATTTCTTCTGAGCCAAGCATGTAAGCTTCAACTTCTCAAAATATCCTTACATAGTCTTTCAATTTACTTGATGTCCATTTTAAAAATTCTATGCGAAATTGCATTTAGAATATAATAAATCCAAAAAATATTTATATGGTTAGGAGTTGAGGATAAACTAAGAATTACTCTAATCTCTTTGTAAAAGGCTTATCTTCTTAAGAATAATGGTGTCCTTGGCCTTTGTAGTGTAAGGTTTGTGAACAAATCTCTCATAGTTAAAACTGGATGGAGACTCCTGAAGGAAAAAAATCAATGGACAAAAATTATAAAAGATGAATACCTTAACAATAATGATCCTCTTAATTTTATTTCCATTGACTCCTTCCCTATAGGTTCATTCTTATAAAAAAAAATTAGTTAAAAGTGGATATGTTCTATGGAAGGGTTATAAATGGAAATTTGGATCAGGAAGAAAGATGTCATTTTTGGAAGATTCATGGATCCTTAACACTCCTTTGAATTTCATTAGACTATGGGACATACTCTATACTTCATTCAAAAACATCTTTGGTGATAAAATTCAAGACTACACTGAAATCAAAGAAATAGGTAGATTCTAGAAAAATCTTGATAAAATTATTTGAAACCCAGATGATATTCCTCATATCAATTAATTAATTAATATTTTTAAATGATACCACATTTTTCAAGGTGATAGAGAGAATGATTTTTTTTGTCAGCTTCTCCTAAAATCAGTTAGAAGGTTAGCTCAAGTTATTTTTCTCTCCTTGATTCCCTCCCCAATGGCTTTGACTAGTCACAAATTTGGTGCAAATATCTTACCCTAAAGATCAATTATTCTTCTAGATAGCTTTGTAGAATAACATCCTCAGCCAAGAAAACCTAATGAAAAGAGGATTATTTATACCTAACAGGTGTGCTCTATGTGAGAAATAAGTTGAACATCTTTGCGATCTCCTTGTTGACTACTTATTAGCCATTTTTGGCCTACATATAGAGCTTTCAAGGATTGAGAAATGTTCTTGATTGAGAGAAGCATATACAAAGTAAATGAAAGATCGAGATAATTTCACCAAGTAATCCTATAGTTTAGGTCATGGATAATTTTTCTTATGTTTCATAAGTTCATATGAGCTTCTAAAGATCAAGCAAAAGCTCAAAAGAATAAGTCTAGGATCTAGACCATCATTAGGATGTCACTCAAAAATGGATTGGTGAGCTTGTTTGCACATTTGATAAGTATGATCAGAAAGCCTCGCTAGCCCTTAAGTCATGTAGACATGTTTTTCTTAGTACTTGGATCATCCCCTATAAGTTTTGTGCCTCCATGAATTTTTTTCTTCGAGATTCAAGCCTTCAAAGTTGTATCTGCAACATAATACATTCACACTAATGTCAAAATGAAGCTCAAGCTAAAATCTACCTGTGCTTAAAATTGATAGTTTATGGGACATCAAATATGTCCACATGGACGTCAATTGATGTTCACACATATATCAATTTTAATCAAGGCAAGTATCCTTTTGGGTTCAAAAGTTCCATAAAAGGTTTTAACTTGGTTGAGATCCAATAGTCCATGTTAACCCTCATACTAAAACATCTTAACTATACGGAGTGAAGTAGAGTCAACTAAGTCAAATGGTCCCTAGGTTAACGCCTTTAAAGATCTATAAGTTAGACATAATCCAATGCTGCATTATGATCAAGCCAAGATCTAATGAAGCAAATTAATTTATAGAAGGATGGGTCCCAAGTAGATCAAAGGCTCATGCTCAATTGTACCAATGATTCGATAGAGTGCAAGAACTAATAGGCAAGTGGGACAAGAGAGATCTATGGTGTGCATGAACTCATACATCTATATTGGACAGCATGCAATGGTCAAAAATTCAGTGAATCCAAAGAGCTAATGAGTTGAGGCCAAGTGGTACAAGTGCATTCAATTGGTAGAAGATCAATGGCTTATGAGCATCTGTGCACAGTCATATCAATAGGGTGAGACAAGTCAAAATGGGTCAGAGGATATTGATAATAAATACAAAGAGGACAAGTATCCAAAGTTGGTGGGTCTTGGTAGAAGATCTAAGACTCGCATGCATTTGTACATTCAGATCTAACAACATGATGTAGAGTCAATAAGTCAATGTATCTACAGAGATAATGAACATAAAGACAGTTAGACATGATGTAGATGAGCCTAGTTAGTTTTTGATAGCCAATAAGCAAAGACAAGCTCAAGATAGTTTCAATGAGAGTCAAAGAGGTTATTTTGGACCCAGATAAAGCAAATATCAAGTAGTCAAGCTTGGAGGTGGACCAGGGTTGAACCAGGGCCACCATTCAAAAACTAAGCATCATCAACAAAGCTTCATATAGGTGAAATATATCTTTTGGTTCTAATACAAAAGTTGAGGATAGACCAGTGACTGTGAAAACCAATGGTCTAAGATTGGTTTTCACATATAGTGGACTTGTGTCTTGCCTCATCATGGTTCACTTTTTCAGGTTCAGATAGCCAAATAATGTAGATGTGGCACTTTTTAGCTAGTTCCAAGACATGATCCTCATCAGCAGATCAATTAAATGATGACATGAATCCAAGAAAAGATCTAGCAGTTGGATAAGGGTACTGAGCATTCAATTATTTTGCAAGGCCTTTAAAATTGTGCCTTTTTCATAAGATCCTGACTCAGTAGCATCTTCAAATTGGTGCTAATCCATTAAAAGTAGTTGGTCCTTTTCCAATGCATAATTCCCTCTCTCTCTTTCTTTTTATTATAAATACAAGCTTCTAAGCCTTGATATTGATTAATCTATCCCTCTTTTTTGGTATGACTAGACTCTACCAAAATTTGTATTATGATACCTCTTTGATGTAATAAACACTGAATTCCATCATTTTCTTAGCTGGATTGAAGTGTGTTGTATGAATTCATGCACTAGAGTTAAGTGAATGTATGTTCCTTGCTTATGTTTAGAGTTTTCTCACCTTCAATAAGTGCTTAATAGTCTTACAGGTCATTATAAGTGCAATCTACAGTTTATTGTTTAGTTTGAAAGTGGATACTTGCCCTTTCTTACTAATCTGATAATTGATTAATGCCTTGTTCTAAAATATCTATGTGAGATTGATGTTATTTAGTCTAAAAGTGTCTCATAGTGTGTTTTGTGTGAGTTGGAGTGATAAAATCATTGGTACATCACTTCTTTTTTCATGTTTTTATAAGTTTTTTCAAATTTGTCTCCCTTTTTCAAGTAGGTGTTAAGTTTAGGTTTAGTGTAGGTGATAGTTCCATAAGGAATTCAACCTTCTACGGAGGTCTAATCCACTTTTAGGATACCCATGGCCTAGGATTAGTCCCATGTTGGTCTAGATTTGATCAGAGGACCTAAACAATCCCCTTGCTCAGTTAGGGTACAATCTAGAACCCCAATAGTTTTGGTATGCCTAGTGAGACAAGGTTTATTTGTTTAATTGAAGTTTAAATATTGAGAATAAAGACTCTTATTAGTAGGAGAGATCTACCATCATCAAAATTTGAACACCCTTTAGGTTGTAGGGCTCATAACATCTTTCAGACAAAGCTTTCATGCCAAAGGTTAGAACAAGAGCATCAAGTAAAGGTACTTATTTTGAACATATTGAATTGCCTCCTACTTCTTATAAAAGATCAAGATTCAATAGTATGAGACCTTATCTTCTAAAGAAACATTTATCTTTTGGTCAGTCTATTATTTTAGTCCAATCTATTGTCCCTATAAGCCAAATCCCTTTTTCCCAAATGGTTACTAGGAATGAAGTAGTTGTCCCATTTAATAGGGGTAGTCCCCTAAATTTGGCCTAGTATGATGACATTCTTATGTCTGCTCTAAAAAGTATCCCTTTTTTCTCTAAAGAATGGGATAAAACTACTGCTATTGAACATATCCAAGATATTACCAATCTATGTTCTATTCATAATGTTACTCAAGATAATGTGGCTATCAAATTACTTGCTTTTTTTTTAAAGAAAAACATTGAAATGGTATAGGAATATTCCTTTAACCTCTATTTCTACTTGGGATGAGTTAGGTGTAGCTTTAGTTAATCAATTTAAATAAAAGTTTAATCATCTATCTTTGGTTGAATAATTAACTACCATACAAAGGTATCCCCATGAATTCATGTTGGAATTTAGCCTCTAATTCCAAAAACATGGATTAGGATCCTTGCACTAGTTAGACCATCCCTAAAGTATGAATTTTTATACTTCTTTAAGGCCCTTTCTAATATAAATGTCAAGATACAATCCATGGGTGGTAATAACTTGCCAAATGCCTATGAGATTGCTATTAGAGTATAGAACAGCTTGATCCAAGTTGGTAAACTTGCTTCAAGGCCTCTAATGTCATTTTTTGTAAAATTCCAACATGTTGTTCCCCCTTAAGTTACCCAAATTACATTTATAACCCCTATTCCATCTCCAAAATTCCAAGTTGTAGCCCCTCCTAATCAATCTAGTGAGATTGGTGATTTGAAAATAATGTTACAATCTTTTGGAAATGAAATTGTTTCACTCAAGAGACAATAGTACCAAAGTAGACCTTATCAACAGTAAAACCAAAGTACCTATTAGTCTTTCAATAACTAAAAGCCACCTTATCAAGGTTTCAAGGATAATAGGCAACCTTATCAAAATCAAGGAACTATAACCCAAACTAAGCCATATGCAACCCTTGATCCTAATGTGCCTTCCAACTCAAAAGCTATTGTTACCCAAAATAACTTAATGTAAGATCAAGAGATTACCATGCCACAGATAACACAAGAGGAGTTCCCTCTTCAATGTGGTCAATATCAAGACATAAGTATGGAAATCCAAGGAGAACATCAATAAGTTCTAGTGTAGCTTGATGCTATGAATGTTAATTAGCATTTGGATGATCACATTGCATTCAAACAAGTTGGTGAAACTAGAAATAGAAATGGTCAAGTGGTATCTCTAACTAGAACTAAAATAAGAGCAGGTAAATAAGCTCAAGAAATGAGAAATAATTATAGTGCTCCTAATTTTGTGTCAAATAATGTTAAAGATCAATTTTTTGTTCCTATAACATAGAATATTCAGAACACAAAGACAATGAAAGTTCCCCAAATGACCCTAACTAGAGAACAATCAATGGCTCAAAAGTTGTAGCCAAAGGTTAGTGGAACATCTTTTAACATTATTTATCAAATGAAGAAATCAAATTTTGGTATTAGCATGTGGTATTACCTTGCCATCCCAGGGCAAAAGGACATGTTGATTCAACAACTTTTGGATCTCAAGGTATCTAAAGAGCAAGTTGAGAAACAAGAATCTATCTTGGCCAATTCAGACCAATAAATCAAACAACTTGATCAACAGATACATAACATGACAAAAGTGGATAAATCCAATGTCAAATCAATCAAGACTCCTCCCTTTTATCTCTCTTTGATAGTAGGTGACTGTTTAGTCCATAATTGTATGGTAGATAGTGGAGCTAGTAGCACTTTCATGCCCAAACAAATTGCAAAGAAGCTTGGTCTTGTCTATGAGACAAATACCAAAGGAGTATTAAAATTATATGGATCACCAAAAAAAATAATAGGCATGCTAAAATACCTAAAGCTGACATTACATGCTTACCCCAATGTTATTATTCAACAATATGTAGTTATAGTAGACCTACCTCCCTATTTTGCTATGTGTTTGTCAAGAGATTTTACTTCAAAAATTAGAGGATATTTATCAACTGATTGGACCTATCTAATGTTAAAAACTAGGTATGACACTAAGGGGACAATACTTTATGAACATATTGCAATATTTTTTTTGGAACCATACATGCCAAGCATAGTGAATACTAATTGTGTTATCTCATATAAAGTGTTAGAAAATAGTAAGGTTGAATCTGAATCACCTCTAGATGGATTCCTAGATATTTTCCTTGATGAATGGGCCTCTAATTTACATGATCATGATCCCTAAAATTTAATTGAATAAAAATTACTCGATGTCTATTGTCTTCATGAAAATGATGCACCAATTCCAACATTGATGAAAGATGAGCAGCCTAGTGATAGACTATGATAGCTATATTTTGATGGATCCAGGAACAAACATGTCACTAGAGATGGAATAATGTTAATTTATCTAGCTAATCAAAGGTATTTATATTCTCTTAAGTTTAATTTTAGTTGTTCCAATAATGTCACTGAATATGAATCACTAGTGCATGGTTTGTAATGGGCAAGAAAGATGAAGGTTAATTCCTTACAAGTCTTTAGAGATAGTCAACTAGTAGTTCACCAAGTAAGAGGAATTAATATATGTAAAAACACACTACTTAGGTCTTATAAGCATAGGGTATGGGACCTATTTGAAGGCTTTCAAGCCTTCAATATTTAGGCCATATCAAGAAATCAGAATAAGCATGCAAACATGCTAACTGCTATTGGAACACAATTCAGTATCCTAGATAATATAAAAAGGGATAAATTCTAGTTACATATCAAGGTAGTTGTGATACCTTCTACCATGGACAACCATGATAATTATTAGGTATTTGAATATAACATCTATATTTTTAGATTCTTATAAGAGGAAGTTGAATTCTCCTTAAGGAACCAAAAAAATATTCACAACAATATGATGATCAGATTGTGCAATTAAAGACAAACAAGTTGCCTAAAGCACTAGTCACCCTAGAAAATATATTCAGAAGAGATGATAAATTAAGAAAAGAAAATTTTGCTTTATCAACCAAGGAATAACACTACACAAATGTAGAGATTACAACTAGCAAATATTTAAAGCTAGGTAAAGTTTTTACATCTTCAAAGAAAGAATCTTTTATTAAGTTATGTTTAGATTTTGTAGATGTCTTTGCATGGCAATATAGTGACCTTAAAGGTTTTGATCCAAGTTTAGCTCAACATACCATTGAGTTAGAAGATGAGACTAGGCTAGTCAGACAAAGGCAAAGGCCAATCAATCCAAAGCTTGAACCTCTAATGAGAGCTGAACTACATCAGCTCATTGAGTCAACCATAATATTTACAATTAAGCACTCAACTTGGGTAGCAAACCTTATTCCAATATGGAAAAAGAATGGTGAAATAAGGCTATGTGTCAACTTTTGTGACTTGAATAAGGCATTTATCAAATATCACTATCCATTACCATCAATAGAATAGATTTTATAGCTAGTTTCAGGTTCAGAAAAGTTCTCTTTGTTGGATGGTTATAGTGGATATAAGCAAATTTTGGTCAAAGAAGAATACCAATACAAAATATCCTTTACCACAAAGTGGGGTAAATTTACATATAGAAAGATTCCTTTTGGTTTATTTAATGTTGGGGCCACTTTTCAGAAGGCTATGGACATGGAATTCTAGGGTCTCCTCAACAAGTTTATTCTTGTTTATCTAGATGACATAACAATATTCTCTAACAACACAAATGAGCATATGATTCATCTCGGATAGGTGTTTGAAAGATGCAGAGAATTTGGAGTGTCTTTGAACCCAAAAAAGTGTGTTTTCTCTATTTATGAAGGTAGGCTTCTTAGACATGTCATTTCAAATAAAGGTACAAGCATAAACCTTGATATGATAGAATCAATTCTTGTACTATCATTGCCTAAGCATAAGAAATCCTTGCAAAGCTTTTTAGGCAATATTAACTTCATAAGGAGATACAATTTAAATTTTTCTACTTTATCTAGGCCACTTAAAACCATGTTAAAGAAAGGTCAGAGTTTCATTTGGTCTAAATAATGAGCCAATTTTTTTGAAGAAATCAAGAAATCTATAGCCAGTGTTCCTACACTCTTGAACACTAATTTTACAAAATCTTTTTTCTTATATAGCTATGATAACCTTGACACAATATCAACTATTCTCATGCAACAAAATAAAGAGACTTTAGAGCAGCTGATAGCATTTTTTAGTCAAGGCTTAGAAGAATATGAAACAAGGTATTCTTTTATTAAGAAGCACATTCTTTCAAGTATAACGTCTCTTAAAAATTTTAGGTGCTTATTGTCTAATAAAAAGATACATATGATAGTTTCACATCTAAGTGTCAAAGACTTTCTTTTGAACAAAGATATAAGTGACAAAAGAGCTGGTTGGATAACCAAGGTCATGGAATATGACATTGAAATCAAAGTCACAAAGCTAGTTAGAGGCAAAAGACTCTATGAACATCTAGCCCAAGACTTGCATGAGTCTAATGAACAAGTTATGGTGTCAAATGATCAAGAAATTGAAAGTAATCAAAACTCAACTTCTAGTTGGTTCCAAGATATGGTAATATATATACAATATGGTATTTATCCTCCTCATCTCACTCATTCAAAGAGGAGATATTTTAGATTACAATCAATTACTTTTCTCCTTGTTAATAATGTATTATTTAAAAAGGATATCAATGGTATACTTCTAATATGCATAGAATCAGGTCAAACACAGAAGTTATTATTGGCATGGTGGATGGACATGGTGGAGGACATTACTCAGCCAAGATTATAGCTCACAAGATCATGAGAGGTGGGTATTATTGGCTAAGTTTATTTGGTGATTGCTATGCATGGATCAGGAAATGTAGATAGTTTGCCATGTTTGTTGGAAAAGTGAGACTTGCGTCCTTACCTCTCCAACCAATTTTAGTTAATCAACCCTTTGTCCAATATGGATTAGACTTTATTGGTGTTATTAACCCCATATCAATCTTGGGACACAAGTGGATCCTGACTGCCACAAATTATTTTACTAGATGGATAGAGGTAGTAGCATTAAAAAAAACCAATGAAACTAGTTTTTTAAACTTCTATGAAGGTTTAGTTACCATATTTGGGGTATCTTCAACTATAATTTTTGGTAATGCTATGGCTTTTTTAGGATATAAGATCAGCCAATGGGTAGTTCAACATAGTATTTTTCTAAGTACCTCATCAAACTATTATCCGCAAGGCAATGGCCTTGTTGAGTTTACCAATAAGAATTTGTTGAAGATCATTAGGAGGACTATAAAAGATAATCAAATATCATGGCATCTCAAATTGAAGTCAGCTTTGTGGGCTGATAAGATCACCTATAAAAGATCAATTGCCAATTCCCCATACAAACTCTTATACAGTAAGGAAGCAAGAATGCTTATTTCTCTTGAATTCCTTTCTTTAGAATTAATGCATCAGCTTGATATTTTGGAGATAGAGGAATTGTAAATAAGATGTACTAAGCCCATAGAGCTATAAGATACAAGGCATTAGGCCATGCTGGCTATGGAGGCCCATCATGAGATGATAAAGAGATATTTTGACAAAACAACTTCTACAAGAAGTTTTAAAGAAGGATATTTGGTCCTCAAGTCGGATGAGCATAGAGCAAATCCAGGAAAACACACAAAATTTGATTCTCTCCAGAGTGGACCATATATGGTTTCCAGTTGCAAATCCCACAATACTTTCTATCTCACAAGGATGAATGGTGAAGAACTTCCTATCCCAATCAATGGGATACATCTTAAACACTACTATTAAGGAAAGCTAAGTCCCCTGTACATAGTTTTATCTTGTTTTTCTCTAAGTGTTTTCTAACACATTAGTTAGTTTCCTTTCTATTTTTTTATTTTTTTTGCTTCTTTCTTGTATAATCATTTAGTAGTTTTGTTGCCTTTGTTTTTTAGGTTAGTTTCCTTTTCAGTTTGTTTTCTTTCCCTGTTGTTGGAATTTTTCTATCTTTATAATTCAAGAGGTTGTCTTATAGTCATGTAGTGTCCCATGTATTATCTATTATGAGCCAAAGGTCATGTATATGGTCTGAGTTTGAGCATAGTAGGCATGCTTCCCAACTAAGTCACTAAAGATGTTGGTCATTTTTGGCCTATATACAGAGCTTCCAAGGACTGAGCAATGTTCCTGATTGAGAGAAGGGTCTACAAAGTAAATGGAAGATCTAGATAAGTTTGTCAGGTAATCTTATAGTTCAAGTCATGGACAAGTTCACTTATGTTTTAGAAGTTCATTTGAGCTTCCAAAGATCAAGCAAAAGCTCAAAAGAACAAGTCTAGGATCCAAACCATCATCAAGATGTCACTCAAAAATGGATTGGTTAGCTTGTTTACACATTTGATAAGTATGATTAGAAATCCTCGCAAGCCCTCAGGTCACAGAGAAAGCCTCACAGGCCCTTAGGTATACAGAGTAAATGGAAGATCTAGATAAGTTTGCCAAGTAATCCTATAGTTCAAGTCATGGACAAGTTTGCTTATGTTTCAAAATTTCATTTGAGATTCCAAAGATAAATCAAAATCTCAAAATAAT
Source organism: Torreya grandis (assembly GCA_037957365.1). Lineage (NCBI taxonomy): Eukaryota > Viridiplantae > Streptophyta > Pinopsida > Cupressales > Taxaceae > Torreya > Torreya grandis. The sequence goes on along the minus strand of JARHVA010000580.1, from coordinate 503,163 downwards.
AATTCTAGGATCTAGACTGTCATCAGGATGTCACTTAAAAATGGATTGGTTAGCTTGTTTGCACATTTGATAAGTATGCTTAGAAAGCCTCACAAGACCTCAGGTCACATAGACATGTTGCTCTTAGTACTTAGATCATCCCTTAAAAGTTTTGTGTCTCCATGAACTTTTTTCTTGGATATCCAAGCCTTAAAATTTGGATATAAAACATAAGACATTCATGTTAATGTCAAAATGAAGCTTGAGCAAAAATCTATCTATGCTTAAAATTAACAATTTATGGGATGTCAAATATGTTTGAGTGGACATCAATTGATATTCATGAAAATGTAAATTTTAATCAAGGAAAGTATCCATTTGGGTTCAAAGGGTCCTTAAAATGTTTAAACTTGATCGAGATCCAACATTCTGTGGGAGCCCTCATACTGACACATCTTGACTAGACAGAGTGAAACAAAGTCAACTAAGTCAAAAGGTCCCCAAGTTAAAACCTTTAAAAATATGCAAGTTGGACATAATACAATGGTACTATATGATCAAGCCAAGATACAAAAATGAAAATCAACTGATAAAAAGATGGGTCTCAGTGATCCGAGCAACAATTTAGGCGATAATTCAGGTGATGGTTCTACCCCATTTGATGACGTAACTTTTGGGAGCCATAACTTTTGCACTGTAGCTCCAATTGACTCCCCATTTGAACCATTGGAAAGATAAGAATGATGATAATTTAGTGATATGAGTTTTTACCAATGGTTTTTGACCCCTAAAAACCAATAGAAGTGCCCTAAATTTCAATTTTAGTAATGTAGTCTAAAAATAGTAAGTTTCTAAAAATAGTAATTCCTCAAATTTTGTATTGTTTTAAATTATGAAAGTAAAACCAATTAATCTCCCTCAATATTGGTGACCTTCCACATAATCTTCCTACTTTCAAAATGTGTATAAATGAAGATGTAACTAGAAATGGAAATCAGGCATCTCTTCCCATAGATAAGCATATAGTTGTATTGCGATCTTGAGTAATAAAACATCTCTTTTTAGAGAATTCATTGTTACTATGTTATTTTCATATTCTTGAAATATATATCAATCAAAACTTATGAGTTTTGGATCACCCAGGTAGATCAAGGGCTCATGCTCAATTAGACCAATTATCTAATAGAGAGTAGGAACTGATAGGAAATTGGGACTAGAGAGATCTATGGTGCACATGAAGTTTTACATCTAGATCAGATAGTACATGATGGTTAAAAATTCAATGAATCCAAAGAGATAATGAGTTGAGGATAAGTGGAACAAGTGCATTTAGTTGGTAAAAAACTAATGGCTTATGATCATCTATGCATAGACAGATCAATAGAGCGAGATAAATCAAAAGGGGTCAGAGGATCTTGATAATGAATACAAAGAGGATAAGTGTTCAAAGTCAATGGGTCTTAATAGAAGATCAAAGACTCATGTGCATTCATACATACATATTTAATGGTGTGAGGTGAAGTCAATAAGTTAACACATTTACGGAGATAATGAACATAAAGACAGTTGGACATGATGTAGATGAGCCTAGTTGGTTTTCAATAGGTAATTAGTAAAGGTAGGCTTGGGATAGTTTTGATGAAATTTTATGAGGTTATTTTGGACTCATATAAAGCAAATATCAAGGAACCAATCTCAGAGGTGGATCAAGGTTGAACCAAGGCCACCATTCAAAAACCAATAATCATCAACAAAGCTTCATATAGGTGAAATATATCCTTTGGGTCTAATACAAAAGTTGAGGATAGTCCAGTGACTGTGTGAAAACCAATGGTCTAAGATTGGTTTTCACATATAGTGGACCTATGTCTTGCCTCATCATGGTTTAGATTTTCAAGTTCAGATAGCCACCTAATGTAGATGTGGCACTTTTTAGCCAGTTCGAAGACATGATCCTCATCACTAGATCAAGTAAATGATGACACGATTCCAAGAAAATATTTGGTGATCAGATAAGGGCAGTGAGCATTTAATTATTTTTCAAAGCCTTTGAAATTATGCCTTCTTGATAAAATCATGACTCAACAACATCCTCAAATTGGTGTTAATCCATTAGAAGTAGTTGGTCCTTTTCCAACACACAGTTCCCTCTCTCTCTCTTTCTCTTTATTATAAATACATGCTTTTAAGCCTTGATATTGATCAATCTACCACTCTTTTTTGGTATGACCAGACTCTACCAAAATTTATACTATGATACTTCTTTGATGTATTAAATACTAAATTCCATCATTTTCTAAGCTGGATTGAAGTGTATTCTATGAATTCATGCACTAGAGCTAAGTTAATGTATATTTGTTGCTTATGTCTAGCATTTTCTCACCTTCAAGAAGTGGTTAATAGTCTTACAAGTCATTATAAGCACAATCTACAGTTTATTATTTAGTTTGAAAGTGGATACTTGCCCTCTCTTACTAATCTGATAACTAATTAATGCCTTGTTCTAAAATATTTATGTGAGATTGATGTTCTCTGGTCTAAAAGTGTCTCATAGTGTGTTTTGTGTAAGTTGGAGTGATCAATCATTAGTGTATCACCACTTTTTTTTCATCCTTTTATAAGTTTTGTCAATTCTCTCTCCCTTTTCTAAGTAGGTGATAAGTTTAGGTTTAGTGTAGGTGATAGTTCCATAAGGAATACAACCTTCTCCAGAGTTCTAATCCACTTTTAGGATACCCACAGCCTAGGATCATCCCATGTTGGTCTAGATTTGAGCAGAGGACTTGAATAATCCACTTGCTTAGCTAGGGTGCAATCTATAACCCTAACACTACCCCTTTACTTAGAGCATTTACAATATTAAATTCTATCCAAATTTGAGATCTATTGGGTCCAATCGGCTTCTATCTTTGATTTTTTTGTCAGTCCCCCCCACCCCCCATGTTAACTTTAAACTTCATATTCTCTAGAATTTGGCTCTCCCTCACATTTTTCAGGGATTATGGTTGGAAATAAATGTTATAATATTCCAAGATAAAAAATTCAAGACCAAGACAATGGGCTTAATAATCATTTAAGCCATCTATATTAACTTCTTGGTGTGTTATAACATGAACAAGGATAAGTTTCTAGTTAACTAACGGAACATTTTTGTTAATTTGAATCTATTAGGTCCTAATGAACCACTAAATAATAACATTATGTTTGATAGGAACTCTACTAAGTGGACATTTCCTCCCCATAAATTGTTAGATTAAACTTTTATGGTGCCTCCAAAGGAAACCCTAGTCTGGTGATTGGAAATGACATCATTACAAATCACAAAGGTAATCTAGTTGTTGCCTATGTAGAAAGATTTTGGGTGCGAACCAACCACTTCATTAAAGACAAGGTTGCTTGTTGGGGATTATAGGTAGTGAAAGAGATGAAAATTTCCCATCTCTATATTAAAGGAGACTCTTTGAACATTATCAAATTCCTCAAAAGAGATAATTATCCCAGCTAATCCATTAGAAACATCATTGAAGTTGCTTATGATTATATGAATGCTTTCAATGCCACTCTATTGATCATATATACCAAGAAGGTAATTAAATAACTAACTGGTTTAACATTAAGAGGGTTTAAAATCAAATTTTTGAGAAATGGTTAGATATCCAGTCTCTTCCAAATTCCTTAACATAAATTTTGAATAATGCCAATATTCATAATGATTCTTCTTAGTTTTTGGTATTTTATCTCTTGTTTCAATTTTAACCTTCAAGGAGTTTTTACATGGGGATTATTTATAATACTCCCATAAAAACTTTCATAAGGATGGATATATGTTTTGATAATTTATTTGAACACTTATCATAGTTTAAGGTGCCAAGGGCCTTCCTCGAGGAATGTAACTGCTTTAGATGCCATCCTAATCATGTGAATAATATTTTCCATTTGATAATCAAGTTGTGTCAATCATACCATCATTGTGTCATTCACTTCTCATGGGATTCAAGGTGAGAATATTCAAGATTTATTTAGTTGAACAAATATTAATTGTCTCCTTACTACTACTTAAATAAGTAATTAGATCCTTATACAGTTAAGAAAATAAGGGGGCAGGGTTTAGACTGAGCTGAATTCATGTGAATAAGTCAAAAGAAACACCAAAGTCTTGAAAATCATGAATAAGATGGAACACATCTAGGGCCATGATAACATGGTATTGGCAGAGTTTTGTGAAGTGTTGGAATGTTAGAAAGGTTACTATGATTTTTTTTTATTTTGAGGTTTATAAATATAACATTTCCACAAAAATAGGTATGTCTACCAAAGGTATTAGATTTTTTTAATCCAAAAAGATGAAGGAAGAAACCATAAGGGAGTTTATAAGGGGTAAATAAAAATTGGTTGCTTTTCATCCCTAACCAATGGTATGAAGGGTGCTTGCAAATTATGAGATATATTACTTTGGAAGGTAGATTCCAGTGTGCCTTTTCTTACCACTTCAACCTTCTAAATCATTTTAGGCATAACAAATTGGTAAACCTCCCTTTTTACTCTCTCATGGCCTCAGAGATTTCTATTTTGGAAATGCAACTAGCTAAATGTATTCTCCCAGTCCATTAAGTTGTTATTATTTTATTATTACCTAAGGATAAATCTTATGGAGAATGTTTAGTGGGTTCTCTCTTCCTCTCATCCTGGTAGTGTTGTAGCTCAACATCACAAACTGTCTCCTAAGTTTGTAGTTATCAAAATTCCTTTAGTTCCAAAGGATTTTGTGTTGATTAAACCAAAGGTTAATTTTTCAAAATATAAAGATAAGGTCTTCATCAAGGTCCCTAAAGATGAAGTAGGTCCTTCTCCTAAGAAATATTCTATGCCAGATTCTAAGTTTTTTCATTTTGGTACCGATTCAATAAGTTTTTTTAAAGTAAAGATGGGATTGTGGAGGCTAATATTGATCCCCTATATATCAAGGTAGATACCCATGTTTCCTCTAGGGGTAAACATATTTCTATTGTTAATTATATGGTAAATAACAACATGATGCCCATTAATGGTAGAAGTGATGGTAATGACCTAATCAAACTTCAGATTAGAGTGGAGTATTTAGAGAAGGACTGAAAACTACACAATTTTATCCTCAAGTGGTTCAAGATAGATAATGGCAGTCTCTAATTTGAAATATAACTTCTTCACCAATAGATCAGTGGCAGGCACCCCCATCCCCACATAAAAATCCCATTCAACAATGATATATTTAATTTAAGTGATAAACTATATGAAACATAAGAAAAGTTATCCAAGATGAAAGACAAAATGGTTGATATGGAGACTAACAAAATGTCTCTCAATGAGAATATTTAGAAGATTCAACAATTTAATATAGCCACTAAAAATTATGCTCTTAGAATTTCCAAACTTCAAGATGGTCTTTGGAAAAGGAAAGAAAGTGTTGGCAATAATGAAATCTTCATCAAGACTAGACTTTAGAAAAAAATAAAATAGGATGAAGTTAAAGAAGAGGTCCTAGAGTATGTGAATGATCATCTCAAGTTGTTATAAAAAGAATGGGAAATTGTTATCTCCTTGAAAAATATTTTCTCTACTCAATGTTGATCTCATATTATTTCATTTTCATTGTTTTTAGACTGTTGCTTGATTATAGCCCTAGTAGTTTGTTTGTTATTTTTTCATTATTCGATCCTTTGTGTTGCCCTATTCAGGTTGGACCTTAGTACTCTTGTTTCTTATTGATTTTGTATCTTGTTCTATACAAGGGTTTGGGCCCCTTCAAAAATCCACTTTTTACCAGTTATATGTATGTGTGTAGAGTAACCACTAACTACAAAATCATTAAATGATCATTTCATAAAGTGATGGATCCTTATTTAATTTTTTAACAATATTTTTCTATGCATGACTCAAACTTAAACCCTTATCTATATTCAAAATTTGAGTATGATTTCAAATGTCAATAGTGTCTCTCAATCAACACTTGTAATAATTTTTTTCCACCATAACCACCTTGTCATCCCCAATTCAAATTGAATGCTTCATTTTTCCTAAGTTATTAACCAATGTTGATGTTTCCTTCATCTCTAAATGGATGTTGGTAGCATGTTTCTTTATCTGAGTCTTGAAACACTCAACCTTGTATACATCAATTTTGGAACATGGTTCCAAGTAGTATTTTTCTAACTTTAGAGCATTTCTTAGCTTGTCTTTTTGTATGAAAATTATTTTAATGTTATTTTTTCTCAATATTTTATAAATCTTATTGGATTTTTATTTAATATAAGGTATCAATTAAAACTAGTTTTAAAAAAGAATGGTTGTAAAGAGAAACATATTGCAAGGGCTTTCAAATAAGCTAGAGAAGGTTAATACATGTAACATAGAGAGGAATATTCATCGAGAGATCCTAATGGAATTCCTACATTATATCAAAGGAATATCCAATAATATTTATATAATTTGGAGGTGAAATTAGATTAATACTGCTTTTATATAAAAAAATAAGCTAACAAATAATTTAAAGTCAAGAAAAGACCACTTGGAACCATGTTTCAAAAATAGTGACTACAAGATTGAGTGTTCGTGTGAGGTCCCCTACATTGGGAAGACACAAATTTCCATTAAGACTGGGATCAAGGAACATACTACCGACATCCATGTTAAGAATAAAGACAAATCAACATTAACGAAGCACTCAAAAAAAATGAAACACTCACTCTAAATAGAGGATACCAAGGAGGTGGTGGTGAAAAATCATTATTAAAAGTATCAATTGAGAGATGTTATTGAAATTGGAAAGCTTACCTAAAAATTGAATAAAGATGAGGATTTAGGTTTGAGCCATGCCTAAAGATCTATTATTAAAAAATAAAATAAGGACAACTCACTTTAGGAGAGGAACATTTAATGATTTTTTAATTAGTGATTACAATATTTAATTAATATATGTAATGATTTTTTTATTTTTTATTTTTTATTAATTAATTTCTCCTAATGTGAGCCCACTAGATATTCTTATAATCAATTAGAGTTTTCTACATAAGATGCTCTAGTTTATTACAATTACATATGTATTTTCTTTCTAATAATGGATCACGAGGTGATATGAAATGTTGATTAAATTTTATGTACATAAATTTCACAAAACTATTTTACTTAGATTAATCTTAAATTAATTTACAACTTCTTATAATAAAATGCCTTATCAACGTAATAAATAAAACATAAAAATTTATAATTAAAATTTATAGTAAATAAATCAACCTTTAATTATAGACATAAATGCATCTATATCATATTAGATCACATTTATCCATAAAACATTACAAAAAATCCTAATCATGTTTAAAATAGTAAAATTATACTTAATTGCATAAATAACTTCCCAATGTATTAAATGATAAGAGAGGGTTTAAAATAATACTTGATTTCACATTAATCTAAAAATATTTGTTAGAAACAAAAATAAAATCAAGTTTTTTGAAACCAAATAGTGAGAACCCATAAAACTCATGCTCACTTGAGCATTATGTCAAAACCATATACTTAACATTTCTTGTAAACTAGGTACGTATAATACATGTTTCTTTTAAAAGTGTATATGAAAAAACTTAATTAAAAATCTTGGTCGTCATCTCTAGGGATCTGAAAACCTCACTCGCTTTCCCAAAATTCTTCATGGATCTCTAGAAATTTGATCTTCTTTTTCAAAACCATAATAGGGTAGCCACATCTAGAAGACTTGGAAAAAATGGGGGACGTATTTTGGGGCATGTGTACTCCTTAACTAATTATTATTAGGTCCCTAAAATGCGCATAAAATTTCAAAAATAACACACCAAATCTAATGAATATTCAATAGATAGTCTAGTGATTCAAATATTTTATACTTTCACCGCTCATGATAAATATAAAATAGACTTTTGAATAAAAATCATGTCAAATATTTATTGATCAAAATGTATTTTTTTGATGATGAATCACAAATTATGATTGAAAACTTCTTTTTTTATCAATAAAAATGTCACACAATTTTTATCCAAAACCTTGTTGCATATAAGTCTAGTGATTGTAGGGCCTATCTTATATAACATTTTATACTGAAATGAATGTATAATGGAGAAATAAATGCCTCATATTTTCTTGAATTCTACTATATATGCTTCAATTAATTACTTTGGCACATTCTCAATTGAACTCTAGATAAATTCTTCTAATTGATTCATCTCTTATATACATTAACACTCTTGTGTATTTATAAACTTCTTGAATTCGAATTAGGACCCAAATATCGTGTGAACTGACACACAATGAACAAGAAATGTTGAAAAATCAAGAACATACAACACAAGATGTACAAAATAAGGGTCACAAGAGCTCACCCTGAAACTGTGCACTATATATTTCTTGAGCCCTAAACAATATGACTATAGGAAGAAACCCAAAAACCTAAGAAAATAGAGAGGGGAGCAAATAAAAGGAAAATAAGAAAGAAGAAGATAAGAAACATCCATAAACATAGAGATGACATACCAATGGAAACTTAATACAAACTAATAGTTAACAAATATATAATTACTTTAAAATACTATAATTTTACAACTAATAATTACCTTGTACCAAAATTTGGTGCAACTTTTAAACATTTTTTTACTTCTCCAACAATACTTTGTATCATTAATTATTAAAAACTCTTGCCATATTATGTGGTGGCTTATACCACCTAATTTTTTGCTTCTACCATTTAAAAGCTTTTTAATGAATGGTTGTTGGTTCAAATGGTGAAGATGTTTGGCTTACAAAAAGTCCAACAGGGATCAATTCTTGTAAGATCACAGTGTAAAACAATGGTCAACAAAAAAAATATTTAATTACACGAGTGAAATCTCCTCATGTTTAATTAATCAAATCCTTATGTATTAATTAAAACAAGGGCTACATAGTGGTTAATCCCTACCTTTGTTTTTAGAATTGTTTGGGTTTCAGTTTACATGTAATTTTACAATATATACTTGCTTTAATTTTGCAATGTATGTTTTCTTTGATAATTTGAATTTAAAAATATAAATTTAATATTATGTTGATTATTATTTTAATTTAAATTTGATTAGTACATATGTTACTTTTATGAAATTAATGAAAGGGATATTTAATCGGGAATTTAAATTAGATGTGGTAATAATATTATTCATTTGTAACTAGATTTTGATTGTTTTATTTTTTCAAAAAGATATATATATTTTTTTTGGTGTTACTAAATATATCAAAAAAAACATGAGTTGATGACATGGTAGTAGGTAGTAGATACCGATTCCATACAAAAAATATGAATTGATGAGCATGCTTGTATTAATATTACTATTTTTGATTAAAAATGTTAAAAATAATTTATATAATATTTTATAGATAATTTTTATTAGAACATGGAAATAAATTTAGAAAAGAAAAAACTTACTAAACAAAAAAAAAAAAAAATTAAAATTAATTTATACTATTTTGATAAATAAAGAGGTTGTATCCATAAAAAAATAGAAAATATATAAAATAGATTTGATATAAATTTATTTCCTTTTAAAAAGGTTCATCATAATATACTTTAACCTTTAGGAAATACATGGGCTCACATTTTTGTTGTATAATATTTTTTTATATTTGATTATATTGATATAATTATTATTCACAATAAAAATAATAATTATTAATAAAAATGGTTATAATAAAAAGAGATAGAATTATTTAGAAATTATAGATTTATCTTTTTTATTTATAATTAAAAATTATGTATAAACTGTGATAATGAATTAATAATGATTTAGAATATTAAATTAAGAATAGAAATTTACTCATGATTCAGGTAATGTTATTTAATAAGTATTTTTTTTAAAATAATATATATATATATATATATTTAAGGGAATAATGAATGGCATGATGTATGTGAGGAGTAGGCATACACGTCATCCTTAAATCGTGGACCGCACGATTTTATTTTCCTTTGCATGACGTAACAGGTCAGCAATACACCCATCCACGTGTTACATGATAAATTTTGGGGTCCAAACGTGCGTGCGGGTCCCACCATGTCCGGCCAGCAGAGATGACATATCTTGTCGTTTCCTCCACTAGACACGTCACATCGGGGAAAAATAATTGCAAGTGGTAACTTTTAAATAATTTTCGAACCGCTTTTTCGCAAAGGAGTAATTTTTAACCCATTTATTATTATCTTTAAATCTTGCGTGGAGTAGAAAAATCGTAGGAGGACATGGTGGAGAGGAGGATAAGATTTCAAGCAGATGACGTGGAATGGATGGAAGAATCTAGAGAAAGCTGTATGGAGAATAAATTAAAAAAGGGAGTCCACAAATGTGCTTTCCTATTATTTTCATCTTGAAAGGACCTCATGTTTTATATATGATGGATTTGAAAGTGATTCTATTTCATCGATGTTTTAATGCTTGTAATTGTTTTTAATGTCGTAATGGGTATGTTAAGAGGGAAATGGAGAAAAATGATGAACATGAATGGATGGAGAAATTTAGAAAAAGATGTATGGGGAGTTAAAAAAATAAGAATGTCCATAAGTGTGTTACTTTCCTTTTAATTTTAAGTTGAAAGGACCATGCGTTTTACATATTATGGATTTTGGAGTGATTTCATTTCATCGATACTTTAATGTTTGTAATTGTCCCATATGTTGTAATGGACATGTTGATAGGGAGAGGAAAATGATAAACAATAATGGATGGAGTAATTAAGAAAAAGTTACGTGGAGATTATAAAATAAGGGAGTCCACAAGTGCATTGCTCTCCTTTTATTTTCAACTAGAAAGGACCTCATGTGCTAAATATGATGGATTTTGGGGTGATTCCATTTCTTTGATGTTTTAATGCTTGCAATTGTTCCTCATGTTGTAATGAGCATGCTGATAGGGAAATGGAGGAAAATGATGAACAATAATGTAAACAAAGAAAACTTATTCAACCTTTTATTTTTTAAAAAAAATGTAGTAAATATTATTGTGTGAAATTTACATCAAATCACATATTAATAGGAATATGCAACATATCCAAACTATAAGATCAAGGGATAATTATATCCTAAAGGTCATTTGAGATGTGAAAGGCATCGAGAACTGCTCATCTAATCTCCATATGTTGTTGTGTCATGCCTACCATGAGTTACAATGCAAGGTAACTCAAACCAATGTTGAGCATGTGACCAACCCAACATGATAGAAAAAACACAATGACCACTCTAAGACAACAATGCAAACCCCCAAATGTGGTATGAGCCTTGTTTGTACCATGATTTTCATGTGACTTTGCATATATGGACTCTTAATTGTTAATAGGGCACTTATCAGTGCATTCATCTTGGTCTTACACCTTATTGTCTACTTTGCTTGATTGTGTAGTCTTTTGTTTGAACTTTCTTGATGTTTCTTGAGTCTTTCATAAGAATCATCGGTCCTGCTCTTTCCTCTCTAATTTTTATGTGTTTAGGATAGTGTCATAAATCTTAGATTGTGTCGATTACCAATAGTTTTCATCATTACCGATATCATCCTAGCATATTTTTCAAGACTATTTCGAGTACACCACCCTTTGAGTCACTTTCTTTTATCAATTGGGGTCTTGTTTGGGCACACCAATAGTTCCCTAATTCAAATTTGAGAGAACTAAATATACAAATCCCTTAGGATCATTTTAGGGACAATAATCATTGAAAGACAAAGGCATAGAAATAGAAAATAGACATCTAACTTATTTTTAATATAAATTTGAAGTTTTCTAAATGATAAATCTAATTGCATGACTAAACTTAAGGAGGACATAAGTGAAACTGTATTTAGACTTGCATTCACATGATATGGTTCAAACACACATTAGTGGAAGAACTATGTGTAGGTTGAGCCCCCTTCGAAGTATTGGAATGTAGCCAACGCTCAACTATTCAATAGGGGATGGTTGAATTCAATCTAATCCAACTAATGAGGGTCATTATGTCATGTTCATTTAATCAACTAAGTCAAGTTGATGTCATATCAAAACAAGGTCGATGTCCAACGGTAGTTAGCAATAGGGTATGCAAGACAATGACTGACAGTTGCCTATTTTGGGGGAGATGTAGATCATTTACTCTTAAAGATCTAATGTACTTGCTTGAATTAAAATCTAACCTATTGCTTGTAAACGTAAACACTATTAATGAATTGGGATGCTTGGAAGGAAAAGCACACTTTATTGGAATGGAAAATGCTTTTAAAAAGAAAAACACTTGCTATAATAGAAATTGCTTTTGAAAGAAACACACAACTAGTCTAGGTTTCAAAATTTAGAATTGCTTTGAAAGGGAATGATATAAAAGAATCCAAAGAAGTGAATTAAATCACACATGCATTTAAACACACGCAGAGACCTGCATATTAGAATTTTTCACACAACACTTTACATAAAGTAATGAAAGGCAAAAACACATAATAACATAAACATATAAATACCACAAATGATCTTGCTTCCTTGGTTGAGTGGGCCCTTTCTCTCCCTTGGAATAGGGTTATATCACACTAGACTTGTATAAATATCATGAAATCAATTCTTCATTAATTATAAAAATACTTATAAAGCAAGAAAAGCTTAGTTCTATGCTTCAATCATTTACTTTCTACGTATTCTCATTCTATTCTTTACTACCATATTATCAAAAAGATGTTTATATTTGACAACACTTTTACAATAGATGATCAAAATAGACAAACCTCCTAACAAGACCATAACTAACTAGGATCATGTTTATTGAAAACATAAAGATAAAAACATCCTTACCACGTTTCAAGGGACAAACTGATGGAAGAGTGTTGAAGTCAAATTTCATGTGCTACCTTTGGTTACTTCTTGTTACAACTTATTTTTGCAATTGAAACCATTTATATTCTAGCCATAGACCCCATTACAATACTTATATTTCTTTTATAAAAAATAATATGAATACTTATGGTTATAAATAGACATGATACCTTTGTAAATTTTATATATGACTTCTATAAATGTTCCAAAAATCGACTAGGATGCTTCTGATCAAGTAGATATGGTTTTTTCAAAATGTCTTTTGTCAAGATCCTGAAAGCCTTTAGGATCAGTTTGAGCATCTTTAGAGCCAACTTGGACAACTCTGGAACCATACTAGTGATCTTTGGAGCCATATTGATGGACTCTGAAGCCAGCCTGGTGATCTCTAGAGCTAGACCAGAGATCATCAGAGTTGGTCTGAATTGATCTTCTGAATTCCTTTAGCTTTTCCAAAACCCATTATTTACCTCTAGTACATTTGGATGACCTGTATACACAAAATTGTTGGTTTTTCATGCAAAAGGTTAGAACAAAGGGGTGTAACTAGGAAACATTAACTTGCACAGAATAATCAATGTAAAGTAATCATTTTATACTTTGAATTAGTAATGATTTATATAATGTACATATAAATCCACACACAAGGAAGGTTATTTAGGGGAAATTAAATCATTTCTTCGATATAATGAGCCATTTTATGGGCTCTTCACCAACCTTTCTAACCCATTTTTAGTTCATCTTGGTGTTAAGAGTGCAAGCTATGGTTTTGAATTAAATATAAAGAAAACAAAGACTCATGTGGAAGGTTGAGGCTTAATTTATGCTTAAAATATATCTACATACACAATCACATCAATCTAAATAGTCACATATTGACACAATCATTCTCGACAATATTAAAAGATAGTGGACAATACCAGTCATTACAATTGTGTGAGCTTCACTAGCAATGCCATTGAGGGTTTTAAGAGTTTATTTCTTGATCTAATACATCGCAAAGCTAGTACATAGTTATATTGATGACTGTGACATAGGCAATAAGGAATACATAATTAATTATTAACTAAGTGCTTTATCTCCCTTGTGTTCTTAACCATTTATAAAAATTATAAGGGCAATCTATATCTCTTTAGCAATTCAAAATTTAATGGTAAATGCTCAATCTCATGTAATTTGAATTTCAATAGTTTTGGCCTATTTATATTTGTTGAATCTAAAATAAGCTAAAACATTTTGGTGAACCCAATTATCATGTTGAGCACTAAAATCCATAGGTATTTTTTTGCCTTAGGGTTTGATCCTTCCTTATCATGGTTTTATAATTCTACCTTTAGAGTTTAATCTTCAAATTGGATTTTTGATTTCCACTTCATAGATTTCTATTTCTTTTAGGGTTTTAATTGTTGATTTATAATCCTTCAAAACCTATATTTCAATGTTTTTTTCTTATTCTAGGATTATGTCTTGTCCTTATATTCTTTTCCATTTTAGGGGTTTACAATTTTTCTATGCACGTGCATCATAAAAACCCTACTATGTCTCATCCTCTAGATTCTTTGATTTCTACCCATGTTGTGCCTTATGATTGTTCTAGTGAATGGAAAATTGTGGATGTAGATGATCATACTTGTGTGCCTAGTGATAGCACTTATGTGAATGCAAATCATGTTTTTATGAGTGAAGTAAATGACTATGTTGATTATGATTATGATGATGTGGAAGATTTTTATTGTAGTGATGTATATTTGTAAAATGCTAGTGAAGAAGTAGATCAAATCAATGTTATAATTCAAGAGATTGATTCTCCTTCCTCTTCCTTAGAGCCTTACACTAGCCATAAATTAGAACAAGAAGAAAGTAAAAATGAATTAACTAACACATTTATTGATACTACTAGGCTCTCGATTAAGAAAGATAGTACATTAAATAAATGGATGGATGATACACATATTGATTCTCATGATGTTATACCTTGCAATGATGTTTCTAAATGTAATGCTTTTTGTAGTGAAATGAAATATGATATTACTCCTTCTATAGAAATAAAATGTGATGCTACACCTTCTCTTGAAATGAAATGTGATTATAGTCCTTCTATTTAAATGGCATGTGATGAATTTATTTTATAAAAGTTAAATGTGATGATACTCCTCTAGAAATGAATTATGATGTTAATCCTTCTATAAAACGTGATGGTGGTTCTACACCATGCAATGATGTCTCTATTGATATAGAATGTGATAAAGTTTCTAAGCAATGCAATTGTTAGGTTGTGGAGCTAAAAGCTTCACTGATGTAAACAGAGGAGGTTGCTGAGTTGCAGAGCAACTGACGTCAGTTAGATCAACTGGCGTCAGTCATATTCAATGTGCAGAGCAACCGACATCGATTAGGGGTTGGAGATCTACATGGTAAGTAAGATCAGTTGATTTGCAGGTGTGTGTGTGTGTGTGTGTGTGCAAGGTCAAAGGAGGTCTGCGGGGTAGCAAGGTCAAAGGAGATCTGCAACACAACAAGGTGCAAGATCAGGGAGATCTACTTGGAGTACTTTGAGTACTTGGTGTATTGGCAATATTGTTACTGACTGGTGGAAACAACAACTCTGTGTTTGAGTTGATTGTGTTTGTAATTGAGAGAGAGAAATCTTGAGGGAGAATTACTGGTACACCCTAGAGGTGTGGGAAGAGTGTGATTTCTTCATTGTATTTCCTTCTAGAAGAGTATTAATACAAGATTGTATTGTCTCTCATATTCTGTGCTGTTTCTGAATTCTAGTTACATTTTACTTCTGGTTAAATTCTGTGTTTAGTTGCTTATACAAAGGTAATCAAGTGTACTCTTAAAGAGTATGGATCCTGCCAATTGGTATCAGAGTCAGGTTCTTTAGAGCTTGGTTTAGAGCTTGGTTCACTAACACCTTGGTTTCAGAGTGTGTTAAGTGTTTGTTGATTACAGGTCACTCTTAGGGGTTTCTGATTGAGTGGGAGTAAAGCAATGGCAGAAGAAAGTACACTAAGAATAGAGAAATTCAATGGAAAGAATTATCAATTACTGTATTGTGGAAAGAAAGGGCAGGTAAAAAAAGATTGTTGGTTGGTAGAAGATCAACATGAAGGAAATAAAGAAGCAAATGATGCAAGTATTGTTGCACGGGTTGCTCTTATATGTTCCTTGGATAAAGTAGAATCTTGGGTTTTAGATTCTGTTGCCTCTTTCCATGCAACCCTAAATAGAGTATTTTTCCATGATTATTTCCATGGAGACTTTGAAAAGATTTATTTAGGGGTTGGTGAGCCTTGTCAAATTGTTGGCAAAGGGGAAGTGCGACTAAAATTGTAGACGGGTAACACATGGGTGTTGAAGGATGTCATGCATGTCCCAGTCCTGAAGAGGAGTCTAATTTCTACAGGAAAGTTGGGTGATGAGGGTTGCACAGTTACTCTCACAATGGAATCTTGGAAAGTTTCCAAGGGTGCACTTGAATTATCATGTGGTAAGAAAGTAGGTACTCTTTATCTATCTACTTGTATTACTGATTCTCTTTCTGTTTTATCTACTTCAGATGTAGATGCGAAGAAGTGGCTTTGTAGGCTTCGTCACATGAATGAGAAGGGGATGCATGTTCTTAAGAGGAAGTCTGATGTCTTTGAAAAACTTAAGAACTGGAAAGCCCTAGTTTTCATGGAGAAGATGATGGACAGAGATCAGCTCAAAGGGCTGAATAATTTTGAGCAGGGCAGTTTGGACAAGGTTATGATCCAAAGTGAGCTCACGAGTAAAATTCATCACTCACAGGAAAACATAGTTACCGACGTTGGTCAGGTGAGAACCGATGTCGAACAGGCAGGTACCGACGTCGGTCATGTGCAGACCACAGTCGGTGATGTCGGGCAGGTTGACACTGACGTTAGTCAGGGAATTGACGTTAGTGATCAGGTGGACACCAACATTGGTCAGGGAACCGATGATGATAGTCAGGTCGGTCACATGGAACCGACATCGGTCAGGTGCAGACTGAGAGGTGACCAAGATCGGTCAGTGTTAGAATGGATTTTGGGTGGACAACAAGCTGTCAAGGAGTCTCAAACGCCCATGTGGAGGACTAAAAGGGTAAGTAAGCCTCAAATTCATTATTCCCCTTCTTTATACTACTTGTTGCTCACTGATGGTCAAGAACCAGGAAGTTTTGAAGAGGTAATGCAGGTAGAATCCAGGAAATACTGGGAGCATGGCATGAATGAGGAAATTGATTCCTTGGGAAAGAACCAAATGGGAGATTTGGTAGAGTTTCCAACTGGGATGAAAGCAATGAAAGATGAATGGATTCCTAGGTTAAAGAAAGGAGAGAATGGACAGGTGAGATAGAAGGCCAGGTTATATGGTCTTGAGCAAGCTCCAGGACAGTGGTACATGTTTGACAGGTGTATGACAAAGCATGGCTTTAGTCAATGTCAATGTAATCACTGTGCTTATTTTACCAGGTTGGATAATGGTGGCTACATTATCCTATTATTATATGTGGATGATATGTTTGTTGTAGGTTCATACATGTAGGGAATTGCTAAGCTAAAGGTAAAAGTATCTCAGAGGTGTGCCAGGAAGGATTTAGAAGGAGTAGAAATCCTTGGCATGAGTATTTCTAGAGACAAAGAAAGTCACAGGTTGATTTTGTCTCCAGATGATTATGTGAATAAGGTAGTGGAGAGGTTCAATATGCAGGATGCAGAATTGATTAGCACACCTATGGATGGATAGTTCATATAACAGTGTCCCAAATCACATGATGAGGTTGAGTACATGAGTACTAGACCTGATATTGCCCAAGCAGTGGGAGTTGTCAGCAAGTTTATGGCTAATCTAAGAAAGGAGCACTGGAAAGCAGTTCAGTGGATTCTCAGGTATCTGAGAGGGACCAGTAGTAGGGATTCATGCTATGCAGGGTCAGGCACTTCTCTACATGGGTATGTAGATTCAGATATGGCAGGTTACTTGGATGACAGGAGAAGCACCACAGGATATGGGGTGGTTAGTCTTCAAGATTTAACTTGAAGAGGGATACAAGCCAGGAAACAAAATTAGATGATGTACAGGTACAGGTATAGGTGTAGCTATTTATCTCCAAGTGGGAGATTGTTAGGTTATAGAGCTAAAAGCTTCACTGATGCAAATGGAGGAGGTTGCTGAGTTGTAGAGCAACCAACATTGGTCAGATCAATTGACATCAGTCATATTCAGTGTGCAGAGAAACTGACATCGGTTAGATAGGAATTGACATTGGCAACCTGTGTCTATGTGCATTTGCATGCGCTTTCAGAACTGGTCTAATTTTAGACGGGCAATTAGTTTGCATGTAAAAGACTAATTTTAGTCTTGAGTCTGTGTTTTTAATTATTGTAATTAGAAAGTCTAATTATTGTTTGTATGGGATCTATTTAAGAGACCCATGGGGCTGTATTGTAATTTGTAGAATCATAAGGAATTGCAAAGGCAAGGACAAGGGTTCTTACAAGGTATGTAAGATCTAGGTTTGCAGGTGTGCAAGACCAAGTTGATCTGTAGGTGTGCAAGATCAGGGAGATCTACATGGTAAGTAAGATCAGTTGATTTTCAGGTGTGTGTGTGTGTGCAAGGTCAAAGGATATCTGCGGGGTAGCAAGGTCAAAGGAGATCTGCAACACAACAAGGTGCAAGATCAGGGAGATCTACTTGGAGTACTTTGAGTACTTGGTGTACTGGCAGTATTGTTATTGACTGGTGGAAACAACAACTCTATGTTTGAGTTGATTGTGTTTGTAATTGAGAGAGAGAACTCTTGAGGGAGAATTACTGGTATGCCCTAGAGGTGTGGGAAGAGTGTGATTTCTTCATTGTATTTCCTTCTGGAAGAGTATTAATACAAGATTGTATTGTCTCTCATATTCTATGTTGTTTCTAAATTCTAGTTACATTTTACTTCTGGTTAAATTCTGTGTTTAGTTGCTTATACAAAGGTAATCAAGTGTACTCTTAAAGAGTAGGGATCTTGACAGCAATGATAGGAATGTTTTTGATGAGTCTACCATATATATGTTTAAGATATATGCCTATTTGAAACCAATAAATGAATATTTTCAAACCACCACTATCCCTACTTACCACATAGTGTCCATAATGCATGAAATATGTGTAGCTTAAAAATGAATTTGCTACTTTAACTTTACAATCTAATTCATATCATGCTTACTTTGATGATAATGCAATACTAGGGTAACCTTTAATGCGAATGGTATTTAACTATTGCTATCCTGAAGGATTTAGTATGCTTAAGTTTAGATTATTTGATGGAAATGGAGATCCCCATGACCACCTAGCTCATTTTTAATATTATTTTGGAAAACATTCAAATTATGGTAAAATATAATTAAAAGATTTTCATTGAAGTCTAGTACGTCAAGCCTTTGATTGGTACTATAATCTACTTAATGGATCTATAACTTTCTTTAAAAATATATAAGACTTTTTTTTATCTCATTTTAGTAAGACTAAAGTTCCTATATTAACATTGGAACATCTCCAAAGCCTTCAACATGGTCATGATGACTTTATAAAGGATTACAATTTCATGTTCAAAAATACATTACATTGTTTAATGTGAGCAATAATGTTTCTATAGTCCATGACAATGTAGTGTGAATGCTTCTGGATACAACTGTGTGAGATTTTTTGGATCGACATTTCGGGTCACACTCTATGAACCATCATTAGGATGATAATATAATAATAGGTAATTGCAAACATAGGTCTATTTAAAATATGTTTGGGTGATAAATGAGTACAATTTAGGAAAGTGTAAAATAATATGATACAAGATTAAAGTATATGACTCAAAACTAATAAGTATATGACTCAAAACCAATGAGTAAAAATTAAAATTAAAATATAAAATTAATAACCACCAAACCCTATTGGGTTTGGTGATTATTAATTTTATATTTTAATTTTAATTTTTACTCATTGGTTTTGAGTTATATACTTTAATCTTTTATCATATTTCTCACCTTAACATATTTTAAATAGACCTAAGTCTAGAATCACCTAGAATTTTATTCTCATCCTGATGATGGTTCAAAGAGTGTGACCCTAAATGTCAATATAAAAGCTCTTACATAATTATATCTAGAAGCATTCACACTACCTTGTTTAATGTATCAACCCTCTAATTTGGAAAAGTAATGCATATTCAGTAAGGTTATTTTAACTTCACTTAAGGATAGATAAATTTATAACTATTATCCTTATTTTGAGTGACTTTACATGGAAATATTATCTTATGCGGTCAATCTTACACATACACATATTTTCACTTCTAATTTTACTAGTTCCTAGAAGTCAGAAAATCCAAGTCTTAAAAGTGAATCTTCCCCAAAAAATAAAGCTCTAAATAAATTAATTTATAACAAGGAAGCTCCAAATAATATAATTCATAATAAGGAATCTCCAAATAAGAGAATTTATAAGATGAAAACTCACATGAGTCCTACTGCTTCAAGAATAAACCAAGTGTTATTCCACAAATACTCCTTTATAATAAGTTGAATAAATTTCATCCTAATCACCATTGCATTCCACATCATGTGACTTGAGTGGGGGTAAGATAATTTTCTAACTATCATCATATCAATGGGAATAGAGATAATAGTTGTTATGCATTACAAAATAGAATTGGAAAACTTGCGGATAGGGGTGGTATTATATTTGATAAATCTAGCAACATTCCCATAATATTATCTTCCCCATGCTCTTCTAGTTCACAATATACAAAGGCCTATGTATCCAAAAAAATTTCTAAAAAATAATCATTAGTCAATTAAGCTTTTCAAGAAGGTGAACATAGAA
Source organism: Torreya grandis (assembly GCA_037957365.1). Taxonomy (NCBI): domain Eukaryota; kingdom Viridiplantae; phylum Streptophyta; class Pinopsida; order Cupressales; family Taxaceae; genus Torreya; species Torreya grandis. Next base: position 482,451 of record JARHVA010000580.1, on the reverse strand, counting down.
AAATATATTCTTCTATCTCACACTATACAAAGACCGATGTATTCCAAGACATTCTTTAGAAGGAACTAATTTTCATTTTAAATATTATAGAATGTGAACATCTAAAATGTATTAGTTTTGATGATAAGGAACAATTTAATACATGCAAAATTGGTTTTCTTAAGCAATTATGATACAATGAGTGTGAATTAAAACATACAATCACTTATGAAGATGCACTATGTATGCAACAAATTAAGATAGATCTATGACTTATCCTAATTATTAAATCTAAACTCGAAGAATGTAATAATATAACATATATTTTTATACTTTTTATATCGAGATCATGACCAAATTTGATCTGCTAAACCTAACTAAGAAAGAACATGTCAGACAACACTTAAGGAGAGGATTCCAAATCCTCTAGGCAAATAATATTATCCTAACTAGGTATTCTAATGCATAAAATTAAATCTAATCTAGTGTTATCAAAGCTTATAACATAAAGGGGGTGGGTTAAAACTAACAAAACAAACAAGGGATCATGGTAGGCAAATGGAGGCCTAAACACCTGAAGTGGAAGATAGAAAGCCTATAAAACCCTATAGCTACACTAAGTTTAAGTTTAAGTTAATATAAGAAATGAGTTATACATTCAAATGTATTAATTTGTATAATATCTATCTATAAAATGAAATAACAAAAATTAGAGATAATTACCTTGAGATGAACTTGTTGAGTTTCAATTTCTCTCTTGGCCAATGTTGCTTTGTAAGAGATTTTTGTGGCTTTGCAAAGATCACACTATAGTTTAAATTAGTTATAGGCTAAAATATTTTTATTTATATCTAAGAATTCCCATAAGAAAAACTATCTTCCTTCTAAGGCAAACCCTAAGCAATGGTTTCTTCAAATGCAAATGTAATAGAATTTCGCGCTGTAATAATGTGAAAATGAATGTTCCTTTGTTGGAGGATTAAAATAAAGGTTATATTTATATCAATGGATAGGTCCTAACCCATCCAAAATTTTGGCTGACAAGGTCATCCCACCACAACCTAGTTTTTAAAAATTTACTATTCGACCTCGAACTAGGTCGACCTAACCAAATTAGTAGCATAACATGCATTGTAACTTTCATAACTGGGTCAACCATGGCTGACCTAATAGGAGCAATGGGTTTTTATTTAATTAGGGGATATTGAGAGGAGAATTTATTATGGAATTGGATAAGTAGGATTTGTAGTGGTAATTGACCAAAAATCTTGTAAAGCATCAACGGTTTGCCCACCCCTTTACTAGTGCACCCTTTAAGGCATGCAATCAGAAAGATTAAAACTCGACAGGTTTCTACATGAGAGAAAGTGTTAGTAAATGATAAAATTTAAAAAATATTATGTACACATATGCCCCACTTTAATCTCATCATGTGTCATAAAAGTGTAACATGGGATAGTGCTTCGAGAAATAACATAGCAATGCATGAAATTGAGTTAACACATTGTAGTAAAAAACAAAAAATAAATGAATGTAAACTTGTAAATACATACCTTCACTTACCTTGTTGATGTTGAATAAGAGTTTCATGAGAACTAGATGAGAATGACATCTTGTGTGGAACAAGATACTGTTAGAGTGGGCCACAATCAAGAATCACTTTGGATGGGATCAAATGCACGAAGAAAACCTGTATGAAGTAGTGAAATCTAAAAAATAACTCAAAAGGAAGAAGCTTGTCTTCACAATAAAGAAATTGTATTATCAAAATTTACTTATTATCCATAAAATATTTAGGAGGGTAAATTATATAAGTGAAAGATAAACATGTTATCACATCCTCATGAATGTGGGATTATCTTTCACAATGACCTTAATTAAACACCTAAGTGATGATTAAGCAAGTTAACTAAGCATGTGTGCATAAAAACCATTAAATTGAATAAAAACCTACACTAACATCTCCCTTAATCATAAATTAGGTTGGTAGTAGAATTAAGTCCTATCACAAAGGCTTGATGAGGTACCTAAGTACATAGAAATGCTTCCCCAGAGGAGGATGCCAGAGCTGCTCTAACCCCAAGAAGAACTTGTAATGAAGATACTTGTTCTTAGTGAAGGGTTTCTTGAATATATCATCAATTTAATTCATTAGTTGGATGTAGTGGAGATCAATAACTTGATCATGGATGAGCTCCTAAATGAAATGCATGTGAATATCGGTATGCTTGGTTTGTTGATGAAGGATCAAATTCATACAGATCTTGATTTTGCTTTGGTTGTCATAGAAGATGATTGTTGGTAGTCAAAATTGGATGCCAAACTCAGTGAGAATCCCATAAATCCAAATATCCTCAATGATAACATTAATATATTCTTTATATTATGCCTTTGTAGATGATAAATCAATAACAATTTTCTTCTTACTTGACCAACTAATTAGACCTGAACCAAGGGAAAAATTGTAACCTAAAGTAGACTTACGATTATAAATTTCACCAACCCAATCTGAATATATATAACCAATCAAGTCAAATTAATTCCTGCTTCATAGTGAATCTTGAAACTATGAGTACCCTAAATTTAGTGGAAAATCTATTTAGCTACTTTCTACTATAGCTCATGTGGTTATTGCATGAATCTTGAGACCATACCCATTGCATATGAAATATTAGGTCTAGTGTGTGTAAGGTAGTTGAGACTACCAACAAGTTATTGATATGAGGTAGCATTAACCAAATGAGATGGATAATCATCCTTAAGCTTCACACCAAACAAAAAGGGAGTTTGAGATGGCTTGTAATAAGCCATGTTAAACTATGAAATAAAATCAAGAGCATGCTTGGATTATGTAATGATGATCCCAGAGTCAGACTAATAAATTTCAATCTCAAGGAAGTAATGTAATAAACCCAAGTTAGTCATTGATAACCTATTAGACAAATTAGTCATCCACATAGAGAACCAAAATTAATAGTGAATCATTCTTTCATAAATTGTAGACATTTATATCCCAATGACATTTGGTGAACTCAACTAAAATAAGAAATGAGTCCATCTTGGCATACCAAGCTTAATGAGCTTGTTTGAGTCCATAGATAATTTTTTGAAGTTTACAAAGTAAGAAAGAAGCTTCCATAAATCCTTATGGTTGCTCCATGTATATTTAGTCTTTGAGGTTTCCATGAATAAAATAACTTTTCACATCCATCTGGTGAAAATCCCAGCAATGTGTTATGGCTATAACAAGAGTGATTCAGATTGAGTTCATTTTGGAAACTGGGGAAAATGTCTCGTTATACTCAATTCTAAGTGCCTGAAAAAAAATTTACTACCAAACATGATTTGAACTTATTTATGGACCCATATGCTACAAATTTTGTTTGGTAGATCCACCTACATCGAATAAGTTTTTGTCCCTTAGGAAGAGGGACTAGATCCCATACTCTTCTTCCATATAAATATCCCACTCAGGAGTTCTTGATGCCTCAAAAAATGACTATGGATTGGAATTAGATGAAAACAAAACATGTAAGGAATTATAAAATTGTGAATGGGTTTTCCTTTTGTTTGATGGATCTCCAACCCATTGGCTAGCACTTTGCACTGTCTGTCTATCCCAAAGAGGACTGGTGCTCGGATAGTTAGGATGAGATTCCTCATCCTCTTAAGATATTTTGGGAGAAGGATGAGGTGAGTCCTCATCACTACTCTCATCATCAAAACTATAAGAATAATCTGGATCATCAAAAAGCTACTTAGTCAAATCTGAATCATTAAAACTATCATCAAATCTTAGTGTGTCTAAGGAAGGATGAGAGGTGTTGAGTGTGGAGTTTGAAGGACCCTATTGAAAATTAACACTTCTCTCAATGAAAAACTCATGAGTGGTGGGATGAAGAATCTTGTATCCATTAACAACTTTAGGATATCTAATGAAGATGCAAGGCTGACTCTAAGGTTCCATTGCCTTACATTTCTTCTTTATAATGTGGGCCATAGCAAGAGATCCAAACACTCAAAAGTGATTCACTATGGGTTTTTACCATTCCAAGCTTCAAAAGGAGCGACTCCCTTCAAGGCTTTATGAGGAACTTGATTCTAGATATAATAAACACATTTTAAGGCCTCGATCTCATACTGAGGTGCAAGAGACTTGGAGTGTAACATACAGTTGGCCATTTACATAAAGGACCTATTCTTTCACTCTATAACAACATTTTGCTAAGGATTGTATGGAATTTTTCATTGTAGTTCAATCCCCTTTGAAGTGTATAATTTTTTAGAACTATTATTGACATACTCACCACCATTGTCAGTACACAAAATCTTGATGGCATTGCCTAATTTTTTTCTACAAACACCTTTAAGTCCTAAAAATTATCAAAGGCCTCACATTTGTGCTTAAATAAATACACCCAAGTATACCTCAAAAAATCATCAATGAAAGTAAACATGTATTTAGTCCTATTGAATGAAGGGGATGGAAATATTCTAGTAATGTCACTATGAAATAGCTCTGATATCTATGTAGCTCTCCATGATTTACCTTTGTCATACTTCTCCTCTAGATGCTTACCAAGTATTCAACCTTGGAAAGCATCATAAAAAAAGAAACATGTGGAAACTCTGAAACCATGTCATGATGACTGAGTTGATCTAGGTAGTGATAGTTGAGATGGCTAAATTGCTCATGCCATAATTTATTCACCTTATATGAATGAGTGAGCAGTGAAGTAGAGGGTTGATCAAGAGTAAAATGTGAGAAATTATACAATCATGACTTGTGATATGCTTTCCCAAATGCAACTATGGAATCACTATCTGCTTCCCTAATAACCATTGAATTAGCTATAAACTCAACTCTATTTCCTAAACTGATGTGAGTGATATGATAAACAAATAGGATATTAGTGGATAAAGAGGGAACACATAAAACATCATGAAATGTCCCATTATACACTTCAACAGATCCTCTCCCACTAACTTCTAATGAAGTAACATCATCCAATAAGATGGAAGGCACAAAACAAGGCTCTAAGGATGAGAACATGTTATGTGATGAAGCCATGTGGTACAATGCATTAGAATCAATTGACCATTTGGAAGGATAGGATGCAATAACAACAAGTGTTTTTCCTTTTCAATTATCTTTGGCCTTAAAATATTCCTATGCTGATGAACTCTATATAAATCAATGACATTGATATTGTGATTCTCAAGCATCTTAGTCAGTTGGTTAATCTGCTTCTTCATATATTTGGATTCATTAATGCTGATATTTATTGTAGTAGGCACATTTGAGTCGCTTGTTCTTGGATTTCCTATCTGACAAAGAGGACTCTTTTGATGCTTTGGACATAACATCATATTTCTGATCCTTTTTTGCTCTAGGTATTTCTTGTTATGTTTCCTCTCCTTCCTACTGAAAGCCTTCTCTTTGTCATGAATCATAATTAAGGCATGTGATTTATATGACTTAAATGCACCCAATTGAATAATCTTGTCTTGTTCCTAAGTTAAGTCAATAATAAAATCATCCAAGGATGACATGGTCCATATAGTTCCAAGGTGATGCTTGGTGGCATGGAAGGTAGAAATGAAGACATAATAGTCTGAACCTAATTTAGTGAGGATGTAAAGAATAAATTGATCATATTTTTTGTCAATGTTGCATAGTTTCAATAGTAGCTTGAGTGATTTTAACTTTGTGAAAAATTCATATATAGTGTCAAAGTCACATGGGCTCAAACTGGTGAGTTCATTTTCTAACTCATGACCTCTCATTATGTCCTGCTTCCCAAAGAGTATTTATAATGTGGTCCACACTTCATTAAGATTAGATGTAGATTCAACATGAAAGAGTAGGTTGGGATACATAGATATACATAATAGATTGTAGGCTTTGTCACTTTTATTAAACTACTTCACCTTCTCTGCATCAAGTGTTGGTTCTTTTTCTATATCCATTATGATTTGGTGTAAGCCTTTACTCCTCAATAGGATTTACACTTTGAATTTCTACTCATGATATTTTAATAGTGTAATAAGCAGAACTGAACTTTGATCCATGGTGAAGAAAGGAAGTATATGCCAAACTATGTGTGGTGAAAGACTAGGAATGTGCAACCCCCTAATTTTATAGGGCATGAGAATCTCACCAATTAAAAGAGATAAAAAAGCTCATAATTTATAAAAATAACACCTAAAAATGAGCTATAGGTTGAAAGTTATAGAAGTTTGATGATTTCTTGCTTGCAAAAAATAATGGTCTCTACTTTGCATAATTTTTTTTGTGTGCAAATAGTTTGGCCCAACTTTGTGAGGAAACATTAAGCCCCCTGAGGTTGGTTATGACCAATGGATAATATCTCATGTGATAAGGAGATAAAGGATAGGATGAGTGCCCCATTGATGATTTAACTTTACCCTATGATGTGATTGGGGGAGTGATGTCACTCCAAAATCACCTCTAGATTTCTAATGAATAGTACCACTTGACACTAGCATAATTTTGATGGTCGTATGAATGTCATTGGCATGAATTGGTATAAAGAGATAGGGCATACATTCATGGATTTTGAGGTTGGACACATGGTCATAATGAGATGTAGTGTGTAGACATGGGCAAACACAATTGTATGGGCAATCATGACATAAAAGGCAAGGCATGACATGACAAACATGGCATAAACTCCCATATGTGTGAGGTCATGCAGGCATGTGAAATAGATATGGTCACATAGGGGCATAAATCAAGGATGGTAAACAAGACATGCATGGATGTGGACACATGATATTGCATAGGTATGCATAGTAGGGATGGCCATAAGAGCATGTAAAGTAAGGAAGATTGGATTGGATGTGGGGTTGTAGATGCACATGAAGATAGACATGGGTGATGTGTGGTCCATTTTACACATGTGGGAATAAATGAAGGATGGTGGACAAAGGTCAAAAAATCTAAGTTTTAAATTTTGTTAGAATGACCCAAGTGGCAAAAAAACTGCAAAAAGAACCTCAAATCTAGAAAAAATCATTCATCTTCTCTCAAATATGGTAAGAACCCACTAAGTTTTTTTAAAAAATAGTAAAACATAAAAAGTGTTTTATGATTGAAGACTCTGGTTGTACAAATATGCATGAAAACTAATAAAAATACTCAAAACCCTTTAAAAATGGCTGAAAATGGTTGTCACTAATCTAGGTCATGTTTACAACCATTCTAGGGTTTTGGCACACTATGAATCTAATGATGCTATCCATTTTTGTCTGGATACTTTAGCACTTAGATTCTCATGGATTTTATAGAAACCCCACCAAACCCTTGAAAACTAGAACCAATGAAAAATACCTAAACAAGTTAGAATATTAGATCTCACAACAAGAACAATAGCATTTGGCTACCAAAAATGATTTGATACCATGTTGGAGTGGGCCACACTCGAGGATCAATCTGGATAGGATTGAATACATGATGAAAACCTGTATGGTGTAATGAAATATAAAAAACAAATGAAAAGGAAGAAGGTTGTCTTCACAATAAATCAATTGTATTAGCAACATTTACTCATTAGCCATAAAATCTTTAGGAAGGTACATTATGTAGGTGAAAGATAAACATGTACTCACATCCTCATGAATGTGAGATTATCTTTCAAACTGACACCTAAGCAAAAAAACTAAACATGTGTAAGAAAAAACTATTAAATGGAATAAAAACCTACATTAATAGAGACAAACATGAAAAATAAGATAAAAGTCATTTTTTACAAAAATATTGTTAGGTTGTGGAGCTAAAAGCTTCACTGATGCAGACATTGGAGGAGGTTGTTGAGTGTCATAGTCACTAGCATCAGTCAGGCCAACTGACATTGGTCAGGTGTAGACAAGAATCTGTCGACATCGGCCAGGGATCGGCCGACGTCGGTCATCTCTAGGCAGACAGGGACTGACGTCGGTCGCCTGTGCGGTTCCAAAACTACTAGTTCATGAACATTTTGTTAACGAACCGGTTGTTTGCATGTTAAAAGGCTAATTTTAGTCTTGAGCTGTGGATTAATTATTGTAATTGGATGTCTAATTATTTTTTTGCATGAGATCTATATAATAGACTCATGGGCTATATTGTAAAGTGTGCTAGTTAGAATTGAGCTTGGTTAGCTCCTTCAGTGTGAAGAGAGCAAGGGTAGCTCCTCCTAGTTCCACAGGGGTACCGAGTGTGTATGATCATGTAGATCTAAAAGATAGCAAGATCTGGTAGAAGATCCACCAGGTTACTAGTTTGGAAAATCATAAGGACTTGGTGAGGCAAGGACAAGGGTTCTTCAGGGTGTAGAGAGATCTACATGTGTAAGTAAGATCATTGATTTGCAGGTGTGTGTGTGTGCGTGGTCTAGGTTTGCAGGTGTTACAAAACCAAGTTGATCTATAGGTGACAACAAGATTAGGGAGATTAGCAACACAACAGGTAGCAAGATCAGGGGAGATCTACTTGGAGTACGGTGTGTACTCAGTCGTGGAGTACATGGAGTACTTGTGTACTGGTAGTAGTGATACTGACTGGTGGTACTGGCAGTAGTGATACTGACTGGTTGGAGGTGAACACCAACTCTGTGTTTGAGTTGTGTGTTGGGACCGTAATTGAGAAAGTGAACTCTTGAAGGTGAATTACTGTACACTTGGTGTGGGAAGCCTGTAAGGTGTGGAAGAGTGTGGCATCTCTTCATTGTAAGTATTAATACAATTGGGTATTGTCTCTCATATTCTGTGTTATTTTTGAATTCTAGTTACTTGTTACTTCTAGTTAAATTCCACATTTAGTTGCTTGTACATGGTAATCAATTGTGCTTCTGGGTCCTATCAAGTGGTATCAGAGCTAAGGTTGCAGGGAGCAGGTTTGTGTTTGATTACAGGTCACTCTCAGGGGTTTCTGATTGAGTGGGAGTAAAGCAATGGCAGAAGAAAGTACACTAAGAATGGAGGAACTCAAAGGCACGAATCTTGGTTTATAGATTCTGTTGCCACTTTCCATGTAGCCCCAAATAGAGTATTTTTCCATGTTAAGGTCCATGGAGACTTTGGAAAGATTTATTTAGGGGTTGGTGAGCCTTGTCAAAGTATTGGCAAAAAGGAAGTGCGGCTGAAATTGCAGATGGGCAACACATGGGTGTTGAAGGAGGTCATGCAGGTCCCAGTTCTTGAGATGCGACTAATTTCTACATGAAAGTTGGGTGATGAGAGATGCATAGTAACTCTCACAGTGGATTCTTGGAATGTTACCAAGGATGCACTTGAATTAGCATGTGGTAAGAAAGTAGGTACTCTTTATCTATCTACTTATATTACTGATTCCACTTCTATTGCAAAGATGTGGCTTTGTAGGCTTGGTCACATGAGTGAGAAGGGAATGGATGTTCTTAAGTCAAATGGTAAGAGTTCAGCTTCAGAGAGCATAGACCGATATTTTTGTGAGCAGCAGGATGCTATAAGAAAGGATTGGATTTATTGCAGAAAAAGGAAGTCTGATGTATTTGACAAACTTAAGAACTAGAAAGCCTTGGTGTTCTTGGAGGAGATGATGGACAGAGATCAGTGGATGGGGCTGGATACTTTTGAGTAGGGAAGTTTGGACAAGATTTTGATTTAAAGTAAGCTCACAGGTAAAAAGTCATCACTCACAGGAAAACACAGGTACCGACGTTGGTCAGGGGTAATCGACGTCAAACAGGCAGGCACCGACATCGGTCATGTGTAGACAGGCATAGTCAGTGGTGTCAGGTAGGTGGTGATTGATGTCAGTTAGGGAACCAGTGTTAGTAGTCAAGTCAGTCACATGGAACCGATGTCAGTCGGATGCAGACTGGGTGGTGACTAACATCGGTCACTAGAACAAATTTTAGGTAGATAAAAAGCTATCAAGGAGTCTCAAACACCCATGTGGAGGATTGAAAGGGTAAGTAAGCCTCAAATTCATTATTCCCCTTCTTTACACTACTTGTTGCTCACTAATGGTCAAGAACCAGGAAGTTTTAAAGAAGCAGAGTAGGTAGAATCCAAGAAACTGTGGGAGTGTGGCATGAATTCTTTAGAAGAGAACCAAATGGTAGATTTTGGTAGAGTTGCCAGCCGGGTTAAAGAAGAGAGGGAATGGACATGTGAGATGCAAGGCCAGGTTATATGTTCTTGAGCAAGCTATAGGATAGTGGTACAGGTTTGACAGGTGGATGACAAATCACGACTTTATTCAATGTCATTGTAACCATTGTGGTTTCTTTACCAGGTTGGATAATGGTCACTTTATGATCTTGTTACTGTATGTGGATGATGTGCTTGTTGCAGGTGCATACATACAAGGATTTGTTGAGCTAAAGGTAAAGTTAGTTCAGTGGTATGTCATGAAGAATTTGGGAGCAGCGAAATTCTTTGGCATGAGTAATCTTAGAGACAGGGAAGATCACAAGTTGATGTTGTCACAGGATGATTGTGTGAAGGTAGTGCAGGATGCAGAACTGGGCAGCACACTTATGGATGGACAGTTCACAAAATAGGGTCCCCAATCACATGATGAGGTTGAGTACATGTGTGCTCCCTGATATTGCCCCAGCTGTGGGAGTTGTCAGCAGGTTTGTGGCCAATCCGAGAAGGAAGCACTGAAAAGTGGTTCAGTGGATTCTCAGGTATCTAAGAGGGACCAGCAGCAGGTTAACATGCTATGTAGGGTCAAGAACTTTGGATATGATAGGTTACTTAGATGACAGGTGTTGCACCACAGGATGTGTGGTGGTTGGTCTTCAAGATTGAGCTTGAAGAGGCATACAAGCCAGGAAACAAATTAGACAGTGTACAGGTATAGGTACAGTGTAGTTGTTTATCTCCAAGTGGGAGATTGTTAGGTTGTGGAGCTAAAAGCTTCACTGATGCAAACATTGGAGGAGGTTGCTGAGTGTCATCGTCACCGACATCAGTTAGGCCAACTGACATCGGTCAGGTGTAGACAGGAAGCTGTCGACATCGATCAGGGATCAGCTAACATTGGTCATCTCCAGGCAGACAGGGACCGACGTCGGTCCCCTGTGTGGTTCTAGAACTGCTAGTTCACGAATAGTTTGTTAACGAACTAGTTGTTTGCATGTTAAAAGGCTAATTTTAGTCTTGAGTTGTAGATCTAATTATTGTAATTGGATGTCTAATTATTGTTTGCATGAGATCTATATAATAGACTCATGGGCTGTATTGTAAAGTGTGCTAGTTAGAGTTGAGCTTGGTTATCTCCTTCAATGTGAAGAGAGCAAGGGTAGCTCCTCCTAGTTCCATAGGGGTGCCGAGTGTGTATGATTAGGTAGATCTGCGGGATAGCAAGATCTGGTAGAAGATCCACCGGGGTACTGGTTTGGAGAATCATAAGGACTTGGTGAGGCAAGGACAAGGGTTCTTCAGGGTGTAGAGAGATCTACATGCATAAGTAAGATCATTGATTTGGAGGTGTGTGTGTGTGCATGGTCTAGGTTTACAGGTGTTGCAAAGCCAAGTTGATCTGTAGGTGGCAACAAGATCAGGGAGATTAGCAACACAATAGGTAGCAAGATCAGGGGAGATCTACTTGGAGTACGATGTGTACTCGGTCGTGGAGTACGTGGAGTACTTGTGTACTGGCAGTAGTGATACTGAATGGTGGTACTGGCAGTAGTGATACTGACTGGTTGGAGGTGAACACCAACTATGTGTTTGAGTTGTGTGTTGGGACCGTAATTGAGAGAGTGAACTCTTGAAGGTGAATTAATGTACACTTCGTGTGGGAAGCCTATAAGGTGTGGAAGAGTGTGGCATCTCTTCATTGTAATTTCTTTCTGGAAGAGTATTAATACAATTGGGTATTGTCTCTCATATTTTGTGTTATTTTTGAATTCTAGTTACTTGTTACTTTTGGTTAAATTTCGCATTTAGTTTCTTGTACATGGTAATCAATTGTGCTTCCGGGTCTTATCAAATATGTGGTTGATACTGAAAAATTCACTACTTTATCAAGACTTTAGAGCTTCTTTTCATTTGTGAAAAGAGCTTATGAAAATAAATTTATGATCAAAATACATAATTTCACAGTAAATAATTTAAGCTTTAGAATTTTTGAATTTTTACTATAAAAGGGAGAAATTACTATTCATTTTTTTATTTGCTATTGTTGAATATCAAAGCTCTGGGTATCCTAATTTAATATAGAGAGATGATGGATCAATCTTGAGGAGGTGGATGAGCTAGAGGACGGGCATGAGGATCGATCACAACTTTTATTGGCATAGTTTAGGTCTGGAATATAGCTGAAATTTTGTTTAGAATTTTTGGGAGTAAAGTGAACTATTTGAGGAAAATTAGATCTCGAGGCAAATCCATGTAGCACAAATTTCCCCCAAAAATTTTAGTAATAGAGTAAAATTTCCATAAAAAATGTGTAGGTGTCAAAAAGTGAAAAATTATATATATGCCATTAATTATAAGCTAGTTAAAAATCATCGTTGATTTTGAATAGGGTTGGCCTAGCTGACTTAGTTAAATAGGGCAGGTTTGGGTAAGTGTTTGACTATGTAAAACTTGGTCAACCAAGTTAAATGAAAGGTTGGCCAATATCATATGATTTTCTTGACTGCATTGGAAAGAATAAGGTGGATGACTTATTACCCTATGGTTGAATGTGTTAGAAAAGAAGATGATTGACATAATGTGAAAATTGGTCAATTATGTAGAAACGTGACTGACAACATACCATCTGGCCAACATAGTTAAGGTAAGTGGCTGACTTAGTATGAAAGAGTACTAGATAATGTAGTAGGATACATGGTCAACATAGTAGGATAGAAAAGAAGGCTGATGTAGTTAAATGCATGGCCAACCTAGTTAAAAAATATAGACAAAGGGAAAAACATGGTTTATGAAGTAGTTAATTGTATTATTTGTCTATGCTTATAGTTTTAAATTATACTTGATTATCATTTGGATAGAGATTTATTTGTTGTTTGATATTTTTTAGAGGTGATGGAGGCTATGGATATTAGTGGATGCAATGTGTCTACCAAATCTATTAGATAGAGTGCATGCGATTGACTAAGCACAACCGACTGCCTTAGGATTTGGTGGGATTATGGAGATGTAACTGATTTCATTGAGTGTTGATTTAGTCACCATGTTCTTAGGAACATAGGAGTTATTAACTAACACTTTTAGATGGGTAGTGGATCAAGATACCATTGAGGTGGGTATCACCCTAAAAGATGTCCATGCCTTGTTAGGAATTCCTAATGTAGGCATTCATGTAATGTACGATATACTAGAGATGAATGCTGAGAGGAAATCCTTAGTCTTATGGGTGATTAGATATAATAGGTATATCTAGGTGGGATTACAAGTGCACCTATTTTATGTGTATGTGTTATCCATTTTAGATATCTGAAAGGCTATCATTAGACTTGTGACTACTTGTGTGATTTATCACAAGTTGGATGTATGTTGTGTTGATCCATGTTGGATCAAGGCACGTTATATGACTTAGGGTATATGATATAGGTGTAATTAATGTATGAATTTTTAAATATTATATCATGGGGAAGATGATGATGGGCCCCATTATATTATTGAGTAGTTATATCTATGAGATATTCCCTATGTATCAGCCTATAAGATTACCACATGCTATGGATGATGCTTTATCACATGTGTAGAGGTGGACATGAGATCCCATTGTATGTATTATACCACATGCCCCAACATTATAGACTATATCATGAGGGTAGATTATTTGGAAGCATATCAGAGCATGATAGATACTTGGTGATCATAGCCAAGTAATTTTGAGTTAAAAGGTTGAACACAAATTACTGGACTTTATCTATGGTGGGTGGAGCCACACCTAATATCTCATGTACCAGGGAAGTTTGGATTGCCACATTTGGTATATCCTATAGTATTCCAAACAAATTGGGCTTGACATCTGAGGAAATGACATGGAATAGGAGGAACAGGGATTACAACATAGGTTCTTGTTATACGACCTTGCTAAGCTAGGGTACCAAGATGACAAAGTCAATGAAAATTAGGAGATAAAAGACTAGATATTGTAGCACAACAACACATACAATAATCACCACCATGTCCATGGACACAAATATAGGATCTAGTGTAGCTATAGGTAGAGCCACAGCCACAAGGAGACCTAATTGTATAACCTATGTTGAGATGGTCTATTATGAAGTGGATTCACAATGGAGTGCATCATGATTATGCGATTTAGCCTGGTTATTATATAAGTTTCCTTTCATTATAGATCCATGGATCATAAGAGGTGATTGGTAGCCATGAAAATTAAGTGACTATTGGTTAGTAAGATGTGTCTTCTTATGATTATTTTGATTTGAGATAGAAATACCTACTAGATATATGTGTGTTTTTTAAGATATATATGTGATAAGTGATGTAATTTTTGGTTTGATTTTGTGTATATGCTTTAGTGAAAAATTCTAGATGAGAAACCATGGTGGAGATGACCCATCATGATATATTAGATGACATACTATGTCAACATGATACTATACAGATGGTTGGTCTTATGATGCCTTGAGTACCTACTTATGGGAGTTAGTTTCAATTTATTGGTGAAGTAGCTCAAGAGTTGTTGAGACTATCAAATGTAAAGCAGGTAGCAGTACCACTAGGAGTTTGTGATGGAGATTTGTGAGTGTGTCAGTCACTAGCTTAGGATCCAAACACGCATTTAGCTACAACTAAATAGTTAGCATAGGTTCAGGGCCAGGTGGCCCATCTATAAGGATAGGTTGATGGTCTATGATTATAGATGCAATCACTTCAATAGAATGTTAAAAGAGGATAAAATCAAGCCTATATGAATATTATAACATGTCCTCATGATGAATATTAACCTTAGATATGTATTTTTTACTATGATTATCTCATTTTCAATTGTATCAAACTTTTGAGTGATATGTATAGAGAGATGTTATGATGACTCATGTATGTATTTATTTTCTTTCTAGAACATTTGTTGGTTGTTATATGCTACGATAAAATGTTTTTTTGGATGTTATGGATGTTTTTATTTTCTTTCTAACACATGTTATGATGGTTATATATACCATGAAAAAAGGTCGGATGTAATTGTTATTCTTTTCTAGCAAATGTGAACAAATGCATTGCAAAAAAGATTGACAATCAAATAATTTGCAAGTAGAAATAAATAAAATTGTGAAACCAAAAGTACTAGTAGATAACACTTGTAACAGATGTTGAAATAAAAATGACAAATTAAATGATAATGAGAGAAATACCGATATAAGATAAGATGCAAAAAAATATATTAAAATTAAATAAATATCAATGTAAGATAATATGCAAACAAAGATATGAAAATGAAAGAAGTATCAATATAAGATAAGAATACAAATAAAGATATAAAAATGTAAGATAAGAATACAAAGAAAGATATGAAAATGAAATAAATATCAATGTAAGAGCACAAAAAAAGATATGTAAATGAAAGAAATATTAATGTAAGAATACAAACAAAGATATGTGAATGGAATAAAAAGTAAGATATGTGGAAAATAGAGATGACAAACCAAACTTAGGCCCTATGCTAATATGTAATGTAAAAGGGTATATATGTTTATATAAACACATGATACATAGTTGTTATAGGAGGTTAAAGGAATTTTTTGAAGAAAAATCCTGGTCCTCTCTAAGGTCTTATATTATAAATCAAAAATAAAAAACCACAAAAGGTGTAAAAATGGAGAGTGTTTATAGTAAATAAGGGTATTTTGTGAGGAAGGCTTGGTCCTATCCAAGGTCTTACACTAAAACTCACAAAAGGAAAATTAACAAAGTGTGATTAGTTATTAAATGATACTCATCAATGGGAATATTAGGGATAATATGATTAATAAAGGGAATGGAAAACATTACATAGGTATTTTATAAATCCTTAGTAGAAATGTGACACACTTAAGCAAATATGCCCGTATTAATAACTATTAAATGAAAAAGACCTAAGATATTCTAACTTGTAGATTCAAAGCTTGGGATAACTTAATTGAAGTATATATATCATCCCACAAAGGTTGTATATGCATGAAAAATTAAAATTGACCTACCTTCCTATAACGTGTTCCCCGTTCCTCAGGACCCATTATAGAGTCATCAATTTACTATGAAGATTGGGTACTTGCGTGAGAAATTAGGTGGTTTTAAATAGTATAATGAGACCTCCTATCCTAGTAAATTGACATACCAAAACCCAATGGGCCTCAGCTCTATTATGATTCTAACTATGGAGTTTGAGCTTAAACTAGAATAGGATATGTGCCAAATCAGAATCATGTCTTTTGGTGTGATTTTAACCTTTGAATTTATAATTGCCTTTTGATCATTAACTTAAATTTTTAAGGATTTTTATATTCCTCCTCTATATGGATTTATAAAATCAATCATGAGTGCTATAAGTAATAAACACAAGAAATCTTACACTTTGATTACAAGAGAGAAGTACTAAAAGACTATGTCATCCAAAAGATTCTTAAACTTGCCCACAAGTAAGTGTGTAATCTCAAGACTAAACTTATACATGTTTTAAATGAGAAAATTATGTGTGATAAATGAGAATCATAAGATATCCATTTATGTAATAGATGGTACAATTATGAATATGCTTTTTAGTTGATCATAAGGGAAATAGGATAGTGTTGCATGTGGTAAAATAACCATGTGATATAAATATACATACAATTTAACATTTGACTAAAATAAGCATGAATTTAAGGAAAAGTCATCCCAAAATATGGGGAAATAAATAATTTAGAAATATAAGTGAGTAATAGACAAAGAGTTAAGCTTATGAATCAAATTGTAATATTTGTAAGATAAAATATCATAAAGGCATAAAGTATATTACACAGATTAAAGAGGAGAATCACAAGAGCAAATGAGAAATGATATATCATAAATGTTATAGTGAAATGTAAATATGAAATCTAACTTAGATGAAAATATGAATACTAATGTGATGTAGCATAATAATGTGCTCACAAAACTGATAAATTTCATGGCATACATTGTCAATAACATTGGATAAATCCTATTGTAACTAGAATATTGCCTTAATCATAGTCTCATCTATATTAACCAAGCATCATGTGAGGAATTCATAGCACACAATTTCTATGGATAATCTAGGTATGCTAGAAGAATACAGATGAGAATGTGGTATCTCCTAGGAAGGATAATCAATGTGAGGAAGTGGTGTTACAATGTGACTAAAATCATATCATCTTTGGGATGATGTAAGATGTGGGTAAGGTTGAGCCTTTACCCATGAATGACCCTAAGTATGATTTTTATAAGGTGATGGCATAGGTTATGGGAGATCACAATAATGTTGTTGCATTACCCAAAACCTATTTATGTGAGGTGTAGTACACTAATGCCAAAGATAATAAACATCTCCATGTTTAGGGATATAATGTACATAAATATTGGGAGGGGGTAAGGTATTATCAACAAACTATGTCTTTTATGGATGAAGTGCATCAATGTATTGCCAAAGTTGTAAAAAATGAGTAGAGGTATGCATGTTTGTGCCATGAAAACAATAAGTGCATCTAGGAGTAACTTACTATGGAAGTCAAGTATCTATGGTAAATGAGGAACTTGATGCCTGATGTTCTTCTAAGAATCATTGATTTGCATAATAATATTTGGCTCAATGACTAATAACCTTATGGAATTCACAATGTGGATCATCTGCCCATCATATAGGTACAAGATCAAGCTTAAGAAAAGTTAATATGCCATAACCATTAGTAGGACAACTTGTAGTAGGGTCAAGACTATGCCCAACATCTGTGAGAGAATATCTTAATGTGGGTCAGTGAAATGTGGCTGACATCTTAGATGGGAGCATGCTTGAAGGATTATGAAACCTAGTGAACTAATATGGTCTCGTCATAACATCATCAAGAAGTATACTCTGAAGAGACTCAATAGTGAGAAGATTAGAATTAACTAGTCTCTCCTCCATCTCAGACCGATGGGCATCAATTGAAGAATAAATAATGTAAGTTAATATAGAAGAAGGATGAGTTATATCCATATAACTAATACTATGTAAATGTAAAGAATGTTGTAAATACGAATGATATCTAAGTATTTATACATCTTTATCTTAACCAAAACCAACTAAAAAGGGATCATAATGGGAATATACATCATCATAATCAGGAGTATGAAGATCAATAGTGCAAACACTGATGATTTTATCTATCAAAGATGAATTAATAAAGGGTTGTTTATTATTTGTTATGGTAGTGAGAATCTCATCTATTTATTTTTTACGAGATTGAGGTTGTAAAGAAGGAGGTAATTGAGAAATTATGTGAGAAGGGATATCTAAAGTTTTGATTTTCAAATTGATCTAATCAGGTTTGTCATCATCAAAATCTAAGATAGTAGGTGGTATATTTCCCATAAGTTTGAGGTGGCCATTATAATTTATATTAGAGTTAATAAGATAATTAAATCATTGAGATTCATGAAAAGGAATGATAGATAAAGGTTCAAGGGTATGTATTTTGAAAACACCACATTTATGGACTTGCTCAAAATTTCAAGGATTTATGCCTCCTTGAATATTATAGATATCACCATTATGAGTAAATTTGACACATTGGCATGCTAAAGAGGCTATAACTATCACGCAGTGTGCCCAAGGTCAATCAAGTAAAATGTTATATGATAATGGAAAATTAAATATCATGACCTTGATATGAACTGTGATAGGAGGAACTTATTTAACCCTAAATTAGATAAGGATCTTATTGGGGTAAATAGGGTTAATAATATATAAATGAATAAACACAAAGGTTACAATTAAATATATAGTAGGCCAATTAATTTTAAAACTCATATAGAACATATACTAAATTTATTATGTTGAGATATAATAAAAATGTAAAGTACATATATTCTAGATATGTCAATGATAAATAATAAGATACTTTGTTAGATCTTATGCTAATATAGATCTAGTTTTGGAATAGGTAGGAAGTAGCTTGGAAGAGTATTATGTAATAGTCACCAAATTCTAAATTTGGTGCCTCTATAGCCACAAACACTTATGTAAGCTTGGGATGGTTGCATCAATTCTATTTTTTGGGTTGGACACATGTGTCCTATATAGAATACCTACTAAAATAGGATGTGATCAATTGGATACTTCTATATTTTTCATCACATTCACTCTATTGCATTTAGATCTACATTATGGACTATTACTCCTTATCAAATAGTAAAACCCTAGTTTTTCATCCTCATAATGGTTGTGGGAAAAAATGGGTTAGTGATAACATAGTTTTGAGTTTATCTAAAGACCTTTCTATCAATTAATAGTACCTACATAGATAATATTCTTAAGAGGGCCTCAAAATTATGTAGTTATCTTACACATGTTATCTTGTGTGTGAATCATGTAATGTGTGATAATCAAGCATAATGACTTGACCTAGCTTGTACATTGGAAAATATAGCTCTTGGGATGCTCCTTCAATAGTTCAGACCTATATATTTGTTGTCCCTATGACTGATATGGAAATAGGAGAAAATAAATAATCTATACTTGCTTGAATATTTGATTGAATGCTTTTTGTAAATTGCCTAGTGACTAGGTAATAAGTTTCTAGGTTGGGAATGAATGAGGGTTGATATTGTATTTATACTAATACATTTGGAGAATAACTCACATAGTAGAACTTAGGATGACCATTAGGATATGTTTCATTTCTAAATTATATGACTTTATGGCACTCAACACTTGCATTGGGTAAGGACACTTACACTGATGTAGGTGTCTAACTAGAGCATAAGTTTATGGGAAGCAAATAATTAGGTAGAGGTCTAGAATTTACAAAGTTGGAAAATAAGTAGTTTTTAAGATTTCTAGGTAAGATAAAAGGCCTAGATCATAAACATAAGACTGGTCAAACTAAGAGATAGACCAAAGGGGACAAGAGAGAGTATATGTAAGACTTATAGAAGCAAAAAAGGTCAAGAAATAAGAGGAACAACCAAGGTCTAGTTTTTCCTAGGTAGAGGTCTAGAATTTTCAAAGTTGGAAAATAAGTAGGTTTTAAGATTTATAGGTAAGTTATAAGGCCTAGATCATAAACATAAGACTGGTTAGACTAAGAGATAGACTAAAAGGCACAAGAGAGAGTATATGTGAGACTTATAGAAGCAAGAAAGGTCAAGAACTATGAGGAACAACCAAGGTTTAATTTTTCCAAGTGTACAAGACTAAGATGCTATATAATTCAAAAATAGTGTCTATATTTACCCCTCTTTAGTCTAGTAATGAAATTTCTAGTTTGAAGAAAAGGAATGCATACTTGGGTGTATAACACACCTTGTATTTGCTTAAGTCCAACTTGAGTGCTTTGCTAGTGACTACCCTGAAACCAAGAACATTTTATAGTATATAATAAATGCATATAATTTAAAAGTGAAAGTACTGAAATTATTTAAATTGAAAGAGAGCAAGGTTTAAGATTACACATGTGTATCGATACAACTATCTTTCCTTTTGACAATTTCATTTGAAATATGTATCATTATGAATCATTGAAATTGAGATTAGAGCAAATAAAAATCTATAAAATGCATATATATATATATATATATATATATATATATATATATATAGAGAGAGAGAGAGAGAGAGAGAGGCCCATGCCCCTAACCTTGGAGAGAAGGTGGATTGCCACATGGAATTTGAAAATAACTTAACCATGCAACCAAATCATACTTAGAACTTGATGAGTGTGAGTGAACCTAGTCAAATCACACTATCAAACTAGTGAGGTTGTTTGATACAATCAAGTCCAACTTAAAAACTTGGCAAGATTGAGTGATTTAATCATATCAACCATAATAAAAAGTGAACCAACTACTATAGTAGATAGTATCAATATAATTCATAAAACCTAGTGGGTGGTGATAATCCCTTAAAGTGTTATAAATCTGAAAGTGATTTTAATTTTTCAATATTAAGCACACATTGCACAACATATGCTCCTTAAATATGTCTCATGCTGAACCTATGTATAAAAATGGTACAAATGTATAGAATTCTACCACAAATGTGTAACTAAATCATATAATTATGTGATTTATCCAATTTAGAAATTTAAACAAGTGCAGGTGACATGTTACTATAACATGCCCTAACTATATATGGAGAAATATGAAAATTGATATAAGTGCCAATGTGGAGAACATGTTTCTAAAACATGCCCCCACTGTAATCTAGGTCTGATGCATACTGAATAAATGTAGACATGTTTCCAAAACAAAACCCCATTGAATCTGTAACCGTAAATGCATGGAATTCACATGCCTTTATAACATGCCCCATTTGATATTCCCCCATTTGAGGTGAGGGAAGAATAGAAACTGGTAGTTACCTCACCTTAAAAGGATAAGATAACCATATAACTATGAATGAACCATGTAGCATATAAGAGAATATGTCTAGGTAAACATATCATTAAAGTGAATAGAATGTGATCACATCCAATCCTAAGATACATGATAAAGATCATGGAAATGTCTAGATATACAAGCTCAATAAACAAATAAAGCACACACATAAGAGCACTCAAAAGCAAGTCAAAAGGCAATGGTCAAAGGATACTAGAAATAAGGGGCATGTTCAAATGCCACACAATCAAAGGGACATACCTTAGTCAATTGTCCATAGAATCAAGAATGACATATTCAAATGTCCATACAATAATCAATGACATATTCAAATGCCAAATAAATAAACAAAGACACAGGGGCTATAATCAATGGATCATATTGAAATGCTCAATAAAAAAATAAAAGGGCAAGGCAAGACACTAAAGAAAGTGCATAAAGGAAATCACAAGCAACCATAATAAACATATCATAGTATCCCATAGATCAAATGTGTTAGTAAAAAATGTTAGGTACCTAACATATCATGTACATTGTAGAGTAAAAAACCAAATATAGATAAAGGCAAGGTAAACCATATAACTCAAGATGTGCATCAGGTATTAACATTTAAGGTGCACACAATTAAAAATAATGGCATACCAAAAAGATCACAACCATAGTATGGAATAGATCCTCATTCATATACAAATACTCCAAATGGTATATCACATGTTTAATAACAATTTAAGATGTTACATTTATCCTATAATAATGATTACATTAAATATTATGATCATAATAATACATAAAATTGGTATGATCATGATGATATTGATTATGCAACATACAAATATGATATACATGATACATGGCATCTATAGAGGCATCTCATTGATATATCCTTTGGTTTTAGTGGAACTTTTCCTAGTCTATAACACCTTTTTAAAAATACCAAAAAATAAAAAAATTCAAAAATATTTTTGGCATCTACATATTCTATTGAATCATTAGCATATATGTTATTTTTTAGTTCAAGGTTGATGGATAACATATCAGTTACTTTTACATATAGATGTGTTTCACACTTCTATTTTAAAATCCAAATCAATTTCAAATTTATAACACTTTCAAAGACTATCACCACCCACCAAGTTGGAATTTTACAAACTATATTGAGCCAAACTACTATAATAGTTTTTTCTTGGTATGGTTGAGATGATTAAATTAATAATCACTCAAAATTTCCAAGGTTTCAAGTTGTAATCAATTGTATCATCTAACCTCACTAGTTTGATAGTGTGAGTTGACTAGGTTTACTCACACTCACTAGGTTATAAGTATGATTGGGTTGCATAATTAAGTTAGTCTCAACTACTAGGTGGAAATCCATATTTTTTCCAAGGTTGGGGGCATAGGCCTTTTTATCTCTCTCTATCTCCTTAGATATATGCAATTTATAGATTTATATTTATCTTAATCTCAATTTTAGTGATTCATAATGTTAAATCTTTCTAATAAAATTGTCCAAAGGTAATATGGTTGCATTGATAAATAGGTGTAATATTAAACCTTGATCTCTTTACATTTAAATAATTTAAAATTTAGATTATATGCTCTAATTATATATTATAATAGGCTCTTGGTTACATGTTTATCACCTTTAAATCACTTAATTTAGACTCAAGTATAGAGAAGGTGTATTATACACACCCAAGTATGCATTATTTTACTTTAAACTAGTAATTTCATTACTAGATTAAGGGGGGTGGGATTTTAGAAATTATTTATGAATTATATAGCACCTCAGCATTGTACACTTGTTAAACCTAGATCTTGGATGTTCCTATCAGTTATAGATTTTTCCTACTTCTACAAGTCTCACATCTACTCTCTCTTATGGCCGTTGGCCTATCTCTTAGTCTAACTAGTTTTATGTTGATGACCTAGGCCTTATATATTTCCCAGAATGCTTATAACTTGTTTATATTCCACCTCTGCAAGTTATGGACTTGTACCTAGTTTTCTACTTCTCAGACACTTGCATTAGCTTGGGATGATTATGTCAACACTAGTGTCTGGGTTAGATATAGGTGTATTGTATAGAATACATACTAAAATGGGATGTGACTACATGGATGCTTCTAGGTTTTTTGTCACCCTCACTCTAGTGCATTTAGATTTGGGTCAGGGACTATTGTTCTTTATCAAAAAATAAAACCCTAGTTCTTCATCCTCATAGTATCTATGAAAAAATGGGTTTGTGGGAACATAGTGTCAAGCTACCCAAAATACCCCTCTATTCATGAGTGTTGCCTACATATCCAAACTTTTATGTAGTTATCCCCTATGTGTTGGTTTGTGTGTGAATCATGCAATGTGTGATAAGTAAGTAAAAAAATGACCTAGGTTGTAACTTGGCAAATATAGATCTTGGGATAATCCTTCAATACTTCAAACCTATAGATATGTTGTCCCTATGACTTATATAGAAATATAAAAAATATGGAAGCTTTTCTCACTTGAATGTTTACTTGAGTGTTTTTGGTAAGTTTTTTAGTGAGTAGATAAGAAGTTTCTAGGTCAAGAATAGATGACGGTTGATCTTGTTTTTATACCAATCCATTTGGATAATAAATCACATAATAACACTTAGGATAACCAATAAGATACATTTAATTTGAAAATTAGATAACTTTAGGGCACTAGACACTTGCATCAAGTAAAGACACTTGCATCAACATAGGTGTCTAATTGGGATGTAAGTGTCTAGGAAGCAAAAAAGTAGGTATATGTCCAGAGCTTGTAGAGGTAGAATATAAGTATGTTTTAAGCATTCTAGGAAAGATAGAAGACCCTTGTCATCAACATAATAATATTTAGACTAAGAGATAGGCCAAAGGGCATAATAGAGAATAGATGCAATACATGCAAAAGTAAGAAAGGTCTATAATTGAGAGGAATAACTAAGGTCTGGGTCTACCAAGTGTATAATACTAAGGTGCTATATAATTTAGAAATAATGTCTACAGAACTATGATAGGAAGATAAACACAACATATATTAGTAATTTGTCTTTGATCATAACCTTGACATGTGTTTTTTCTAGATTTAAGATTACATTCTAAGTATCTAAGTGTTTTTATAAAGTCAAGGGAGGCAACAAAAGTGTCATAACCTTCATCGATCAAAACATGCTTGACTTGGATATCACCAAATTGGACACTAATAAATAATAAAAAATCATCCATAATAATTAATATTTCATCAGGAATCATTGAAGTGATAGAAAATTTGAGTGAGATGGAAGTATCTCTAGTTTCATCAATGTGTATAGATATTTCCTCACATTATTGAAGAATACTATCTTTAGACCTAGACAAAGTGGCTTCTTTCCCCATAGGTGGAGGTTGAGGGATGTTAATTTACAATAATAGTTGTATTAAATTATTACAATGACAAGAGGAAGTCCTCATGAGTTATAGAAAAATAATTTGAGATGGTAGATGAGAAAGTTCCATGATATAATCCCATTCATCATATCCAATTATAACTTTATTAGATAAAGGTGTGTAAGTTTAAAGAAAGTTTGTTGAAAGGGGAGAAAAAGTGCATTTAAATTGATGGTGATAAGGACTAGTTGATTGGGATGTAGATGATGTGGTTTGTCCAAGTGTGTCAGATTGGGTAAAGTTATTGGTGGCATAATTGGGGTAATGATTGATGTTTTAGAATATTTAAATGTTTAAGGTGGCGAAGAAAGAATATAAGTAGCTTGAGTTATGGTTTTCAAGGTGTTTAATTTGGAGTGAGGATAAGTTGATGATAAGTGAAGAATATAAGATTTATCAATGGAAAGATAATGAGTATCCAAATGTATCATTTTATTAGACACATGTGGGATAGTGGATGAAGGAGTAAGTTGTATTATTAGATATTTTGGCATAATTTTCATATTCTCAAGTTGTGTGAAATGAGATGGATAAGTGTATAAAATAGTAAATAAAGTTGGTAAATTATTATAGTTATAATATGGATCAAGATTGATGTAAGATACTACTCTCCTCATATTATTCATATTGAAAAGATTTTCATTGTTAATGAGATAATTAGGATTAAAAAAAAGTTTTGATAACGTTAGAAATGGGAGGTTGAGTAGTACTTAATTGATGATGAGGAAGGGGATCTTTGTAAATAATTAGATGAATGTTAGTTCGATTAAGGATATCATGCTCCAGTTTCATTTTATGAGCCTTAGATATCACTTCATAAGCTTGTAGGTACTCATGAATTAAGGTTTTTTTTATCAAATTAGGACTAAGGAGATACTCAAGATAAAAGTTTCTAAGTTGGTGATAAATCTCATAAGAATGACACCAACTTACATGATACCAAAAAAACTTGTGTGGATCATACCAATGTTTGGTATGGATAGTGGGCTTAAGATCTTATGGTGAATAACTAGGAAGACAATTTTTAATTTATGCCATGGAAAATGGTTTGCAAGAATTTAAATTATTCACATGGGAAGATGTAGAACTAGGTTGTTATAGAAGATTGGTCAAAAATGGATGTGAAAGAATAACATTATTGGAAACACTTGGGAGGATATCATGAATAGTGAGTACGGAATCATAGGTATCAATAACACCATCATTTGTAGCGTCCTAGTTCTTAAATTTCATAACCATTAAAGTTTTGGTTGGAGGGTGGGAAGGCTTAAATTGTCTTATGAGAAAATCTTGATGTTTGGCTTGGTCTAGGGCTTCTTCTAAAGATTTTAAAGAGTGTTAACATGATATTTAAATTTAGGATGAAGTTCATTAGTGAACAAGTGGAAGATATTGTCTTATGACATGTTATGTCCTACTTGATTAGATAAGGCTTTCCATCTTTCAAAGAACACTTGAGCCATTTTATATTTTGATTATTTATAGTTGATAAAGTGAGCTAAGATATTTTTAGGAATATTGTTAGTTTGGAATTATTGTACCAATGCATTAACTAAAAATTAAAAACTAAATATAGTATGAGATTTGATTTGACTATACCAATTCAAAACATCCCTTGAAAAGGTTTTAACTAAGATCTTGGTGACAGAAAAGGTATTAAGTTGAATCTAATCTTTATACAAGTTTACAAAAAGTTTAAAATGCAATGCAAGATCAATGGATCCATTATAAGTGATAGTAAGAACAATACCACCTATGTAAATATTTGTACTTTAAGGAACTAAGGGTTAATTTTATAAGTGTTTGATAGCCTTGTTAAGAAGTGGATGTTGAGGTATAAGGTTATCTTATGCATCTCTAAGTGGGGGTGGGGACTAGGATTAGGATTTTACACTCCCCATTGAGTGGGTTGAGGATGTTTTAATAATTACAAATGTTGGTTTTGCATTTGCATCATTTAATTTTCACTATTAGTTGAAAAAGTAATCATTTGATTCATGACGTGTAATAAAATTTGATTAGTATTAATAATGGCTTGACTAGTAGAATTAGTGTGAGGTGCATTAGTGGTATCATTTACTTGAGTATTAATGTGGCAATTTTGGATAGGCCCACTAAAGGAGATGCTAGACATGTTGGTGGTAATGGTAGGCATGGAAGAAGAAGACATGAAAGAAGAAAAAGGAATGAAAGAATTTGTAGACACTAAAATTGAGTCATACACATGTGTAACTCCCTGTGTTCAAACCCCCATTTTTGAGCCCTATTTCAATAAATAACAATTAGACTCCCTAACCCATGCTTTTACCACTCACATATTTAATTAATTTTAAATATATAATTAAGTTAATTAGAAGCCCCTTTTTACACCTTATCAAGCCACCTCATCCTAAGACTAATTATCACCTGATGAGTCACCTCGAGACTGGGTCCCCTCATCCTAACTACCCAAGAATTATTCTCACTTCAAAACTAAATTCTTAATCAGCTACGTCCTTATTAACCTCCTATTTTTACCATTTTGTAATAGGTGCCACACTTGGCATGAGTAGAAACAAAAAACTAGCCAAAACTAGTAGTTTTACCTATTCTAAGGTTATCAATGTCGGTCAACCAATGGTCGACATCGACAAGATCATCAACATTGGTTATATAAGCCAAATTCCAACCTTATGTTCAGGTCAATAGAAATCAATAAAATTCATTATTACTTCCATTCAAGATCTCATCATTCAACTTTCAACATCCTAGCTTACTGTTATCTTATGTGAGTCAATCCAAATCAAGAACTAAGCTCTTGAGGACCAGCAACACCCACTTATTTTCTCTATTCAGGACATCAATTTGGACTACCTGATAGGAGCCATCCATTTGGTACTTATTGTTTAGTCATCACTACAACTAAGTACATCACTTATTCTATAGGTTCTTTAAGCATTTAATTTGTGATTACTTCATATCCTATGTTCATTGCTTTACACATTCTTAACCAAACCCCTGTAAGGGAGTTATAAGCTTACCTACTTATTTTTCCTTGACCCAACACACCAAACCTCTGACCAGATCCATCTAAACCATATACTCTCTCTCAAAACTCTCCCCAACTTCCCAAACTTGACTAAAGCCATTTCCCAACCCCAAAAAAACCTTCTATAAGCTCTTGAGAAATTAATGCCCCTACCAATATCGACAGCCTAACTGACATTAGTCACCTTCACCCATTGACCTCGATAGCATAATTGATATCGATAACTTCCTTACCGACATTGATGACTGTGGATTTCCTAACCTTCCCAAACACCTTCTAAAATACAAATAGAATATACCACCTACACTCTGTTACTCTCTATTGCACTCAAGTTGAGAATAATGGTAACATTATCTCTCTTTCACTCTCTCTTTACCTCTCTTTTAGTTATTTATTACTCTTTTATCTCTTAAAATGGACTATCATCTCTAAGGAAGTTTCACACTTCCTAGAACAAGCGTATAGCTTGACAACCCACTCATTTATCTACTAAAAAATATTTTGTGGTAGTGCTTTCTTACTTGCAGGTAATCCTCCCCAGCCAAAAAGGAGTGATAACAATGTCTAGATATGATGTGCAAACCAATCTGGGTTCATTCTAATTACTTATCTTTATCATTCTTCTTTATTTTTCTTTACACTTGAAATAGAATTTTTTTAGCAAAATATTTCTAGCACGCCCGGTGGGACCCTAGAGTTTTCCTTGGGTTCATTGCTTGTTTTAATCATTCATATAGGTGCATTACAGTGAAAATTTCATTTCTTGCACTTCCCTCTTCTCTCTTAAAATGAAAAATTCAACATTTTATTTTTTTATTTAAAATCATTAAACTAAAATTTTCTTTTTTTCTCTTTGTCTTTAAAAGTAACTCATCATTTTTATTAGAAGTTGAAAGAATCTCTTCTTTACTTCCTCTTGCATGCAATTTAGGACAGTGAATTTCATTCTCTACTCCTATTTCATCCTTATTTTCATTTGAATCTAAACATTTCAAATTTAGGTTTAAAACTTACTGCATTTCATTTTTTGTTTGTTGCATATTACCTCACCTAGTTAATTACAAACATTATGAATAAATTGTAGTGCACCTATATTACACAACCAAAATCACACTCACATAAACAAACATCTAAACTCCTCTGAGAAAAGGTCCATTGGGATTTCATCACTTGGTGGATCACCTTACCCTACCTGGCTATCCTACTTGGATTTCACCACTAAGGGGAGAACCCACTCCATTCTCTGTTGGAGTATAAACTCTAGATAGAAGGTATATTTTGGCTAAGCGGCCTGGCTTAGCTTTAGGTCCATGAAGTACGAGGAACAAGCTCCTATAACAAGCCACGTACTTGGTCTAACATAGATTTCCTCTTAAGCACTAATAATAACCTAAAATTAGCCTTAGATTACTTTTTAGTACCTTCAACAACCAATTTTTTTTCTCACTATCTGATTAAGGCATAAGCCAACATAAGACTAAAATTAATCTCTAGTAGTTAATAGTTGTTGGTTATATGTTATTTTTATTCTTTTCTATTGCCTTTTGTATTTTGGAGTTGGTAAGGATGTTTTCCTATTAATTCATAAAATCAACACTATTTTTAATACTTAATTTGTAACCTGTTATCTTAGGTTTTCTGAGTGTTCTTCCTTCTTACACTGACCTCTTACATCCACTATTTTACCTAGTTTCAACTTCTGGGTTTCTAAAACATTAGATTTTCCATCTCCTAGGTTATCACAGTCACTAATATTGATTAACTATACTGACATCAAAATAATTAAGCTATTGACATCGGTTAATCCCACTGACATTGGAAAACTTTTACTATTGACATCGGTCAAGTGACTAATGTTGGCAACTGTGTAATTTTCATTTGCTCAAAATAACAAGCTAAAGAAACCCACTTACCTACACCCAAACTTGATTTTTCCTTATTCTATCACTAATATAGAGTAATCAAACTATTTATACTTCCTCTTGTATGGTATTGACATGAGCTCAACCCAAAATTCTTACTGATTATGTGAGCTAGCAACCACTTCCACCTTCCCATCTTGTTGCTGAGTCTATCATAGAGCATACTTTAGATACATAGCATAATCTCAGCCCCAACCAAATTCCCATTGTGTTTGAAGGAGATCAAGATTTTGCTAAATTTCTTGATCTTAATGTGGCAGCCCTTCAACATTATCTTGCCATGAGCCGAACTTGTAATTGTTCGAGTTACCCAATCTATGGTATGCCAACCTCTCTAATGGATACAACTTTAGTTTCAACTACCTCTACTATTTTCCCCATGGTTACTTAAACCACCACCTTTACAAGTAACCCAACCATAAATAATTTCAAAATTTTATTATTGCCAATTGCCCAATCCCACCTAAACCCTGGTGTGACTTCCCTACTCTTACAACCATAACCAGTTCAGTCAAGTCACACCCCATTTCAAAATTTAGTGGTACCTATTCCATCTATCCTCATGCCTATAATTACCTGATTTATGACTTACCCTTCATCTAGTCTAATAATGCCAATGACCCAACCTATAATAGCAACATCCAACCAAAACATAGTTTCTAACCCAATGGGACAAGCCCCTTTTCTTTCCACCCCTCAACCTATAACTCATTATCCTTATGTTGTCCCAACACAACCTAAGCAAGCTATGTCATAAGCTCCATCTACTTCCCATCAAATTCCCCATAACTTAGGAGGTATTTCCTAGACTAATCCCCCTCTAGGCCTCATTAAGATGCTGATGGACAAGATGTCTAATCTAGAAACATCTGTTTCTAGTTCAAAGAATGTGTTATCTTATGATCAAATATGCAATGAACCCATCCATCCTTCTATGCTTATTTTACCTTATCCAAGCCAATGAGAAATCCCAAAATTTACTCATTTCTAGAGTAAAGAGGACCCACAACAACATTTTTGAGCATTTAGACATGCTTGTTAGTTAATAGGGCATAATGATGCATTACTACATCACACTTTCCCTATGTCTCTTTTAAGTGTAATATTGGATTAGTATAGCTCTATACCTCAGAACTCCCTTTTTTTGTTTACCCAACTCACACAAATATTCCTAGACCATTTCTCTATTAACGTTTCTAAAAAGGTTTCTATTATAAACCTTTATTCTATTAGATAATTTGATGACAAGTCTATCAATGATTTTATCACTTATTGGAGAGGCTTGTTCAATCAACTCTCCTTTTCCTTACCCCAACCTGAGGTTATTGAGCTCTTCTCAAGGGCATGTGCTAAGCACATCTTGTCCACACTCTAGGTAAAAAAATTTTGCACATTTGATGAAGCCTTTACAATGGCATAGAAACTCGAGATTTGGGCTACAGACGAATGCAAAGTCAAGTTGCATGTTAAGAACCCTAATTTCAAATTAAATGACTCCTCTTCTAAAACTTCTCCTTCTAACCAAAAAGCTAAACTCTCTACCAACACAGTGGTCATTAAGTCAGCTTCTTCCACAACCACAAACCAATTTAATTCCTCAACTTTCCAAAATTTGACAAAGCAATTCCAATAACATTATGAACAAAGACAATACACTCCCATTGGGGAGTCATATACATCCATTTTGGAGAAACTATTGCAACAAGGTGTCATAACCCTTCCTTAAATCAAACCTCCTATACAATTTGAACCCTCCCATCCTATTCTAACTTGGTACAAGAAAGATGAGTTTTATGGCTACCATTGAGTTAAAGGCCACAATTATAATAACTATAAGACATTTAAGAACATTGTTCAAGATATTATTGATAGAGGTGATCTCATCTTGGATAATACTAATGCACCCCATAATCAAAGTATGTATGTGATCAAACACCCTTTTATTAAACATTTACCCAATCAAAATATTTTTCAAACCATGACTAACTCAGGTGATCATAATATCCATATGGTTAATATGGTCTTTCATTTACCTCTAGTTCAACCTTCCCCTCAATAGGAAGCATCCACTTTATCAACTCCTCCCCCACAGTCAATGGTATTTGTTTTTCCCATTCTTCCTCCCTAAATAAAAGTGCCTATTTCACCCATTCCACTCCCACATGAGGAAGATCCTCCATTACCACTTCTTCTACCACCAGAGGAGCCAATATTACCAATTCCTTTTGCACCAATGTTACCTATTATTTTTCCTATGGAAGACCACACCTTACCCATTTTGAAACCACTTTTTGAAGGGAACATCATTCTTGTATTATACCCTCTTAAGGAACCTTCTTAGCTCACCTCTCCTCCACTGATAGAGAGTAGTACCCCATCCATTCCACCTTTATGCCTAAAAGAGTCAGTATTATTTACTCCCACATTAGATGAGAGACCTATTATGCCTACTCCAATTGTACCACTCTTACCTCTTATTTTACCTATGGAGGATCATAATTTACCTATTCCTCACCCACATGTTGAGAGAGAAATTATACCTATGCTTTACCCACTTGAGGAACCCTCTTCACCTACCTTTCCTCCACCTATGAAAGATCATATCTCTTCTCCTGTATCTGTCAAAGAAGACCCTGTTGTAATTCTTTCTCATCTTTAGCCCAAAGTAATAGAGACCAACAATTTCCCTCTTTCCTAGAAACCTTAACCTTTTGAGGATGCAATTGTAAATCCTACATCAACTTCATCTAAACCCTTCTCATGGTTGGTGAAAAGTCTAAAATTTCTTGACTCCATAAAGCTAGATCATGCAGCATTTTGGGACTAACTTAAAACTCCTTATCTAACATAATGAGTGTCGACCTTTACCACCAACCCTCTCACTACCCTTTACCCCAATGTCTTTGACAAAGTTAGAGCTTCTTCACCAAAATTACCTGAAGTTGATCCATCCATGATAGAACCCCCACCCTCGTAGACATTTACCACATTAAAATAGATCAAACCTTTAGGTGTATGCCCCATCTCTAATTTAATTCATCCATAGGTGAAATTATATTTAACTCCTCAACCACAAGTTGGATTTTCATGGACTAAACTATATAAAAATGTTAAGCTTCCTAGATCTCACCAATCCCCTCTTCGACCCTCAAATTTACCATCCATTTTAGGATCACACCCCTCTACTTTAGTTGGAATGTTTTTGACCTGAGCAAAATAAAAGGTTAAGTTACCTATAATCCTACCTTTTCCACCTAGTACGACTTTCACATCTAACACCAAGAAATTTTCAACAAAACATGTAACTCCACCACTACCAAACAAGGCACCACATAAAATAACCTCTATGAGTCCTAAACAAATTAAGGTGTCCATTCCTTATTAGCATAACAAATGTGAGCCCACTTGTAGGCTCTTAGAGTTTTTCCCTACTTCAGTTATTGCAATCCTCTGTAATAACTCTTCCTCCCATTAAGCCTTATAGTCCTCTTGGAATGAAGCCATCTTGGTTTCATGCTACACAAGTGTGTTTATATCATCATTCACCTAGACATGACACTGAGAGTTGTAAAGCCCTCACAGTAATCATTTGGCAACACTTTGATGTCGACACTCTCTTTGTTGATACTCCCATTAACCTTCCTATTATTCCACCTCTAACATCCATAATACCTCCTATTATTCCACCTAAATTCAACCCAAATATGTGGTCATATCCCCTTTACCACCTCCTTCACCTACATTTCAGATCAACATAGTTAATGTGGCCACACGGTCACAAAACCAAAAGGATAAAGGTAAAGAAAAGGTCACTACTACTTTGGGCCAAAGATGAGAAAGAACTACAATGGGGCCTTCTTTGATAGATATAGGAGAAGAGATATGGTCTTCCATAGGTGGAGGAGAGGTAGGTGAAGAGGGTTCCTAAAGGGGGTAAAACAGTGGTATAATTGCTCCCTCAACATGTGGGTAAGGAATAGGTAAAGTATGATCCTCCATAGGTAAAAGAAGAGGTAATATTGGTACAATTGGAGTAGGCACAATAGGTCTCTCATCTAATGTGGGAGTAGATAATACTGACTCTTCTAGGTGTAAAGGTGGAGTGGATGGGGTATTACTTTCTATCAGTGGATGAGAGGTAGGCGAAGAAGGTTCCTCAAGAGGGTATAATACATGAATGATGTTCCCTTCAACATGTGGTTGCAGAATAGGTAAGGTGTAGTCTTCCATAGGCAAAAGAATAAGTAATATTGGTGAAAAAGGAACTAGCAATACTAGCTCCTCTGGTGGTACAAGAAGTGGTAATGGAGGCTCTTCCTCATGTGGGAGGGGAATAGGTGAAATAGGCACATCTACATGGGGAGGAAGAATGGTAAAAATAAATGCCATTGATTGTGGGGGAGGAGTCGAGAAAGTAGGTCATTCCTATTAAGGGGAAGGTTGAACTAGAGGTAAAGGAAAGACCATATTAACCGTATGGATATTATGCTCACCTGAGTTAGTCATAGTCTGAATAATATTTTGATTGGGTGAATGGTTAGGAAAAGGGTGTTTGAACACATCCATACTTTGATTAGGGGGTGCATTAGGATTATCCAAGATGAGATCACCTCTATCAAGCATGTCTTCAACAATGTTCTTGAATATCTTATAGTTATTAGAATTGTGGCCTTTAGATCGATGGTAGCTGTAAAAATCATCTTCCTTGTACCAAGTTGGAATAGGATGGGAGGGGTCAAACTATATAGGAGGTTTGATTTGAGGAAGGGTTATGACACCTTTTTGTGATATTTTCTCCAAAATGGATGTATATGACTCCCCAATGGGAGTATATTGTATTTATTCATAACATTATTGCAATTGCTTGGTCAAATTTTGGGAAGTTGAGGAATTTAATTGGTTTGTGATTGTGGAAGAAGCTGACTTAATGACCACTATGTTGGTGAAGCCTTTAGGTTTCTCCAGTTTATTGGCTCATCTCCCCCTAACCCATAGTGAGCTCTATAAGCCAATAAATTATTGTACCTATCCTCTAAATATGGCATATGTCAATTAGAGTCTCCATAAAATATCTACCAAGATCAAACCCTCAAACATGCACATATAATAAGTAATATCATGCATTACATCATCCACTCAAGTTTGTGTCATACCATCCCTCCATCATTTGAGCCCAACCCTAAAGCTGACTATAATCATGGTAGGTAGCCCTAATAGTCATGTCACCATGATATGTTCATATGCCTAGTAGTATAGTAAATGACCAACACATAAACTATAATGTCATCACAGTCTCAAAGCCCATAGCTCTTTATATAATTGAGCTAAAAACACTGGTTCCCATGCAAAAATAGTCTACTGCTCAACCATTTATGCCAACACATCCATCAATACAATTGGAAATATACCTCCATTTTCATCTAATAATGCATATAATATGATCCCTATCATCATCAGGATGCTCAATCGATGCTACTCCTCATCAGCCATATATAGTGGCTCATAGGTAAAACTCACTAAATGATAGGTCACATCACTAACATGCTCACCATATAAATCCACCATGTACATATCATACCCCTCTTTCAAGCATGAGAAGAGCTCCTCACCCTGGAGTGTCAACCATAATATCTTATACACATTCTTCTAGGTCACTGTCAACTCTTCAGTCGATAGATGGAAGGTGTTGGTGGTGTGATCCCACCTCTTGATTAATGATATCATAAGGCTCATATCTCTTTTGACTCTATAATATCACTGCACTCCCCTTAACCCCATAACTACCATATGCTCCCACTCATCTAGGGTGACATCCCTCCTCATCTATGTTAGTAGCCTTGGTAGGCGATCATGCAACATCAACTCCAACCTCACCTACATCCATACACATAATTCAAGTAACATACTTTCTAATATAATCTATCACTACCTTTTCGCCTTATCTTTGGGAGAACTACATTGGTTTGAGGCCCTAAATCAGGCTATGTAGGCATCACTCAATTGACATAGGATCTTTTGAGGATAGCTCAACCATATACCCACCTAACTATCTACCCTACTCTTCCCTCTCTATCCTAGGCTTCACTGCCCCTCTCGCTCCACCCTATGCTTAACTACCTATCACAACTCTAGGCCTCATGGCCTATATCCCTGACCCTTAACCCTATGCCCTATCTTTTAAGCCCTAAGCCTCCTGACCTATCTCAACCTTCCTTTTTACCCATTTCCCCTAACACACTTTTTATCCATACCTTAGATCTTTTTCCCTAGGATATGGGAGAACTACATTGGCCTAAGGATCTAAACTATGTTATGTAGGTAGCACTCAATCGACACAAGGTCTTCTAAGGCTAGCTCAACCATTAGGCTAGTTGACTACTTCCATTAGGGATCCCAACTAACAATTTGTCTTATTTTTGGTTCTTTACAATCATTGACATTAATTTTAATGTAATATCGATGATCAGTGTCAACTGACATCGATAAAAACATACCAACCTCAATGTAGTGTTAGCTGATGTTGGTGGACTTCACTGACGTCGATAACTGGTTTAGCCTGGGCTGAATGACCCATCCCCAAAAGTTCAAAATTTTCACCTAAAACTAACCCAAATCCCTCCCAACTCACCCTAACCCTAACCTAAACCATTTCCTACCCCTCTAATACCATTTTATTCCCCCCAACTCTCAAATTAACCTACCAAAGCAAATAAACCAATTCACATTCAAAACCAAATCATCAAAACTTTTACCTCATCTCTCCATCTCCTCTAAGCTGGCACAATTGGCTCTTGTGGTGATGCACCTCTCACTAGGTCCCATCCTAGCTCAGCCATCTCAATTATAGTCAGCTCTATTTTTCTCCAATCACATGTTGTAAATGAATTTGGTCAACCACCAACCCCCTTTTGTCAAGTTTGGTTAGCCACTGACATTCAAAATTATGCATACCAACATCGATAACATTGCCCTAATATGTTGATGTTGGCACTATTTATTATTGACATCAGTGACATCCCTGATGTTGACACCATTGCATTAATGTTTTCACCAACAACCCCAACTTTTTAGACTTTACCCATATTCTGGGGCAATTTAGAGATTATGTATATCTCCCCAACCACGACCACCAACTTAGAGATCACATATATCTCCCCAACCATGACAACCACCCTTGGAGATCACTTAAATCTCCACCCATGATGACTTTTTTTGGAGATCACAAATATCTCCTCACTCATTGACCCTTTTTACACCAACCTTGCATTGCATGTCTTGACTGATTATGCTATTATGTTATAGTTGGCTATTATACACATGCATATATATTAGGTGTTTTGGATGGAATAAAATCTCATCCTATCACCTGCAACCCTTTTGTGTTTCCCAGGGGCACTTCTTTCCTTGGATACCTAGCACACATAAACCATTGGAGCTATAACTTTGATTATTTTGACCTTCTCAGCTATCATTTACAAGATGTGCTTTGGTTATTTATATTTGAGTCCTCTTCAACCTTACTTATTCTTGACTTTGTCAAGAATAGCTCATAAAGTATATGAACCAAAAACAATACCATGTTATCCTCTACTTACCAAATTCATTTCTTATCAAACTGGTGTTGATTCCCATTTTGAGGGGGGATACCTCATCCAATACCTTAAGCATATAACTCCTATTTTTGTCTTACAACTTGTCAGTACAAATCACAAGACAAAAAGGAGTAAATGTAGACACTAATATTGAGTCACACACATGTGTAACTCCCTATGTTGAAACCCCCCTTTTTGATCCCTATTTCAATAAATAACAATTAGACTCCCTAACCCATGCTTTAACACCTCACATAATTAATTTAAAATATATAAATAAGTTAATTAAAAACCCATTTTACCACCTTACTTGGCCACATCATCCTAAATTTAATTCTCACCTGATGAGTCACCTCAAGATCAGGTCCTCTCATCCTAACTACCCAAGACTTATTCTCACTTCAAAACTAAATTCCTAATCATCTACATCCTTCTTAACCTCCTATTTTTACCATTTTGTAATGGGTGCCACACTTGGCATGAGGAACAACAAAAAGTTGGCCAAAAATAGTAGTTTTACCTATTCTAAGGTCGTTGGCATTGGTCAACCAATGGTTGACATCAGTAGGATTACCGACGTCAATTATATAAGCCAAATTCCAACCTTATGTTCAAGTTAGTAAAAATTAAAAAAAATCATTCTTACTTGCATCCAAGCTCTTGGCATTCAAATTTTGATATCTTGGCTTACTGTTATCTTATGTGAGTCAATCTAGATTAGGAACCAAGCTCTTGAGGACCAATAACACCTGCTTGTTTACTCTATTCAGGGCATCAGTTCAAACTACCTGATAGGAGCCATCCATTTGGTACTTATCATTCAGTCACCACTATAGCTAAGTACATCACTTATTCTATAGGTTTTTAAAGCATTTAATTTTTTAATGATTTATATCTTTTATTCATTTCTTTACAAATTCCTAACCAAACCCCTATAAGGGAGTTATAAAGCTTACCTACTTGTTTCTCCTTGACCCAACACACCAAACCTCTGACTAGACCCATCTAAACCATACTCTCTCTCTCATAACTCTCCCCAACTTCTCAGACCTGACCAAAACCATTTCCCATCCTTGAAAAAACCTTCTACAAGTTCTTGAGTAATTATTGCCCTTACCGACCTCAGCAGCCTAACTAACATCGATCACCTTCACCACCATCCTTGGTAGCATAATTGATATCGATCACTTCCTTACTGATGTCAATGACTATGGATTTCCTAACCTTCCCAAAACCTACCCAAATACCTTCTAAAATACAAATAGAATAAACCACCTGCACTTTATTACTCTCTGTTGCACTCAAGTTGTGAATAACAGTAACATTATCTTTCTTTCACTCTCTCTTTACCTCTCTTTTAGTTATTTATTACTCTGTTATCTCTCAAAAGTGGACTGTCATCTCTAAGGAAGTTTCACACTTCTTAGAACAAGTGTGTAGCTTGGTAGCCCACTCATTTATCTACTAACAAACAATTTGTGGTAGTGATTTCTTACTTGCAGGTAGTCCTTCGCAGCCAAAGAGGAGTGCTCACAATGTCTAGATATGGTGTGAAAACCAATCTAGGTTCATTCTAATCACTTATCCTTATCATTCTTCTTTGTTTTTCTTTAGACTTGAAATAGACAAAGTTTAGCGAAACAAAAGTCATAAGGTGACTTTTCACAAGTATTGTAGAAAATCTGTGAATGGATGAAAGGAGCACCCAATGTGAGGTCACATCATGAGATTATAGATTATCATGGGATCCTTACCCTAATGTTGAGGGTTTTCATTGATGAAAATGAAAATTTTGGTAGTGTATTTAAGATCATTCTCATCTTCTAAAATAGGCATTTTTTAGGGTAATTAATAGGATCAATGGTTAAAGATGGAAGAGCCCCATAGTTGGTGGTTCTATTAGTCACAAGGATATTACTAATATCATGTTAGTCTACTAAATTATAGGGTAGGTGAGGCTTGAAAACTTTACAAGAGTTATTGAAATTCATCATATCATTTTGATCTTACTGATGATCTTCATAAAAATGTACTACATGGTGAGAGGTGAAGGTATAACTAAGAATAATTAGGTTAGGAGAAAAGAGGATGATAGAAAAGAAACTATGTCAGACACATACTAAACTAGGCTAACCAGGGTTGATTTAGTTTAAAATACATGAAACTAAAAATGCACTAGGTCGACCAGGGTTGACTTAGTTACCAAGAAGGAAAAAATAATAGTTTGGAATTGAACTAGGTCAATATAATTACATAAGAAGATAAGGATATTAATTTGGGAGTCTCCTAGGTCATCCTAGGTTGATCTAGTTAGACATGTAGGTAAAGTAGTAAAATACTAGGTTAAACATGGTTAACTTAGTTGGGTCTAGAAATGTTTTGACAGTAAACTAGGACTCTACTGGGTCAATATAGCTAGACATGCAATAAAAACAATATAAGACAAGGTCATCCATGGTCAACTTAGTTAGATATATAAATTTTTTGATAGTAAACTAAGAGTCTACCGGGTCAACTTGGGTTGATCTAGTTAGATAGACAAGTAAAGACAATATAAGACTAGGTCAAACATGGTTGACTTAGTTGGGTCTAATTTTTTTTGACTATAAACTAAATGATGTAGTTTATAAAGTAGATCTAAAAAAGATAGAATATAAAATACTAAATCGAGCTTGGTTAACTTAGTCTATTCACACACAGTCAACTAGTTTGACATTGGTCAATCTAGTTGAAACACAACACATAACTATATCAACACTAGCTGATACAATCTTCAATACCAAAGATAATGGCAAGCAAGAAGTAAAAATTATTATTTTTAATTACTATTGCTAATTGATTATCTAAAAAGAATATCAGGGTTATGTACTAAATTTTTTTGACTGATTTTTAGGCTCTCAAAGATACTTGTTTGTCCATTAGATAGTGTTGACCTAATATTTTAGAGCACTAACTATGGAGGAAGTATTATTTCCATAACCACTAAAGTTGGTTTCAAGGTTACTAAGAGAGTAACATTTTGGCACTAACTACTAATTGGTGCACTAAAAAATCAAGTCAAAGGCGAGCTTCCTAAGGTTCAATAAAAAGGGGAATTCTAGGTGTTTCTTAAATATTATAAAGTATGTAGAAACTCAAGTCTATGTTTAACTATGTACTATGGATATGAGTATTAGGGTGAGCCCCTCACACCATGATATTTGTAAGTGATATACTAGGGTCGTAAACTAAGTATTGTGTAGCCTTTCATGATAGTAGCTAAGTAGTTTTAAAATTGCCAACATATAGTTTCTAAGGAAATCAAGACAAAGTGAAAAATAAAACCAAAAGTTAAGTATCAAAAACCAATTTTTTAATTTTTGAATACAAATAAATAGGTATCCAACTCTTTTCAAAGTAAACATAGATTAATTACTACAAAAAATAAAATGAATTGCATTACTTATGTGAAAGGTAAAAACACACAAAACTAGGTCAACCAAGGCCGATCTAGTTGAATAGACATAATAAAATAAGGTCGATGTTGGTCGACACAGTCTATTATGATAATAAGCCAAAATAAACTAGGTTAGCCAAAATTAACTTAGTTTATTATCAAGAAAAATGGACACAAAACTAAGTTATCCAAGAGTAACATAGTTGACATTATAGTAAAAATTTGACAGAATTCAAAAATTGGAAAACAAGAGTGAAAAATGAAATACTGAGTTGTTTAATTGTAAAATA
This sequence comes from Torreya grandis, assembly GCA_037957365.1. Taxonomy (NCBI): domain Eukaryota; kingdom Viridiplantae; phylum Streptophyta; class Pinopsida; order Cupressales; family Taxaceae; genus Torreya; species Torreya grandis. The sequence goes on along the minus strand of JARHVA010000580.1, from coordinate 441,242 downwards.
TATTTTCAAAAATTATTTAATAGTTGTTTTATTGATCTAACATAAAAAGTAAAATATGTAAACTAGGTCAGGCTAGGCCCATCCCGTTGGTTATTAAGAACATGATACATATGACTAGGTCAATCAATGTCGACTTAGTTGGCTGACTGTGAGTGTTGTAGATCTAAATACTAAAATTGGGTCATCCTATGTAATTAAGGTTGCTATAAAAACACAATTATCAATATATTTTCTAGGATCGATTAGGTCTCATAGAGGTAAAAAATTAAAAATTGTAGAGAATAAATAAGGTTGACCATGGTCGATTTAATTTGTAAAAAATCAAAAACTAAAAATAATGAAATAAGACTAGGTCAACTTTCATCGACCTAGTTGGCTAAAATTGAAAATTAAAAATTACAAAAAAAAAACTAGATCGACATGCATCAACCTAGTTGGTTGTAGATTAAAATCTACAAATATAGATCAAAATGAGGTTGACTTGTGTTGACCTAATTGATTATAGATGAAAATTAGAAAGCAAAACATATAATTGGGTCAATTTGCATTGACCTAGTTTCTTGTAGATGAAAAATTATAATGTAAGGGTTAAATTCATGCTAGGTCACTAGAATACATGTAATAGATTAAGATATACCTACAACTTATCCTACTTAGTAAATCCAAGTTCAGAGAAGGTAATCAACTAACATCTATTGTGATAATTTGTATATCAAGAACATAACCAAATTGCATCTGTTGAACCCAACTAAGGGAACAATTAGCACACAACACTAAAGGAGAGGGTTTCAAATCCTCTAGGAAAATAATATTATAAAATAACCCTATCTAGGTCTTCTAATACATAAAATTAAATCTAATCTAATGTTATCAAAACTTATAACATAAATAAGGATGGTTTAAAATAAACAAAACAAACAAGGGACCATGATAGGCAAGTGGGGGCCTAAATCACTTAAGATGGAAGATTGCAAGCCTAGAAAACCCTAACAACTATACTAAGTTTAAGTGTAGAGGTGATTTAATCAAGAGTTATACATTCAAATTAATTACTTTATGAAATATCTATTTATCAAATGAAATAACAAAAGTTAGAGATACTTACCTTTGGATGAACCTATCAAGTCTCAATCTCTCCCTTGGCCAATGATGTTTTCCAAGAAATTACTGTGGATTTTTAAGTATCACTCTATAGTTTAAATTAGTTATAGACTAAAATATTTATACTTACATCCAAGACTTCCCACAAGACAAGTTATCGTCCCTCTAAGGTAGACCCTAAGCAATAGCTCCTTTAAATGCAAATGTACCAAAATTGTGAGTTGTAATAATGCAAAAAATGAATGTTATTACCTATTGGATTGAAATGAATTTGTATTTATAGTAATGGATAGGTCCTAACCATTATATAATTTTATCCAACAAGGTTATCTTGCCATGACCTAGTTTATAAAAATTTATCATTTGGCCTTGAACTGGGTTGACCTAGGCTAATCTAACTACATAATATGTTCTGTAACTTTTGAAATTAGATCGACCATGGACAAAATATTAGGAAAAATGGGTTTTTTATTACTTAGGGGATATTGAGTAGATAATTTCTTGGGGATTTAAATAAGTAGGATTTTTAGTGGGTTCATGTATGATATAATTAACCAAACATCTTAAAAATCACCAATGGTCCACCCACCCCTTTCTTGGTGCACCCTTTAAGGCATGCACTTAGAGAGATTAAAACTCAACATGTTCTTACAAGAGAAAAAGTGTCAGTAAATGATAATCTTTTTAAAATATTGTGTATATTACTACACTAAGCCATATTACTATACCAAATTATATTAGGCATAAGATAAAAGAGAAATTATTCTTTGTGATGCCTAATTTTACATAATTTAATACAATATTTGGACAATCATTGTAAATCAAGATGGAAGAAAAATTGGATAAGATTAATATGACTATTTCATTTTATTTATAATGTGGTTTGATTATATATCATAGAGATAGAACATTATAAAATAAGACTCATATTGAGATTACAATTACATCTCAAAGCACACAAGTATAGAGAACTCCACAAAAAGAGCATAAATATTAAGAATCTCAAGCTATTATCATTATACAAGTATTGTTACATGTATCATCTCAAGTAGGTTTAACAAAAGTATAAATTAATATAATATATAATTATTATATCCAAATGGTTGGTCAGATGATTCCATCCTAATTTAGTTTTCCAATTATGATGAAATCATTTGTTTTTTTATCAAAGTAATAAATAATCAGCCATAAGATCATTTTTCATACCATAACACAATATTAAAACTAAGCCATAATGCACAATAATATTTAACACCAAGTATCTATGTATATTTTCTCTCTCAATTATATACAATTGGATTAATTTTACAATAGGGAGTCTTAGTATAAATAGCTAGGTAAGTTTGTTTCAAAACAACCAATTTTTTTTGTGAACAAAATATTAGTTGGAGTCACTAAATATGACTTAAAATTTTTATTTTTGCATATATCACTCAAATAAATAACTATAACCCTAATTTAAGCTTAACCCTTATGTTAGTGTGAACCAAGACAAAAGCAAATTGGTTAGCAAAAGACTACAACCATCCTAGTGTAAACACAAACACACCAATACCCTCCCTTAAGAACAAAAATAGGGAGATAGAGAAGAGAAAATCCAAGAGACATATGGGTCCCAAAAATTAGGCATGTTCAGGTACCCATGTATAATGAAATGTAATTAGGAAGAAAGGTTTCTCAAAAGACTAGTAACAGTAGTGAAAGTGGAGAGAGATAATGTATGTTACAAGGCATCCCAATAAAAAATGGCTCAATACACAAACACAATGTTGAATTATTTGTTTGGTGGATGGAAAGTAACTAAGGAACTCGATCTTGCATGAGTGGTATGGATCCATTGGTTGATCATTGGAAAAAAAAAGATGGCACTATAGATAACAAAATATCTCCTTGTGAATATAAGATTATTAGATGTGTCAAAAGTGAAAAATATTTGACCAAATTTAATTCAATCAACTACATAAAGTGGATGTATCCCAATGGTTTAGGGAGGAACACAACACCTATAGAAGTAGGATCTGTATACACCCCCATGCTATTTATTTGGGTGGAGTGACACAAAAAATATGTATGAATGGTTGAAGATAACTACTCAAACATAGATAAGCTAACACTGTAGGAAATAAACATGCCCTTGTATAGATAAGACTATCATCCTACCCACGACATATCAAAGATAGGGATAAAATATCTCTCAAGAAGATGACCCTAGTGGTGATGGGTGTGTTAAGAAACTAAATAGAAAAATGCTCAGAATGGAGAACACATGCATGAGCATATATTGGGATTAAACAACAAACCCTTCATGGATCTATAGACTCAGTGTGACTAAAAAATTATACCATAAAAATAAACCCATAAAATTATGCAAGGAACTCTAGAAAAATATAGAATATGCCATTAATAAAATGAGAGTTACTCATAAGACAACCACACAAAAAAGAGCTCAACTAATAAAGGAGAATCCAAAGGTAAGAGGAGCAATGAATGGATTGAAAATATGTATAGTTGGAGGATTCATGCCTAAAGATACCTCACCTATAATTATTATAATGTTTTCACAAGTGATTTGATATTCATCCTATATGAATACATATGGTGGAAGAAGATGCCTACACATGATTAGGTGTCGTGTGTACAAATGGTGCATGTGAGGAAACATTTGAATGAGTGCTAGGTTAATCATGTTTGACAATAGTAATCTCAATATTCTCAAACATAAGTGAAGGAGTAGTATAACTCATCTGTTATTCAATATCCTCACAAAGAGAAGAGTAAATAAATTATGTCATCAAGTGATCCTAATGAAGACAAAAATTTTGTGTGATAACCAATGCCATAGTGAGTAATTTAGTGAATAGTTTGGATAGAATAAATTATGTCTTATGAATTTTTTCACTACCTCCACCCGATTACTCATAAAACTAAGTATGTAGGAACCAAAGGTAGTTGTATTCTTCTCAAAATATCTAATCACATATGTATGTGGATCTAAAGTGGGTTGTACAGGAGTTTCAATAATAAGAGCATCATATATAGTAAGTGACTTAGGATCTGGTAGGTCATAGTGTAAAAGCACATCAAGTGGATGCATACCAAATTAGAAAACAAGTAATGAATCATATGATGGACTAGGCTCAAAGGGATGTAAGTCCAATGTATCACTATGATGTTGTAAATGTGAAAATATGTCCTATAATGTGTGTATGAGAGAATTATTTCAATAAATGAGGGAGAGGAGAATGGAGTTTTTCTTCTTTATTTTCCTAGACTCTTCTACATGCTTAATTAAATCTTCCTTAAGTGAACAAATTTTAGAGAAGAGCATATCATTTTTTGACTGCAGGTTATTATAGGCCTAGATGATAGTGTAGAGGTTTCAGCATGAATCCATTAGAATAAGGTAAAATAAGGCCTTAGAATGAACCTCAAGCAAGAAAAACACTTAGAAAGATGAATAACCCTCCAAAATACTTATAATGATGTGATTTTGTATAATATTTTGGCCCAATAAACTTAAAAATCAAGTGAGATAATCCCTTCTTAAATCTATAATACACACCAAAATGTGTAAAAAATGATCCCTTAGTAAAATTGAGGTGAAATTTTATAAAGAGTGTGTTTACAACAGATTTTAAAATTTAAAATGGATAAAATTTAATTAAAAACACAATTTAGAGATATATATAACAAATGTGATGGTGTATTTGTGAAGAGTCCAAAAAATTTGGGCACTTTGAAAAATAATACCTTAATCCAAGTTACATGTCAAAAGATATAACCTTCAAAATGTCCAAAAAACTATGACTGTGAAACAAATCTGGAAGAAACTTAAATTTATGAGAAATTGAATATTTAATTGGAAAAAATAACTAAATCACAATGTAGAGTGAAAAAAATATTCATTCTAAAAAAAATTGACCTCCTTAGACTTCTAGACGATAAAAAATGGACTTTGTAAAATTTGTCTTTCAAAAACCAAATGCAAATGGTGAAATCAAAAAAATTACCACACCAAAAATATCTCAAGGGGATTTAAGCACTACACCTTTATTCTTAGGAGAACTTAAAAAAAAATCAGTGTCATTAAGGCATGATATGACCATAAATACATATAAAAAGAATTTTCATTTTGAATTTTATAAAGGGGTTAACAATAAATAAATAATATAAAACCTTTTTGAAATAGGTTGAGCCTATGTTGGATAGTGGTGTGCCCCATAGGAGGAGGAGTTTAAAGGGGTTTTGTTAAGGCAAATAATGAGTGTGCACTATTGGCCACTTCTCTCCAATATGGCCATCCTCCATGCATTCACAATTCTAACATTTCAATTAAAATCATTAGATGCAAATGCCATCCATCACCAACACAAATGCAAATGTGTAATGGGGTATGACTGATGGTACAATATGAAGCATGTCAGTCCTTTGCAACCTATAGGTGGAGTTCAACACACTCCAAATTTAATACTATTTGTTTGAACTTCAAATAATGACAGTACTACAAAAAAATATTATTTTTTGGTTTTTTGCTGAGAAATGTACTTAGTCATATGACATGTGTAAGTGTTACTAGAAACCTAAAAAAATGTATTTTTATCAAAGATGTCCATTTTAGATGAATTGATAGTGCCTGTATGTGTTTTTGGGCATTTTGAACTCAACAATGAGTTCCATTTTCCCCCAAAAGTCTTCTAATGCAACATCTTCCATGGTTCTCACCAATTTTTTTTCTCAGGTTCTTTAAATCACTAAATTTGCATTAACAAAATTATTCATGCATATATCACTCAACCAAACAACTATCTCCGTCATTTAATCTTATACCTTATATTAATGTGTACCAACACAAAACCAAATTTGGTTAGAAAAATAATAACCTAGTGTGAACATGAACACACCAACAAGTTATACTTACAAAAATATTTTATGCTTCAATGCTATATCATTCATGCATCACATATATACATAATATCATTATATTATTTATATTCAAAATGTTAATCAAACACATAAATGATTAAAAAAAAACAATTGAGACATAATCACATATTTCAAATCCATTATATGACACACATAGAAGATAACCAAACATCATACTATATAACATGAAAAATGTGTTTACAATATAAATTAAATCACTCAATAATGGGTGCATGTTTTCCCTCACCCTCTACATGATTATCATGATGAATATCCCTAAGTCTATGGGCCCTAAAAGAATAAATACTACTATCATCTCACCGAGATTATAATTGAGACCTACCATGTCTCTCAAATTCTTATATATAGATAACTTAGCCTAAAAATTGGAATACTCCACCACTCTCTCACATGCATATCACCCTAAAAACACATAAAAATCAAATACTAAATATTATACATGTGATAAAAATGGTTAAAATTCAATTACAAAGGTTTAAATACATTATAAAAATATTTCTTCATTGGCAAGCACCTACAATAGTAATAATACACTTACAATAGATTGTACACACCCAATTTTTGTAAGGAGCATTTTTTTTACAAATCTACTAATTATGTGAGGACCTCCAAAAATAATAACATGCTCAAACCCATTTTTATTTTCATTTACACATTTTATTGCTTTCTAGACCTTCCATAAGTGTCAAACTCTCAAACCTTCAATCTTATTAGTGTATGGAAAAATAACCACGATAGTTGAGATAATCACTGTGGTGATTGTCACTTGCATATAGTGATAGTTTTTGCAAAACTACATGATTTTTTAAATTTATTATTTGAAATGTATTGTCATGCATTTTTCATTTTTAAGACTCTATCCTTGATTCTACTTCTTCTGATTTATTCCTAATCAACTCACCAACACTCTAGGTCATTCTCAATAAACTCTAAATTCACTTCCCATCAAGTCTAATGAACACATATTTACACAAGCTACCCCATTTCTACAAATAAATCTTTTTATGATGAAAATAAGGATTGGAAAATTAAACCCAGGGCTTATATTTTGATAAATTAAGGAAGCTTCAATTTGCCTTTTGTTGTTTTCTTATAGCATCAAATAAAGTCTTGAAAATACTATCTAGTCACCAATGCAATTTTTATAATAAGTCTAATGATTTTTTAAGCCAACATTTTTTTTTAATGAAGATCAACCATAATTCATATTTCATGTTTTTTCATCTTATGTTTTCAATTTAATTTGTCTCATATTCCTTTTGTTGAGAAACTCCTTGTGTAAATCTTGAGTAAAAACCAAAGGAGGTAGCACCCTGAGGATATGGAAGTATTAATTTCAATATTATTTCTTCTAAATTGTAATCTACCTTTTTAAAGTTGGTGGATTTTAATTATTATTTTAATTCCTTATATTTTAATTAAACTAAATTTTCTCTCTTAGAAATTTGCTTAAAATTTTAAAAAGAGTTAAAATAATAATAATTTTTATTCAATTTCTAGCAATTTAATATCTAGATTATCAAATTGTATTTGCATACAGAAAATCAAAATCATGTTAAGAAGAAAATAATTTAGATTAAAATCATTCTAAATTTGCATATTAAATCTTAGAGTTTAAATATTTAACTTCTTTCATTTCAGCAAATCATTTTGTCTTGATTTTATTTCCATAACACACACACACACACACACACACACACACACACACACACACACACACACACACACACACACACACACACACACACACACACACACACACACACACACACACACACACACACACACACACACACAGAACAAATTGGCTAGTTCTTCATCTCCATTTTCACAACAAATTATAAAACCACAAAATAAATAAATAAATTTAAAAAAAAAAACCGTCTTCCATTTCCCATCACGTACTCAGTTAACAACTTACACGAATTCTCACTTTGAAAAGCAAAAAAAAAAAAAAAATTAGTTAGTTACTTTTGAATTTGCATTTTCATTTAAAAAGCATAAAGATAATTTATTTTTCTATGCATTTACAACAAGCATTTAGTTTTATATTTGCATTCATAAAATCATAAAAATAAGCATTTAAATAGACATCTTCTGATTTAGATCATTTGCATCTATATCAAATTTTGAAAATCACAAAAATAATTCAATTTCTATCTATTTTCAACAATCATTTGATTTAGTGTTTACATTTTTAATGTCTAAAAATAAAAAAATACATTTACATTTTTAGGCTATTTGATTTTTATTTTGCATTCCTATTCATACATTATTAAAAAACTAGTTTAGTTTTATTTCTAGCACTCTTATTTCTTATCAATTCAAATATGTGTGTGCAAATAATTAATTTGGAAAATGTTATAAATGTTTATACAAATTAGACACTTAACAAAACATTTAGTTAGTCAACAAAACAAAACACTCCACAAAACTTAACCAATCATCTTGATAGCCTTGGATGATTCTCCCAAAATAAGCACGTCCCCATAGAGTAGGACATTTTCCACAAGTTCTCATTCCAGATCTAATAGAGAATATCCAAAGAAACATAAAAACTAAGTTTTGGATGGAGATATTTCATTCCACACTCTTTAAAAACTTGATCATTAGCTAGTTATAAGCATTAGTCAAACAACAAAGATTATTTGAATCATAATTATCTAGGTAGATCCACCTACTAGAATGTCAATAATAAACCTTCGTATCTAATGCATTTCTCATTCTTGGGTCTAACCTCATCCAATTTCATTTCACTTCATGTATGAAAATGACTGGGTAGGATTAAACTTTGTGAAACAGTTAGATACCATGAGTCATTCAATCGAACTTCATCCCATTTAGAGAGAGTGACATTAATTAAGAATTATGATGATTATTATTTTTGGGTCTAGCCTCATCTAATTTCATTTCACTTCATGTATGACATTGAATAGGTAGGATTAAACTTTGTGAAATGGTTAGATAGTCATTCAACCCAAATTCATCCCATTTAGAGAGAGTGATATTAATTAAGACTTATGATAATTTATTCTCTTGGAATATGGTCATTCTTTAGATCTCATCACTCCATAATTCCTTGCCCATAAAAAACACTTCAAGGAAGTCAAACTACATTGACATAGGCACAAAATAAACCAACTAACTCATCTTGTTCAATGAGATTAAAATAATAAGCCACATTAGAAAGCTTTTCCCATTCTACGAGTTCAACCACATAAAAATAATCATCTAGACATCAAAAATATCTTCCCATTCTATGAGTTTAGAAACATCAAAATAATCATCTAGATCAATAATTTTCACTAACATATCATTCATTTTAGGCTATCTTGGACCGACTTTGGAAGATTGAGTGCACAAGGAAAGCCCATCACTTTCCATGCATACAAATCTGGTTAACTTGACATGAAAGGCTTTGTTATTTTACATTTTTATATATTTTTATTTTTTCTCCCCCATTCATATCATCTCACATTTATTTTTTGGGTGTTCATATGCCCCTTGAATATGTCTAGAGAGGAATTTTATAGGCCCATTTGTCTAGACACCTTTAGAAATAGCATAAAAACCACATACAAACCTTCATTATCTATTCAAGTTAACATGGAGAGTCAAAAATATGAAAACCTATCTCCTCATTATGAATCTTATCCCTTCATACCATAATCAATTCCCATGTAGTAATCAAAGAGTTACATAATTCTTTAGAGATTATAAAAAATGATTATGATTTAAATGACATGACCCTAACAAGCAGATGTGGAAGGTATCCACACATTCTGACTAGACCCCAAACCACCTTACAAACACCTACTATTAAGATAATATTAAGTTTTGATCAATATAGAGAGAGAGTTCAGAATATAAATGTGGGGTTAGCTAGGCTAAAATTACCTCCATCATCTTGTAGCACAAACCAATCTACCTTAACATCACTCGAACAACCCAAAGTGACCCTTATTGAACCATAGTGTATATTAGTTTATATTAGGCTATCATCCTCTTTCCTACTTGCCTTCCATGAGAGAGGCATTGAAACCCACCATTAATGCTACTCTGAATGATCTCATCTCCACCTTGGTGGGACACAATTTGGACTTAGAGAGTGGCCATGCATCTCTTCTAGATAGTCCTTCAAATCAATAGGTACTAAATTTAAATAACCAAAGTCATTCCTCTCCTATCCCAATCCCATCAACATCCTATCAACTTCCTAAATACTAACCCACTTCCCTTCCAAATTATTTTACACAACTAAAATCTATGAGACCTTAATTTTGGTGTCTCTGATCATGCAACCAAAAAAATTTATTCACCTAATCAGCCTCCTAATCACACTCTCATTGGTGCCCCTTTCATGTATGATGCTCCAAATAATATGGAAACTAAAAATCACCACCCATGGTATTCCCAAACTACACACCCATTATTATGCCACCCACATACATTCCACCTATATAACCACTAGTTAGTACACCTCCTTTAAACCTTTTACTACCATATTTGCACATGTTTTTTGCATCAACATAATTAGAATAATATTTTCTATGAAATTATTCTCCACTCATTCAGGTGATAGTTATATCCCATGGTGGTTTCATGCCCACTTCTTATCCAACTCTTTCTCATGAAACCTATCCTGATACTTATTCAATGGGCTTTAACATAGTGGGGACATACACTGAGTAGTTCAAAGAACTTTTTGACCATGCCATTCAAGGGGTCCTATTACCACACTCATTTATTTAACTCCCAAATTACAAGGAAGATGTGACCCCAATGCACATGTTAGGGCCTATACTACAAAAATTAGAGAGTTGTTACCTTGGGATGGAGTGATGGCCAAGATTTTCCCTAAAACTCTTAATGGAATTATTCTAGAATGGTACTACTACACCCTTGAAGCTTTTAGACAACTCATAGTATATTTCATTAAAGTATTAGATATGAATAAATTACTTCAAACTTGCGTATGGGAGTTTTTACATATCAAAAAATAATCCAATAATTCTACTACTGCTTTCATTATGATGTGGAAAAATGTAATTTATTTCTCTACTAGTGCCCCACACATGAATCAAAGAGAGTTGTGCGACTATTTCCTCCACTCTTTTAATAAATAAATCATGGAAGATATTAAAAAACTCCCTTACAGATCATATGAATAAATACTAGAGAGTGCACTCATAATTGACTAACTAAACATAAATAGTGACCAGAGACCCTGTGGATCAAATGGAAGACTTGTTACCTCCAACCAAAATAGTGGGGGTTATAAAAATAATAACCAGAACAATCAAAATAATCAAGGTCCTAAGGTACTAAACCATAATCTAATGCTACCATAGATGGTGTGATAGATTAGACCAAGAATAATAATGTCATGAATAATAATCAAAGTTGAAACACAAAAAATAACAACAATAACAATGAGGATTGGATAAATCAAAAACCTACACCTATGTTTATATTGTAGACTTTAATTGTCCATTGTATTATGAAAATACATAACATAACCCAAACATAACTCGAATGTCCAATAGCCAAATCAATTCTTTTATCAAAATAATAATCAACAAGGGTTTGGTCATAAAAATCAAAACCAACAACTAAGGGATTACAATCCCAACAACTTTTACATTTTCCATAGATTCATTTGCCATGATATTCATGCCTTTAGGGAGTATTAAAAATTCATTCAATGACTCTCCAAGGACCAATGATATTTATTCATAGATGTTTTATTGGCATGTTTAAACATAAACCCTCGACCTTCTAAAATAGGTCCTATGTTGCCTCAAAATACCAACATACACATCAATAAGAACCCAATTCTAAACCACTAGAAGTAAAAAAACCAAAATGTACCCAACCAACCAGCTTATGCCAACTTGAACTGATAACACTGAAGCCTCAACTTATACATTAACAATTACTAATGTGACCCCTTGTTTAGGACCTTAGGGAAAAATAAGATAGTAAATGTATTACAATTATAAATTGATGAAGAGGATGACACCATCATTAGAATGGTAGATTACCAAGTAGAAACTTCCCCTCTCAATAGTTCCATAGAGGTCAATGTTTAAGGAAATCTAAAACCCATGTGGAATTACAATATCATTATAGATCTCATAAAGACATTTTGTCATTTTACATTCATGGATTTGATCAAGAACTCTCTTTCCCATCATCTAGCACTACTCGATTCCTTGGATCTTGATCATTTGGCCAATGTTACCCCCACCCCAAGAATCCTAAATTAGCCATATTAATATAGACTTGTATCCTCTTAGGAAATATTCTAGGGATGTTGGATATTTATTTGACCTTATACCCTTGCATCCTAACATTGACATGGTCAGAAGATGAGATCATGCCTTGTACCTATAAGTATGGATCTATAACAACTATGCTTAGAGATAAGTGGTTGATGATTGGGCTATAGTCAACATAGGCCCTTTTTATTTTATTTAGAATCTTGGCTATGGAGAAATAATTTTTTTCATAATAATAAATAATCTTTGAGGTAACGACAACCTCAAATTTACTTATGTTAGGACCATGGTGTTGATGGTAACTTTGGGATCCAAAAGAGTACTCAAAGAATTATATATCATAGATAATGACACCATGTATAATATGATTTTTGGGAAGAGTTAAACCTAAAGGGCGAAGGCAATTATTTTCACTTTGTTCCATGAGATAATATTCTTACATTTAGGGGAGGTTTTCATTACCCAGAATGACCCAAAACCATTTGATGTCCATCAATAAAATCTCAAGATAAATCCAAGTCTTCATATCGACTACTGCTTTCCCACCAATGGAATAACAAAACTTCCCCACCTATAAAGTAAAAATATCATGTTACAACTACATCACGGGTTATAAAATCAAACTTTGGAGGTCATAAGAACCCATTAAACAAAAATAATAATGAAAAAGGTGTTGGAACAACGAGGAACATAAGTGACTAAATGCCTACAATATTGATGGCCATCTTGATAATGTCAATGGCTGAAATAATTAACATTTTAGAGAATGATAAACCCATCATGGTCCCATTTGACCCACATGGGTAAAAAATTATAACCTCCATAATTATTAATGTTAAAAATCACATTATTTAGTAGCCACTTTTCCTCATATTTGCATGGTTAATATCTCTAAAAATGAAGAAATACTCTTGATCACAATCATGATCCTTCCCCTTTGATCAATAAATGCATGATCCACTACAATGGGGTGAATTTCCATTCAAGCATGAGGAAATAATAATCCTCACTTCCCCTAAAGGGAGGATCATGCATTTATGGTTTATGCTAAATTTTGAATGCACCAATAATGGGGTAGAGTACAAATCCTTGTTGTTGAGAATGCTTACTTCTAAGAGACTAGGTGTTAAAAATCTCAAGATTTTAGGTAACTCAAAACTAGTCACTAATCAAGTCTCAAAAATATATCAAACAAAATTTAAACACCTTTAAATGTATAATAATGTTGTGTAAAAAATCTCCAAGTATTTTGAATTTGTTTTCATAGAGGTCATGCCTAAAGGATAACCAAATTGCTGATTTGATGGTTGTTACCTCTTCTTGATTATTCCATCAATAAAAAATTATAGAATCTAAAATTTTAGAGTCTTTAAGAACTAAACCACTCATCTAAAGGATGATATGATATAAAAACTTAACTCACCTAGATGAGGGAAGCGACTCTCTCATCTTGGAATTCATGGCTAATGATGAAACAATTATATAATTCCTATGGGTTTACGATCATTTTCCTGCATCACATCATAAAAAGGTTTTCTCTCTCAACCTTTGTCCTTCATATACCCTTAAAATTTAGCACTGTGATTTCATATTGATAAATAAAATATTATGATTCTTCTGGGGAAGATCATGAAGTCTTTAAATTGGATGTTGAATCTTTTGATTATCCCCATTCCCTATGAGAGTTTGAATAAAGGAACACCTCTCTCATAGATCCTACTAGCTACATCAATATTGGAATTTAAGAATGGCCCAAAATTCTTAAGATCATATCTTATTTCTCACCTCAAGAGATATATGATCATAATAAAAAATTCACTAAACTTTATAGGGCCTTCACCTTTTTGTACTTAGATATTATGTGGATTTAGCCTAATGTGGTGGTTCACAATGTAGTCACTAGATTGGATGCCAAACATGTTAAACTAAACCTCAGGATTATGAAAACAAAGGTCATGTTAATTGTAAAAAATAAGGTGATTAAACTCCTAAAGGTAGGGTTCATAAAACTCGTGTATTATACCAATTATTTATCGAATATCTTCCTTGACCTTAAAAATACTTGTAAAATTTGGATATGCATCGAATTCAGAGATATCAATAAGGCATGTCCAAAGAATGAATTTATGTTACCACCCATAAATGTTATTATATACGTAATGGTTAGATATGATTTATTGTCACTCATGGATGGTTTTTGAGTGTGTACTAAAATTTGAATTTTAAAGGATGATCAGAACAAAACCTCTTTCAAAAAAACCTAAGGGACCTTTTGTTATGTTAACATGACTTTTGACCTCAAAAATTTTGGGGAAACTTATCAAAAGACCATGAACCACATATTTGATGACCTCATCCATAAGATAGTGGAGGTCTACATTAACGATATTAAATGAAAAGCTAAAAAGAGTATAGCATCTTGATGTTTTGCATATTATTCTTACCCATTTAATTAAATATGGTATCACCCTCAACCTAAATAATTACGTATTTGGAGTTATTGGTAATAAGCTATTAAGTTTTATCATTTCAAAATGTATAATTGACATTGATATCATAAAAATATGTGCTATTCTAGAGATGACTTGCCATACTAATGAATCAAGAATAAGATCATTATTGGGGAATTTGGAGGTGATATGATATTTCATCTTGATCTTACATACAATATTTATCCCATCAACAATCTGGTAAAAAAATGAGATTGGTCTGACCTAAACCTAAGACTAGCAGAATGCATTTAGTTAGTAAATTTCTTTCTCATGGATCCATTGAATTTCATGGCACCTACGTCTAATTGGCATTTCATCCTTTATTACAATGAAACTAAGTTGTCTCTCACCTACGTGTTATTTTAGGAGGATGATGATGGAAATAGAGAGCAATCTAATTAAATAAACATGTCATTGATTATGAAATGAGATATACCCAAGTAGGTAAGGAATGTCTAGGCATTATTTTTCAACAAAATTATTGAGGAATTACATGATCAATTAGGAATTAAGGGTCACTGAGAAAATTTGAATTGACCTATGTCAACTAGATGTCCATTAAGTGACAAATCATTCCAACTGGTTGATTGATTCCCCTTTGGATGTTGATGATCTCGTTAACATAGACTTCCCATACAAAGTTATTTATTACATAGAGAAAACCACGATCACTTTTTCCCCATGGTATGTTTATATAATAAACTACTTGATTGATCAAAATTACCCCAACGGTGATAATTCATAATAGAGGTGGCACCTTAAGAACATCACATCCAAGTACATAATCCATGATGAGGTCTTTCATTGTAATGCTTTCAATGACATGCCCCTTAAGTGCGTCGATCAAGAAGAGATAGAGAAAGTGTTATTTCAATGTCATAGTGGTATTTATGGTGACCACTTTGGTGGTCATACAACTATAAAGAATATTCACATAATGGGCTATTTTTACCCACACTCAAGCTAAAGTATATAAAATATGTGAGAAGATTCTTGAAATTTCACTCATTCTCTCACGAGATTCAATTAATAGGGTATGGATAATGGTACAATATGATGCTCATCAGTCTTTTGCATCATATAGGTCGAGTTCAATCCACTCCAAATTTAATATTATCTATTTTAAATTCAAACAATGAAATAGCCTTAAAACAACAAAAACGGTCTTTTTGTTAAGAACTGTACTTGGTCCTATGACTTGTGTAGGCTTTACTAAAAACCTGAAAAAAGTAGTTTTTTTAGAGTAGTTTGTTTTAGGAAAATTGACAATGCCCGTCTAGATTTTTAGGAATTTTAGTCTCAATGGTGAGGTCCATTTTTTCCAAAAATGCTTATACTACAATATATTCCATATTTATCACAAAAAAACTTTTTCCAAGTTCTATTAAAAGTTACATTGAATAAGAGAGAAAACATTGAGTAATTGCTGCAAGATCTTGATTTGATACTGCATCAAAGTAATAAATACTTATCCATATGATCATTTTGCATACCATTACCATAGTATTGAAACTAAGTCATAATGTAAAATAATATTAAATGTGAAGTCTCAATGTATATTGTCCCTCTCAATCATATAAAATCAACTTAATATTATAATAGGGAGTCCCAATATAAATAGTTGGGTAAGTTTGTTTCAAAACAACCAATATGTTATTTTGAACAAACTATTATTTGTAGTCAATAAATATGCAATAAAAAAATGATTCGGGCATATATCACTAAAGTAAAAATCTATCTCCCTAATTTAATCTTAACCTTTATGTTAGTGTGAACCAAATTAAAACCAAATTGGTTAAAAAAATAATACAACCAACCTAGTTTGAACATGAACACACAAATAAGTTATACTTATAAACATATGTTATGCTTCAATGTTATGTCTTTCACACTTCACATATATACACAAGGGATAATTTTAAGAATGGACGCCTAAAACTTACTATAAAATCCTGGTGAATCCTAGAATTTAGGTATAATTTCACTAGTGAATCTTTGGCAAAATTGTCATGCAAGTATAAATTGACTAGAAATTTATATTAGCTCTTTCAAAAAACTTATAAATATCTATAAAATTAAATATTGTATTCAAATCAATAAATTATGAATAAAAATCCAAGTTAAACCCCTTTACCCAAACTCATTCATGGGGCAAATATGCTTGAGGTGGAATAACGATTATGATCAATGGATACCCTAAGTTTTTTAGATCACCTATTTTTATTTGACCTATGAAATTGGGGGTAGTCTAAACATATAAAAATCTTACTCAAATGAATAAATCCAAGCAAGGAGGACATGAGAGATAACATGAATAAGAATTGTTATAGACCCATCCCAAACCTAGACCCTAAATAGGTGTGTGCAAATCTGAAAAAAGTCATCACCACATCAATACCTAAACACACATTCACAAGATTTTTGAGGTCTTTTTGATATATTTACTAATTAAACATTTCCAAACAAATGTAAAAATGTTGTTGATATCAGTATTAAACAAATAATCTTGTGTGATAACTAAATTGTGTCTAATATTAAGGCTTTTAATATAAGATAAAAAGGGTTTTCAAAATATGAGCAAAGATACGATGAAAAAAATAACATGGAAATAGTTTGAATCCCTTAAAAGATAGGTATAATTCATTGAAAAAGTGAAAGATTTTTTAGATATGTATGACTTGTATTTATTACTTCGATTGGACTTCATTATTGGTTGCTTAGACTCCTCCTTGGCCTCCTCTTGTAATTGTTACTTGCTTCACGATTCTGAAAACATGTAGGACCTGTATTTCTTACTTGGATTGTACTTCATTTTTGGTTTCTTAGACTCCTTTACCTCCTCTTATAATTTATGCTTGCTTTGTGATTCCCATGACCACAAAGGAATAAAACTTTAACATAAATGAAGTTATATGAATTTAGGATTTAGGGTTTCATGGTTCTAGGGTTTTAATCAATTTGAAACACTTATGTATATTTATTTTATAGGAGGTAATTTGTGTTAATTAAAAAACCAATGGATAAATAGATTAGAGGATGATAAGTCTAAATTCAAGATCTCATTTAGGGTTCCTTCTTTTTAATGATTAAATTTGTCATTCTTTTTTAAGATTAAATTTATCTTTTTTAAATGCTAAATTTGATGGCCATATGATTAAGTATAAATTGAGTACATACCTCTTTAAGTCTCTCAAAATACCAACCAAATAATATAATAAATTGAGTGTAGTAAAATTTGTGACAAAAAATCAGTGTAGAGTATAAACCAACTATGGGGCCATATGGCAAGATAACTATGAAAAGTGAGGATGACGTAAGTAAAAAAATATTCAAAACATTTTTATAGTTTTAAATTTATAAACTATGTAATAAGGTCTACGAAAATGTCTTAACCACATCCATATTGGCCTTTCAAATATTTATTTATTTTGATTAATAAAGCATGTCAACAAGAATATAATTATTACCTTAAACATTTAAAAACAAAATATGGTATGATCGTGAGGATTTATTACATTTATTCAGTTTGTTCTTTATGCATTATTTAAAAGAAGTATCTTGCATGTCATTATTTCTCAAATGAAATCAATTTATTTTTTATTTAAAATAAGTATGTAGTAAAGACCAACCATCTAATATAATAAAGTAAGTATAGTAAAAATAGTGACAAAAAATCATAGTATAGAGTATAAACCAACAATGTGCCATATGGAAAGACAATTATGAAAAGTGAGGATGACATAACTAAAAAAAATTCAAAACATTTTCATAGTTTTAAAATTATAAACTATATAATAAGGTCTGCCAGAATGTCTTAACCACATCCATATTGGCCTTTCAAATATTTTTTATTTTAAGTAACAAACCATGCCAACTAGAATATAATTATCACCTTAAACATTTAAAAGCAAAATATAATATGATCATGAGGCTCTTAGACTCTTTTTATGTAATACATATGGTAAGATAATGTGTATTACTTGGTATAAATTGAGTACAAAACACAAATCACACTTTTGACATAGTTGGTCAATCTAATAGACTCAAAGAAGTTCTTATTATAAGGGATTGATTCCTTGAGGTTGTATCCTCTGTAAGTTAACCTTGAAGGAAATTACAAAATGTTTCTCTTCAAATATTAGATATCATTTTATTTGGGATGAACTACTAGAATCCATGGCTATAATGTACCCTCAATATTGGAAAAATGTTATCTAATCATATATTTAAAATAAAATCAAAATCTTGGCCTAACACTTATGCAAGTGTGTAGAATTAAATGGTAAATAAACTAATAGAATTTTAAATTTTCCAAATCTAAGGGAACAGTCTATTTGATTTGCCATAATAATTTTGGAATAAGTTAAAGTTTTGGACCATGATTTCAAAGATGTCTTGATCACTAGACTATAGACGACTTTAACTTTGAGTGAAATATGATGTGATGGTGTCTCATAATATTTTAATCCTGTTAATTTATTCCAAACAATGATTTTGGGCTCAATGGAAGATGATAAATTTTTTAGTGAATTGTCATTTTTAAAGTCAAAGTTAAGAAACAATCTTGACAAAAATTGGAGACTTTATTGAGGCTCTATAGAACTAGATACAATGTCCTGAATTTTCATTTTGATAGAGCTCTGGTAATTTGGCAATCAACATCTAAAAGAAGAGGATCGACTAATAATTCTTGAAACACACTACAGTTCAAAAATACTAGATCTGAGTCCAACTTTTGAAGAGAATGCAAATAACAATTATCAAGAATAAAATAAAGAAAATTGGCATGCTAAAACTTGAAATTTAGGCATCTAAAAAATGAGGTTGATTGAGGAAGGACAAATTTTTTTGTGATCGATTTTGAGATTTATTTTATTATGGTTTTGAGAAAGATTGTTGAAGATAATGCAAGGTATATAAATGATTAAGAGGTAATTTGTGTATTTTTGTTTCTTTTTTATTAAGAGAACATGTATATAATAGTTGTAAACTCTATTATAGAGATGCATAAGTATATTATGGTGTTCTCATATTATTTTTTACCATTTACTTATTTGAGATATCTATAGTGTAATGAATTGTAAGTATATATATTGGACCAAAGTCTTCACTTCCATCAATAACTTGCATAAATGACTAGAAAAATCAAGAAACCCATCACATATGTATTCAAGCCTATTTAAGGTAATAATAATATTTTGGTTGGCATGGTTTATTAATTAAAATTAAAAAACATTTGAAAGTTCATTATTGATTATGGATATGGTTAAGACATTTTGGCAGACTTTATTTTATAGTTTATATCTCAGTTATCAAATATATGTATATGTGATCAGATTTCAAATAATATAATCTAACCTATCTAACAAAGTAAAGCCTATAGAAGAGGAAATCTCTTGAAGTTAAGATTTCTAATTCTATCAAAGTGTTTTATCAATCTCTTGATATCCATTTTATATATCTATAGTTAAAATGAGGAAAAAGTAAACAAAATGAAAGAAATCAAGAGAGAAAAAGACTCAATGTCTACTGCTAGATTAGTCTCTTATATACAAAATCTTTTGATATTCCTTTTATATCTTAAATTAGTCATTTAAAATACTTAAAAAGGTTTGTACTCAATGTATACTAAGTACTACACATAATCTTATGATATTTACTACACAAAAAGAGCCCTAGAGAACCATAATTTTGTGACACAAAGGATAATAAAAATGATTTCAACCTCTCCCTCAAGCTCATATTGAATCTTGATCATGTTACTATTGGAGGTATAATCATTGAGAGGGGAAATTGTGTGAATCAATGATGCCAAATATTTCAATCTTCAATTAGATCCATTCAAACTCTTAATCAAACAACATATATCAACTTGATCAAGCAAATTAAATAAGAGAGCTCATACATTCAAAACATACACAAGATCAAACACATAACACATTATTCTTATGAGAAACCCTCATGGGGAATAAAACCCACTATCAAGCCTACAAACACATGTACTACTTGTCCTATAAGATGATCACAAATGAGAGACCCTTTTAGTGAAGCATCCACTTCACAAGGAGCACCCACCCCTAATTATGAATAAGCACCCACTTGTTCTAGATGTTGAGCAACCACACAACACCTATGAAATCAACAGCTCCAAAACTTTGATTGCACTTCAATCTAATGGAGACACAATGTATAACACCTCTCTTTCACCCTTCATGCTTTCTCAACCTTACTCACATAAGCAATGCATCCAAAGTACCCTTTTGGATCACCCTAAGATTCTTCACTCATCCTCAGCCAAAAATATACAACTCTATAATCACAATAAAAACATGACTAAAATGTCATACACATAGTCCTCACTCTGACCTGCCTCTTTTCTCTATCTTTTGTACTCTTAACACATGCTCTGCTCACATATGTCTTTACTAGTCTCTCAACACCTATTCCACCCATCTAGAAACCATCATATTTGGTTTCACTTATTATAGAATCTTTATGAATATCATGTTCAAAACCTTCATTGTTAGGCACAACACATGACTTCACTCTTAAGGAATCTACATGGGTCACCTTTAAGTAATGCCCTCTTTCAAATAGGCTTAAGTGTCCTTTTAGGTCCTATGGAGACCCATTCACCTCTTGGACACTTCTCCGAGAAAACTTAGACCAAAAAAACACTTTAAAAATACATACACCCATGCAAAATGATCTATAGGTCCACCTTAAGTGACAACACCCTTATGTTATAACATAATTAGCCCAACCATCATTTTGTATATACGATCACCAAGAACGAACACATAATCAACTTCTAATCCTTTGATCATATAAAATATAGTTTGGTAAAACCTCCATAATCCACAAAAATCATCCTCATGAAGTATAAACAATGTTCCAACACTTAGTTCATCTTAAAATATTGAAATACCATCAAGAATAACACAATTACCCTTCTCAAGTTACTTGTTAAGCATGAACACATACACAGTCAACTTTGGATCTCAATAACTTTGACTATATAAACATTCAAACCTTAAAATAAATATTTTTTGATTCACATTGAATTCCTCTACAACTTTACATTTTACACCTAGGTCAAATTATGAATAAATCAAAAGTTATAACACAAAAACTATAGACTAGTTTTCCCTCACAAATTCAAATATTTGAATTCCAACGGTCACTGAGCAACTATTAAACTTCAAACATGTTGAACTCATCTTGTGCACCCTTAAGAAATTTACCAAATACACACCATCTATCTCCTTAGATTATCTAGGTTTTTATCTTGAAATTCTTACCATTAGATCTTGAGTAAAACTCTCACGATTACAACAGTTGGCACCCTCACATGCCTTTTAAACACTTTGTTGTTAGTTCATGTGCTTGTGACACTTAGTAGTCCTATGTTTTTTATTTACTCTTTGACTTGTCCTACACCATTAATCTTAAAAAGTATGAACCATTACTCACCATTTATCTTTAATCAAATTAATGAGTTTGTGACACTTGTCACTAGCGCATGCAACATTTGACATGTTGACTTTATATGCAGTATTAATCTCAATATATACAATTAAGTGCTCACCATTGGATCTTATAAGCCAAAAAAATTAGACTTCAACATGTGTTAAGTTGTGGAGCTAAAAGCTTCACTAATGCAAATTGTGGAGGTTGCTGGGTTACACAGTAACCAACGTCAGTCAGGACAACTGACATCGGTCATATTCAGTGTACATAGTAACCGGCATTAGTTAGGAGTCAGCCGGCATCGGTCAGATAAGAACCGACGTCGGCAACCTGTGTGTTTCTAGAATTAGATTTGTCTAATTTTAGACAAACAGTTAGTTTGCATGTAAAGACTAATTTTAGTCTTGAGTCTGTGTTTCTAATTATTATAATTGGGAAGTCTAATTATTGTTTGGTTTGGGATCTATTTAAGAGACCCATGGGGCTGTATTGTAATCAAGGACAAGGAAGAGATCCTTCCAAGTGTAAGATCAGTTGATCTGTAGGTAGCAAGATTAGGGAGATCTACATGGTAAGTAAGATCAGTTAGATCTGCAAGGGTGCAAGATCAAGGAGATCTACTTGGTGGACTGGAAGTAGGCAACAACAACCATTGGGTTGATTTTCACTGACTAGTGGAGGGAACAACTCGGTTATTGAGTTGTGATTGTAATTGATTGAGAGAGAGAAATCTTGAGGGAGAATTACTATACACCCAAGAGGTGTGGGAAGAGTGAGATTTATTCATTGTATTTCCTTCTGGAAGAGTGTTAATACAGATTGTATTGTTTCTCATATTCTGTGTTGTCTTTGAATTCTAGTTACATATTACTTCTGATTTAATTTCGTGTTTAGTTGCTTATACAAAGGTAATCAAGTGTACTCTTAAGGAGTAGGATCCTGATAATTGGTATCAGAGCTACAGGTTCATCAGAGCTTGGTATCAGAGCTTGGTTCACTAACACCTTGGTTTCAGAGTGTGTTAAGTGTTTGTTGATTACAGGTCACTCACAGGAGTTTGTGTTTGAGTGGGAGTAAAGCAATGGCAGAAGAAAGTAAACTAAGAATAGAGAAATTCAATGGCAAAAATTATCAATTACATAATTATGGAAAGAAAGGGCATGTAAAGAAAGATTGTTGGTTGGTAGAAGATCAGCATGAAGGAAATAAAGAAGCAAATGATGCAGGTATTGTTGCACAGAATGCTCTAATTTGTTCCTTGGATAAAGTAGAATCTTGGGTTTTAGATTCTGGTGCCTCTTTCCATGCAACCCCAAATAGAGAATTTTTTCATTATTATGTCCATGGAGACTTTGGAAAAATTTATTTAGGGGATGGTAAGCCTTGTCAAATTGTTGGCAAAGGGAAAGTGCAACTGAAATTGTAGACTGGCAACACATGGGTGTTGAAAGATGTCATGCATGTCCCAGTCCTGAAGTAGAATTTGATTTATATAGGAAAGTTGGGTGATGAGGGTTGAACAGTAACTCTCACAGTGGAATCTTGGAAAGTTTCCAAGGGTGCACTTGTATTAATAAGAGGTAAGAAAGTAGGTACTATTTATCTATCTACTTGTATTACTGATTCTCCTTTTGGTTTATCTACTTTAGATGTAGATGCAAAGATGTGGCTCTGTAGGCTTGGTCACATGAGTGAGAAGGGAATGGATGTTCTTAAGTCAAAATGTAAGAGTTCAGATTTGAAAAGCATAGATCAAGATTTTTGTAAGCATTGTATGTTTGGGAAATAGGTGAAAGTGAGGTTTCTCACAACTGGGTCAATAAAAAAGAAGCACAGGTTGGAGCTTGTTCACGCAGGTGTGTGGGGACCAGCTTAGGGAGCTTCTATTGGAGGATCATAGTATTATGTTTCTGATGCTACAAGAAAGGATTGGGTTTATTGCATAAAGAGGAAATATAATGTTTTTGACACATTGAAGAATTGTAAAGCCTTGGTTTTCAAGGAGAAGATGATGGACAGAGATCAACTCAAGAGGTTGAATAATTTTGAGTAGGGAAGTGTTGATTTGGACAAGTTTATCATCCAAAATGAGCTCACGAGTAAAAATCATCACTCACAAAAAAACACAGATACCGACGTCGATCAGGTAAGAATCGACGTCGAACAGGTAGGAACCGACGACGATCCGGTGGAGACCAAAGTCGGTGATCTCAGGCAGGTGGAAACTGAGGTCGGTCAGGTCGGTCACATGGAATTGACATCAGTCGGGTGTAGACTGAGAGATGACCAAGATCGGTCACTGTTAGAATGAAATTTGGGCAGATAGTACGCTATCAAGGAGTCTCAAATGCCCATGAAGAGGACTAAAAAGGTAAGTAAGCCTCAAATTCGTTATTCCCCTTCTTTATACTACTTGTTGCTCACTGATGGTGGAAAACTAGGAAGTTTTGAAGAGGCAATGCAGGTAAAATCTAGGAAACAGTGAGAGCATGGCATGAATGAGGAAATTGATTCCTTGGAAGAGAACCAAATGTGGGATTTGGTAGAGTTTCTAGTCAGAAAGAAAGCACTGAAAGATGAATGGATTCACAGGTTAAAGAAAGGAGAGAATGGATAGGTGAGATAGAAGGCCAGGTTATATGGTCTTGAGCAAGCTCCAGGATAGTGGTATTTGAGGTTTGACAGGTTTATGACAAAGCATGGCTTTAGTCAATGTCAATGTGACCATTGTGTTTATTTTACTAAGTTGGATAATATTAACTACATTATCCTGTTACTGTATGTAGTGTATATGCTTGTTGTAGGGTCACACATGCAGGGAATTGCTGAGCTAAAGGTAAAAGTAGCTCAGACATGTGCAAGGAAGGATTGAGGAGGAGGAAAGAAAAATCCTTGGCATGCGTATTTCAAAAGACAAGGAAAATCACATGTTGATTTTGTCTCAAGAGGATTATGTGAATAAGGTAGTGGACAGGTTTGATATGCAGGAAGCAAAATCGGTAAGAACACCTATGGTTGGACAGTTCAAGCTAAGCTATGAACAGTGTCCTAAATCACATGATGAGGTTAAGTACATGGTATGTACTAGACCTGATATTACCCAAGCAATGGGAGTTGTCAGCAAGTTTATGGCCAATCCAGGAAAGGAGCACTGGAAAGCAGTTTAGTGGATTCTCAGATATCTAAGAGGGACCAGCAATAGGTATTTATGCTATGCAGGGTCAAGCACTTCTTTACATGGGTATGTAGATTTGAATATGGTAGGTGACTTAGATGGCAGGGGAAGCACCATAAGATATGTGTTCACTATTGGTGGAATGGCGGTTAGCTAGATTTTAGAGTTGTAGAAGGTTGTTGTAGTCATGGTGGCTATCAAGGATAAGAACCCTACAGATATGTTTTCAAAGTCCGGAACAAAGGAGAAGTTGAATCTTCATTCAACTTTTGTTGGTCTTCAAGATTGAACTTGAAGATGGAGATACAAGCCAGAAACAAATTAGAGGATGTACAGGTATAGGTACAGGTGCAGCTATTTATCTCCAAGTGGGAGATTGTTAAGTTGTGGAGCTAAAAGCTTCACTGATGCAAATTGTGGAGGTTGCTAGGTTACACAGTAACTGACGTCAGTCAGGACAATTGACATCGGTCATATTTAGTGTACACAATAACCAGCATTGGTTAGGGGTCAGCCAACATCGGTCAGACATGAACCGACGTTGGCAACCTGTGTGTTTCCAGAATCAGATTTGTCTAATTTTAGACAGACAGTTAGTTTGCATGTAAAGACTAATTTTAGTCTTGAGTCTACATTTCTAATTATTGTAATTGGGACGTCTAATTATTGTTTGGTTTGGGATCTATTTAAGAGACCCATAGGGCTGTATTGTAATCAAGGACAAGGAAGAGATCCTTTTGAGTGTAAGATTAGTTGATCTGTAGGTAGCAATATCAGGGAGATCTACATGGTAAGTAAGATCAGTTAGATCTGCAAGGGTGCAAGATCAAGGAGATCTACTTGGTGGACTGGAAGTAGGCAACAACAACCATTGGGTTGATTGTCACTGATTGGTGGAGGGAACAACTCAGTTATTGAGCTATGATTGTAATTGATAGAGAGAGAGAACTCTTGAGAGAGAATTACTGTACACCCAAGAGGTGTGGGAAGAGTGAGATTTCTTCATTGTATTTCCTTCTAGAAGAGTGTTAATACAGATTATATTGTTTCTCATATTCTGTGTTGTCTTTGAATTCTAGTTACATATTACTTTTGGTTTAATTTCGTGTTTAGTTTTTTATACAAAGGTAATCAAGTGTACTCTTAAGGAGTAGGATCCTGACAACATGATTAAAACTGATGGTGTTTGGCCCATAATATTCTATTAGAACAACTTTTAAGATATATAATTTGAGCTAGAAATCACTTCAATAATCCAAATTTTTAGGGTAGCTTCTTGGCACTATAGATGACATATCCATGTAAATGTTTAACCATTATTGACTTTCTTCACACCTAAATTAAATGCACAAACTTACTAGTTCATATATATCTGCATGGTGTGCAGTGATGGTTGGGCTTCTCTTAAGCTAGAATATGCATTTTGATCATTCCAAATGCTCACAAAACAAACCAAAGCTTTGTCAAGACATATATGGATGCCTTACAGCCTCTTCTTTATCCTTACATACCTGAACAAGTGCCATATCTCTCCAAGCTATCCATCTAATCACTTTATAATTAATAAATTAGTACCACATGTTCTCTTTGACATCAATGACAATCTAAGACATCAATGACCATGCTCAACAATCTCTCCCTTTGTCATTGATGACAAAATAATCTCATAATGTCTTCTTAATATTTGAACATCCTCATCAAACTTCATTCTGATCTTTCTCCCCCTTTGACATTAATTACAAAGGGCCTATCTTCTGATCCTAAGGACCTGAAAAGGATTTCAAGACCAATAATAGGAAAGGACCACCTTTGAGAGATGAAAAAAAATCCCCCTAACATATGCATACCACTTCTTACCTTGAACTTGTCAAACGTGCTCCATGAATATGTTGCAAGATGTCACCTTTGGTCTCCTTGTGTTGTGCATCACAATACTCAGGTTTGTGACATGGCTTAACTGAATCCCATGGATTCATTAACTCTGGCAATTGTATCAAGAAATAAAAGGTTTATCTTTTAGTTGAATAATAATTGGTGGGCCAATAATTCATATCAGAGCTAAAGGTGTTGGGTTTGAATCCCTCACTTGTGCTAGGGGGATTATTGCAAGGTGTCACCCTTGGTCTCCTTATGTTGTGTAGTACAATGCTTGGGTTTATGACATGGTTTAACTACCTCCCATTGATTCATTAACTCTGGTAGTTGTATCAAGCACTAAAAGGTCAATATTTTGGTGTAATGGCAATCAATGGGCCAACAGACTACACTCTTATTTGATCATACTCTACTTTTATAAAGATAAAACACAATAAAACATCAAAAACTACTTGAAATCACCTTGAGAACACCAAGAGGGACTCCCCCAAGGTCATATAAATTTAGGCACCCCTTGATCATATTCGTACCATCTTGGTATTTTGGATAAAATGATAAAAAAGTCCACTTCTTCATACTAGCCTTGCTTAGAGGCCTTATAGCCCTACCTGGACCTTGAAAAACCCATAACTTTTTGTGTAAGAAATTTCATGTCTTTAAATTTCATATCTAGAGTAAAATCATATTCCCCCTCAAACATGTCAAAAATAAACACTCATCTCTTCCTTTGTAACATACTTCCTTCACAAACCTACTAGCCAATTAACCCTCTACTTGCACGAATACTCCTTTATAGAACCAACCATGCACTTCCAGAAAAATTTGAAAGACTTTTTGAACACCCATTTGGCCATTTCAATTGATTAAGCAAACTCAGACCACTTTTCAACAAAGATCAAAACTTTAGGTTTATAAAAGACACTTGGTCAACACACCATCTTATGGTCAAATCCCAAATCTGATTTTTTTTTTAATTTCTTAGAGGTCATCAATACACACTTATAAACCAAATTTTGAGTGCAGACTCATTTATGAGCCCATACTTCTTATACCATGGTTTTGACTTGCATACCCTTAAGCATAAACTAGGAAACTGGAGAGAAAACAAAAATTCTCCAACTATACAAAAAGATCTTCAAAGCTTGAAAACACCTGGAACACATATGAATAAAGTCATCACACCTTTTTATGCCATTAAGACACCTTGACAACATACAATGGCACCTGGATATCTCAATACCTAGGCTGCAGACCTTGCACACATAGCTTGATTCTAATCATAACATTTTAGAGCAGATTTATAAGATTCATGCTCCCCCTTAGCCAAACATATCTTCTAATGATTTTATTTTCCTACAACATCAACCAAAGCTCAACTGGCATCCACCATGCTTCCTCTTGCTTGTCAAGTATCTCCTTGAAGCCTAGATAGAGACACCCTAACTCACAGTGTCCTAAAATAATGTCAAATTAGGAGTTACCCACAACTCCTCATATTCCTTCTCCTTATTGGTCATTTAATACTAATAGTTCTTCTTTTTCATTTTAGGATTAATAGAAGTAACATGTTGATCCACTACAATATTCTCTTTATCTTCCAAGCTTGATTTGATAATACATGGAGACAACACATATTCATGAGATACCTTCTCAACTAGAGAAAGAACCTCATCACTGGATATTAAAAACTAATGTTCTTTACATAAAACATGCTCAAAAATAATAAGATGTTCAATTTTATCCATACATACCTTAGAACTAGTCTCAATTAGCACCTTAGTCTTCTCTTTGGGCTTGGTCTCTTCATTCTCAATAGGAGTAGATAGTGGGACCTCCTAATTGTCTTCAACCTCTATAACATTCTCCACTTCAACAAATAGACCACTTACAGTACAAAATCGTTATGACTCATAATTTTCATCTTTAGTTTCCATAAGTTAAATTGTCTTCTTTCTTGCACTCTAGGAGTCTGATTGAACTTATTTTGACTTGATGGCCTTTACTTGTAAAATCTAGCAATATGACCAATCTTATTATAGTTGTAGCAAACCATTCTTATTGAGGGAAACTCAACTTGCCTTACCTTATTTAGACAATGTTTTTCAAAGTTTCTCACATCATGACAGTTGAATCATTCAACCTTGTTTATGTTATTTAACTGATAATTTCATTCATTCTCTGTAGGTCTTCTACACTCTCTGGCCCTATGACTAAATTGATTACAAGTATATCAAAAACCATTGAAATTTACATACCTCATGGCATTTAGTTGTCTAATCTGATTTTTCCTCATTCTTCCAACACCTTCATTCCTTGACTGATGATTGATCTTCAAGGTCTGATTATCCTTGTTCACATTGGTCTTTATCTTGTCTTTATTTACATTCTCTTGTTCTTCTTTGTAACCAAGTCTAGTTTTATCACTATCATGATTTTGACTATTCAAAATGTTGTCTAGATCACTTTATCTCTTTTCAAACATCACCTATGACTTTATTTTACTAGATGTATTTTCTAACTTAACTTTCAATGACTCATTTTCAATCTCATACCTTGAGAACTCATCTTCTTTAGCTTTTAAGCTTGTGGATAGGATTTCTAATTGAAAATTGAGATGCTTAACTATATTTTCATGCTCCTATGTGTCTTCATTCATTATTTCCTCAAACACATTGAATTTCTCTTCATAGTCCTTGATTTGAGACTTCATCTTCTTGGTCTTCTTCTTATCAATCTTCAGATCTTCAAGGGCATTCATCAACTTAGTCTCATAGTCCTCCCTATTTTCTTCAACAACTGTATCACTCTAAGTAGACTCTTCTTGATATGAGTAACTTCCTTGTCTTTCTATGAAAATAACTTCATCTTTAACAAGATTATAATCTTCATTATCAAAACTCATAATCACTGTCTTCACTCTCATTTGATGAGCTGTAATCTTTATTGGTGTAGAGACTTTTCTTGTTCTTTAAGGATTTCTTCTTATTGTCATACTTTATAAATCCTTTCTTCCCCTTATCAGACCTGAATATTTTCGTACCTTCATCTTGGCTTTCACCATGATATTCATCATAATTTTTCTTATGCTTATGAGGGCACTTGTTAGAAAAGTTTTCTACTTCTCCACAATCGAAACATTTGAAAGGTAGTTTACCTTATACTTCCCTGAGCGTATTTTCAATTTTATTATAAAAAAGCTATTTTTTCATCATCAAATAACTCATCATACTTGAATTCCATACCTTTATTTTTCTTCTTATTTAGATTCATTTCTATCTTGAATGTTGATTCCTTCTTTGGTAATTTGTCATCATTGAC
This sequence comes from Torreya grandis, assembly GCA_037957365.1. Taxonomy (NCBI): domain Eukaryota; kingdom Viridiplantae; phylum Streptophyta; class Pinopsida; order Cupressales; family Taxaceae; genus Torreya; species Torreya grandis. The sequence continues at coordinate 410,586 of JARHVA010000580.1, read as the reverse complement.
TCTCATCTCATAAGCAATAAGGATGCCATGCAATTCATCTATCTTCATTTGAGTAAGATCATGACTTTCTTATATAGTAGACACTTTAGAATCAAACTTTAGAGAGAGATACCTTAATACATTTTGTAATATAGTAGCTTCTTCAAGCTTCTCTCCAAGACCTATGATAATGTTCAAAATCTCATCAACTATTTGCAAAAAGGATGACACAAAATCTTCTTCTTTCATCTTGAGACTCTCAAATTTTCTTCAATGAGTCTAAAACTTGGCCAAATCAACCTTTGAATCCCTTTCATATATGATTTTAAATTTTTCCCATATCTCTTAAGTAGATTTATAATGAATTACCTTAGTGTAACAAGTCTCTAAAAGTCCACAGGTGATGGCATTCATTGCCTTCTAATTGTTCTCACATAGCTTCTTCTCAATTGCACTAGTTGGAGGGGTTTAGGGGATTGAATATCTATCCACAATATATTTCCAAATGTCAAACCCTATTGACATGATTTAGGTATTCATCCTTTCACTCCATTAAATATAATTGGAACCATTAAACATCAGTGATTGTTTTGTCAAAAACCCTGCATCTGTTGACTTGCCATATTATACCTTGGATCACCTTCAAGTGGTTAAACTTACAATGAAGGTCCTCTTCTAATACCAATTATTAGAGGTACAATCATTGATAGAGGGAATTGAATCAATGATGCCAGATATTTCAATCTTTAATTTGATCCTTTCAAACTCTTAATCAAAGACATATATCAACTTGATCAAGAAACATAAACAAGAGATCTCATACATTCAAATCATACACAAGATCAAACACGTAACACATGATTCTTGTGTAAAACCCTCATAGGGAATAAAACCCACTCTTAATCTTGAAAACACATGGACTACTTGTCCTATAATATGATCACAAACAAGATACCCTTTTAGTGAAGCACCCACTTCACAAGAAGCATCCACCCCTAAATATGAACAAGCACCCACACAACACATATGAAATCAACAAATCCATAAATTTTATTTCACTTCAATCTAATGGAGACATAATGTATAAAACCTCTATTTCACCCTTCATACTTTCTCAACCTTACTCACACAAGCAATACATCCAAAGCACCCTTTTAGATCACCCTAAGCTTCTTCACTCATCCTCAGCCACAAACTTGTATCAAATCTATAATCACAATAGAGACGTGACAAAAAGGTCATACACATAGTCCTCACTCTGACCCACCTCTTTTCTTTATCTTCTACACTCTCAACACATGATCTACTTACACATATCTCTACTAGTCTCTCAACACCTATTCCACCCATCTAGAAACCATCATATTTGGTTTCACCTATTATAGATTATTCATGAATACAATTTTCACAACCTTCCTTGTCAACCAAAACATATGCCTTCACTTTTAATGCATCTACATAGGTCACCTTTAAGTAGTACCCTCTTTTAAATAGGCCTAAGTGTCCTTTTAGGTCCTATGGAGACCCATTCACCTCTTCGACCCTTATCTAAACAAACTTAGAGCATAATAACACTTTATAAATACATAGACCCATGAAACATGATCTATAGGTCCACCTTAAGTGGCAACATCCATCACAACACCCTTCTACTACAACACAATTAGCCCAAACATCATTTTGTACATATGATCACCAAGAATGAACACACAATCAACTTATAAACCTTTGATCATATAAAAATTGTATCGGTAAAACCTCCATAATCCACATAGATGGTCCTCATTAATTCTAAAACATGTTCCACCACTTCATCTTAAAACATTGAAATACCATCAAGAAGAACTCAATTCCCCTTCTTGGGTTACTTGCATAACATGAACACATACACAGTTAACTTTAAAGCTCAATAAAATTTAATGTAAAAACATTCATACCTTTTAATAAATATTTCTTGATGTGCCTTTAATTCCTCTACAACTTTTATTTTTACACCATGGTTAAATTTTGCATATATTAAAAGTTATAACACAAAAACTACAAATTGGTCTTCCATCACAAATTCGAATATTTGAATTCCAATGGTCACAGAGCAAATTTATGGCCTTATGGGTTTCATATATATATATATATATTATAAAAATACATGCAACTATATATTCAAAAAAATATGAAACCAATATTTCTAATTTCTACCATGCCAAATAATCAAATACTCATTTTGAACAAAAGTTCCTCAAGCATTCCAACAAAATGTTTAATGAGGACAAACCACTATGACAAAATTGATCATTTATATACTCTACATTATCTTAAACAAAATTTCTCAAATTTTAAAACCCTAATGTTCAGTTTTCGTGTGTGTGTGTGTGTGTGTGTGTGTGTGTGTGTATGGACCATTTAGGACACAATAAACCTAAGGTAATAATTATAAATTTTTAGATATATCGTCCTTATTTTTCATAGAAGTCTCTTGCATGCCATTATTTCTTAGAGAAAATTAGTTTTTTGTTTGTTTAAAACAAGAATGTGGTAAAGACCAAAAAAATAATATATTAAACTTAGCATAGAAAAAATTGTGAATAATAATCAGGGTATAGAGTATAAATAATAAACTGACTATGGGGATGGCTTTGGAAGTAACATTCATGCAATAGCGAGGTTGCATAGGAAAATAAGTAAAATGGCGTATAGAAGGGAATGAAATATTTTCTTTAGAAGTGATTGATAATGATAAGCTAGGCCATAGAAATTTGAAGAGCTTTGCTTAGGCTATAGGATAGGGGAGCGATTGTGTTGGAGGTGAGGAGAAGGAGCCACAAGGATTTGGTCAAAAATGGTGGAGCATGGGACTTCAAGTAGGACTAATTAGGGTAGGGGTCAATGTTACAATAAAGAAATGGATTTTCTCTTATCTTTCAAGGGGATTTTTAGATCTGGTTTAGATCCTCCTAAAGATCCTTTGGGTTTGAGCCCTCTGAACTTGTTTGGTGGATTATCAATAGGGGGTTTTAGTCTCTAGGAGAGAGAAGATGGAGCTATAAAAGGAGTAGCTATGGATTCTTCAAAAGGATTATTTTTTTAAATTTCATTAATAGATCCAATACCTTTTATTCCTATGGCTCTTTTTCAAAGATGCTATCCTAAAGGTTCATCTGGGTTCTGATCCAAATTTTGATCCCATAAGCCAGATTCTTACAAATAAACCCACAATAAAAGAATTAGTTGATGAAGAGGGTTTTTAGGGGATTATAGAAGAAGGATTATCTTAGTTTCAATCTCCAAAACCAGAATATCTGGGTGATATTCCTTTAATATTTTTTTATTCTCCTCATAATTTGAAAATAGTGGACTCATATCTTTCTATTCTGGATTTGGCAGGAGCAAACAAGTCTTTGGTAGGCAGATGTGTTGGGAAATGTTCATCTTGGGAAGCTCTTCTATAATGGGCATCAGGTTCCTAGCCTTCTCTCAAAACCCCTTCAATATCCATGATTTCAAAAAAATTTTGGATTAATTTTCAATCTCTAGAAAATAAAATTTTTGTGTGGACACATGGACCCTGATTTATTGGTAAACAAGGGGTGTTTTTATGCCCATGGGATCTTTTTTATGACACTAATTCTTTAGTTATCACACACCAATTTGGATAAGATTTTATAATCTTCCCTTAGCTTTTGTAGATCTGGGCCTATTCCAATAGTTGGTGAGTAAACTAGGAGATTTTTTCAAAATTGATGATTCCATTGTAGCTAACCTAAATTTTTTAAGAGTTTATGTAATGGTATATCTTTCTCAACCTCTACATCATTTGATGAAGATCTCTTCCTCCCATGGAGTTTGTAATCATTTTTTTAATTATGAAGGTCTACCATTTATATGCTTCAATTGTAACAAATTTGATCATAAGATTATTGCCTACCCTAAGAAAGGTTTTAAAGGTTCTCATTCAACATTTCTTCAAAAATGGGTTATGAATATTGGTTATCCAAATTGTGATCTAGTTTAGAATTTGATTTTTTTCTTCAAAATCTAAAGTAGTTAAGGTTCCTTTTTTAGAAGCTCCTCTGACAACTTAGAACAATTCATAGAAGAGTAAGGTTTTAGTGGTAGCAATAGAGAGGATTGTTTTGGATTCTAGGTAGCCATTATCTCCTAAGCTAGGTAAGGAAGATTTAGTTTTGGAAGTAGGGTTAGAGGCCATGGATAAAGGATTTCTAATTCTTGAAATCCCCCAATAGAAGGAAGGTTCTTCAGAAGAGGACGAGAGTTGGGAGGAATAACAAGAGATAACGAGTAAAGTAGTTTTATCTATTGCTAAGAGTCTTAGTAATTTAAAGACTCCTAATTACAGCCCAAAAGGGAAGCAAGGTAGGAAATCAAAAGCAGAAAGATTATAGCTGGATACTCATAATTTTATTCTCGATGGCACTCAATAGACTATGAAATCATTATTGTTCAGTAGGGGTAGATGCATGTAATTAGCAAAAGGATGATCAGAAGGCTGGATTGGTAGTGTTTTCATGTTTTTTAATGATAAGTTTTTTCTACTTATAGGTTTGTGTAGGTGTTTAATGTAATATTTTGAACTGAGTAGTTTCCTATGAATCCACAGTGTTTTGATAAGGATATTTTAGGTTTAATGGTATCTTTAGAAGAAAATTGGTTTTATTTTTTGGGAGTCTATACCTCCTGTTGTCTTCCAAAACTGGTTAAGGCTTCGATCAAAAGCTAATATTGATCCAAATAAACTGACTATGGGACTATAGGGCAAGACTATATATATATATATATATATATATATATATATATATATATATATATATATATATATATATATATATATATATATATATATATATGTAAGGACTACTTAGGATGCAATAAATTTATAGTAATAATTATATTTTTTGAGTTTTCATCCTCATTTTTCATAGTTATCTTGCCTTATGGCCCCATAGTTTATTATTTGTAATCTATACCTTAATTGTTTGTCACAATTTTTTGCTCGGTTTAATATTTTATTTGGTTGATCTTTACCACATACTTATTTTAAACAAACAAGAAACTGATTTCTTCTAATAAAAAATGACACGTGAGATGTTTATTTTAAATAATGTAAAAAGAACAAAATGAATTATATTATGTGGTTGGTCTTTACCACATACTTATTTTAAATAAACAAGAAATTGATTTTATCTAATAAATAATGGCATGCAAGATACTTCTTTTAAGCAATTCAAAAATAACAATATGAGTTATATTATATGGTTGATCTTTATCCCATACTTCTTTTAAAAAAACAAGAAATTAAATTCTTCTCAGAAATAATGGCATGCAAGATACTTCTTTTAAACAATTCACAAAGAACAAAATGAACTATATTATGTGGTTGGTTTTGACCATATAATTCTTTTAAACAAACAAGCAACTCATTCATCTTAGAAATAATGACATGCAAGATACTTATTTTAAATAAAATGAATAATCGTAGTAGAGCCTCATGGTCATTTCAATCGTATTTATGACTAACTTGAAAATACCCATTTCATAGATTGAGTTTAAGGAAAAGATTTGAAGATATACATGAAATTTCCAAGAAAACAAACATACACATTATTTTGAGCAAATATATTTAAAGAAATATTTTTTAGGGAACTTATTACTATATTTATTCATTTCAAGATAAATTATTGTGCATGAAAATAACCATTCTCAGTATTTAATAATAGAAAAACACAAATCCATACCTTTCAATCACAAGGAAACTAGCTTAGAAATTGCCTGTACTTTCATTTCCAACCTCTCATCCCAATCTTACAACTATCAGTGCTTCACTTCCACCAATAACTTGCATAAATGATAAGAAAAATCAAGAAACAGCCACATATATATTCGATTAACTTACATTAATCCTACGGGTGATGTGTTGGACCAACATTAAAATTATTTTGGGGGCCCTCAATATGCCAACACTAATTCACTAAAAAATACAGAAAAATCTAAACCTCATTCCTCCCTTCTTTAGTTCCACCTGCACCGCATTCAATGCTAGAAATAAAATAAATATTAGGTTTGAACTTTATTTATTGTTAATTTTTTTAGTTATTAAAACCATATAGAAGGAAGAGAAAGTTTGTTTTACTCAGTTTTATAAATGGTGCCAAAGAATATTCAAGACATTTTCATAGAATAAATTATAATTGTTACCTTAAGTTTTTTGTGTCCTAGGTGGTATTTATAACACACACACACACACACACACACACACACACACACACACACACACACACACACACACACACACACACACAAACACACACACACACACACACACACACACACACACACACACACACACACACACACACACACACACACACACACACACACACACACACACACACCTAGTGATTCTAGGCTAACCAATACATGTCTCATATAATTTTCTAGTGAATCAAACCCATACATGCATAATAATTATGGTGAATCTATATCTTGAAATAGTATTTAGTATAATCTATAAGGCGATTGAAAACATATGTATAATAAATTGTATAAAATTGATGTTATTTGACCTATGTATATTTTTACAGAATTAACCATTTTCAAAACTAAAAAAAACCTACTTATAGCATTTTCTCTATAAATAGCCTCTAAAATTTTCCTTGATATACATGATATCATTAAAATATTTAAATTCAAAATGCCAATCAAACACATAAATGAAAAAACACTTGAGACAAAATCACATATTTCAGATCCATCATATGACACACATAGAGAGTAATCAAATATCATAGTTATAAGATGAAAAAGTGTTTATAATATCAAGTAAATCATTCAATGATGGGTGCATGTTTTCCCTCACCCTCTACTATCATTATGTATAACCCTAAGTTTATGCACCCTAGAAGAAGAAGGCCCACTATCATCTCATTAGGACTGTGATTGAGACCTACTATGTCTCTCAAAATCCTCATATATAGCTAACTTGAAGCCTAAAAATCAATATACTTTGCCAACATCTCATTCATAAAATGACATCAAATAAAATATTTATTCATCGATAAACACCTGTAATAGTAATGAGACACTTATGACATATTGTACGCACCCAAATTTTTCATGGTGCAATTTTTTTAATAAATTTGATTATGATGTGGGGAGATCAAAATAATAATATGCTTAGACACATTTACATTTTAATTTCCTCCTTTTCTTGATTTCTATACCTTTCATAAGTGTCAAACTTTCAAATCATGGTTTCAATCTTTCAAACCTTTAATCTTATAGATGAACAAAAAACCAATGCAACATGTTTACAACCAGCACAGTGATTATGGTGATCGCCACTTACATATAGTGATTTTTTTTCAATGTTGCATAGTTATTAAATTTAGTATCCAAGACACATATTTTCATGCATGTTTGAGACTCTGCCTTTGATCGTATCTTCTCTAATTCAATCCTAATTAGCTCATCAACACTCTAGATCATTCCCAATCAAATCTAATTTCACTTCCCATCATGGCTAGTGAACTCCCAATTACACCAACTACCCCATTTTAACAAATAAATATCTTTACAATGAAAACAATGATTGGAAAATTTCACTTAAAACCTAGCTTTTGAGAATTTGAGTAATCTTTAGTATGCCTTTTATTGATTTCCTGTAGCATTAACCAAAGCCTTGGAACATCTTTATAGTCACCAATGCAAATTTATAAGAAGACTCATGTATTTTTCAGCCAACACTTTACTATTTATGAGTTCCAACCATAATTCACATGTTCTTTTTCTTTATCTTGTACTTACAATTCTATTTGTTTCTTATTTCTCTTGTTGAGAAAATATTTAGGTAAATCTTGATAAAAAACCAAAATAGGTAGCAACCTGAGGATCTAAAAGCATTATTTTTTTAATGTTTATTCCAAATTATCATCTACCTTTATTAGGTTATTATATTTTAATTCTTCTTTTACTTGTGTTTTAATTATATTATATTCTCTCTTACAAATTTGCATGTAAATTTAAAAAGAGTTAAAACTGTAATCATTTATATTCAATTTCTAGCATGAAAAATCATCTAGATTATTAAATTGCATTTACATATAAAATTTTTAAAAATATTAAGAACAAAATATTTACATTCAAATCAGTCTAACTTTGCATATAAAATCTTAGAGTTTAAATATTTAACTTTTTTTATTTCATTAAATCATTTTGTCTTGATTTTGTTTCCATCTCACTCACACACACACAAACAAACAAATTGGTTAGTTCTTCATTTCTATTTGCACAACAAATTATAAAACCAAAAAGAGAAAAACAAAATCAAAATGCATATTTCATTTCCTATCACTTACTCAGTTAGGAACTTGCATGGACTTCTCACTTTAAGAATAAACAAATATCATTTTGGTTAGTTAATTTTAAATTTTCATTTAAAGAGCATTAAAAAAAATTGTTTTTATATGCATTCCCAACAAGCATTTTGTTTTGCATGTGCATTCATGAAATCAAAAAAATGAGCATTCAAATAGCCAATTTCTTTTATAATTCATTTGCATCTGCATAGAATCTTGAAAAGCGCAAAAAGAGTTTAATTTATGAATATTAACCACAATCATTTGATTCAATATTTGCATTTTTAGTGTCTCAAAATATAAAAATACATTTGCATATAGGTAGTCTATTTTTTTTGCATTCCTATTTAGAAAATATGAAAATACTAGTTTAGTTTTACTTTTAGCATTCTTATTTCTTATCAATTCAACTTCATATGTATAAATAATTAATTCAAAAATAACATGTAAAAATTTAGACATATTAGACACTTAATAAGACATTTAGTTAGCAAACAACACAAACATAAAACTTAACCCAAAATTTTTACACCCTTGGATGATTCTCCCAAAATAAGCACATCCCTATAGTGTAGGACATTTTCCACAAGTTATCATTCCATATCTAACAAATAATATCCAAATAACATACACACCAATATCTGTTGGAGGTATTTAATTCCACACCATTTCCAAACTTGATCATTAGCTAGTTATAATCCCTAGACAAATAACAAATATTATCCAAAGCATAATTAGCTAGGAAAATTCACATATTAGCCTAACAAGATATAAACTTTCATATCTAATGCATTTCTCATCCTTTTGTCTAGCCTATTCTAATTTAATATCACTTCTTGTATGACATTGATGAGGCATGATCAAAATTTTAAAAATAGTTAGATACCATGTGTCATCTAATCCATCTTCAACCCATTTAGAGAGAGTGAAATTAATTAGGAATTATAATATTTTATTATCCTATAATCAAGCTATTACTTAGGTCTATCATTCCATATTTCACTGCCCATAATGAACACTTCAAGGCACCCAAACTATATGGACATAAGCACAATCAAGTAAACCAACTTACTCATCATGTTCAATGAGTTCAAAACAATAAGCCACATTGAAAAGATCCTCAAATTCTAAAATTTCAACCACATCAAAATAATCATCCAGGTCAATAATTTACATTAACATATCATTCTTTTTTTGGTCATCTCAACCCAAACTTTAAAGGTCTAGTATGCAGGGAAGACCATCACTTTCCATGCATAAAAATTTAGTGAACATGATGTGAAAGGCTTGTCCTTTTGAATTTTATATTTTTATTCTTTTTTCTCTCCCATTTATTTTATGGGTGTTCATATACCCCCAGATATGTCTAAAGAGGACTTTTCTAGGCATATTAATCTAGACACCTTTAGAAATAACATGCAATCCTAATAACAACCTTTGTCATCTAGTTGGGCTAACATAGATTGTCAAAAAAATGAAAGCCTACCTCCTCATTTTTACTCTTCTCCCTTCATACCAAAAACTAAGTCTCATGTAGTAGTCAAAGAGTTACGAAATTATTCGTAGATTATCAATAGCTATCATGATTTAAATGATATGACCATAATTAGTAGAGGTGGAACATATACACACATTTTAACTATACCCCACATTAGATTACAAGATTCTAAATTTGAGAGAATGGAAATCATTGATTAGTATAATGAGAGATTCACATTATAGAAGTGGGGTTAGCGAGGCTAAAATTACCTCTATCACCTCTTAGCATAAATTAATCTACTTCACATCACTTGAACAACCCAATGTGACCCCTCCCAAACCATCAGGTGTAAATTAGTTCATCTTAAGCTAAAATCCTCTTCCCTTATGGCCTCACATAAGAGAGGCACCTAAACCCACCACTAACTCTACTTCAAATGATCTCTTTTTTTCCTTGGTGGGATGCATTCTAGACCTAGATATCAGTCAAGCACCTCTTTTAATTAGTCTTTCAAATCAAGGAATGGACACAAATTTAAAAAACCAAAGTCATTATTCTCCCATATGAATCCCATCAACATCCTATTAACCTCCTCAACACCAACCCACTTTCCTTCCAAATTATTTTACACTTAACCAAAATATGGGAGACCTTCTTAATTTTAACATCTCTAATCATGTATTCACCTAATCAACCACATGATCACACTCCCATTGGTGCCTCTTTCTCATATGATGATCCAAAAAATATGACAACCAAAACAACACCACCTATAATACTCCTAAACTACAAATCTATTGGTATGCCACCCACATACATTTCACCTATATAACCACCAATTAGTGAACCTAATTCAAACCCTTTACTACCATATTTTCACATGTTTTCCAATCCAACATAATTGGACAACTATTTTTGGCATATTATTCTTTATCCACTCAAGGAAAATTTTTTACCCTTAGTGGTTTCATGCCCACTTCCTACCCAACTCTTTTTCCCTAGACCTATCCTAATATTTATTCAATGGGATTCATTGTAGTGGGGACATACACTAAATATTTCAAGGAACCTCTTAACCACACCATTTTAGGGGTCTTCTTACCTCACCCATTGAATGAAATCCCAAAATAAAAGGGGGAGGGGCACATCGGGGCACATGTCAAGGCCTATGCCATAATAATTAGGGATTTTTTACCCTGGGATAGAGTAGTGGCCAAGATTTCCACTAAAACCATTGAGATAATTATTCTATATTGGTACTACCTCTACCCTAAATCTTTGATCCATTATTTCAAAAAATTCATAGTAAAGATCATTAAAACATTCAGTATGAATAAAATGCTTTGGAATTACATATGGGAATCTTTATATATCAAACAAGGTTCTAATGATTCTAATACCCATTCAAAGCAAGGAGGTGTAAAGTAATATATCCCTCGACTAGTACCAACCACATGGATCAAAGATATTTGTGTGACCATTTCCTCCACTCTCTTAATAAGGAAACTATGGAAGATGGTCAAAATTTCACTTAATATTGTATGTTTAGGTACTAGAATGTGCACTTGTAATTGAAAAAAAATAAAAAAATAAATAGAAAATGACTATATAACCTATGGTTCAAATGGAAGACTTGTTACCTCCAACAAAAATAGTGGGAGTTATCAAAATAATGACTAGAATGATCAAAGACCCAAGGTCCTAAACCAAAAACGTAATGCTACCATAGATAGTATGATAGATCAACAAAAGAAGAAAAATGTCATGAATAATAATCAAAATTAGAATGAAAATAAAAACAACAAAAATAATGGGGATGGGATAAATCCAAACCCTACACCTGTTGTTCACATTGTAGACTTTAACTATCTACCACCTCTTGAAAATCAATAACATAGCCCAAACATTACTCAAATGTTTGGTATCAAAATCAATGATTTTATCAAAGTAATAATCAACAAACATTTGATTTATAAAATCAAAACCAACAACTAAGGGATTACAATCCCAACATATTTTGAATTTTCCATACATTCATTAGCCATGATATTCACACCTATAGGGAGTACTAAAAATTCATTAAATGACTCCCCAAGGATCAATGGTAGTTATTCATATGTATGTTCTTAGGAAGTACAAATGTAAACCCTTAACCTTCAAAAATATGTCCTATGGTGCCTAAAAATACTAACTTCACATCTAAAACAACTCATTTTTGAACCACCAGAAGCATAAAACCCATTATGTACCACAAGATAATCTAACCAACTAGCCCATGTTGGATGGAAATCATGATGCTAAAGCCTCAACTTATACACTGATAATCTTAATATGAGCCCTTGTTTGGGTCATTAGGAAAAAAATAGACTAATAAATTTAATACACTTATAAACTGATGAATATAATGACATCATCACATGTATGATGGAGTACCAAATGCAGACTCCCTATCTCATTAATCCCCTTGAAGTTGATGTTCACGGAAACTTTAAACAAGTGGGGAATTATGATATCATTTCAGATCTCACAAAGACATTTTTTCAAATTTATTTCATGGTTTTTCTAAGGAACTTTCATGTCCATCACCTAGCATGACTCAATGCCTTAGATCTTGGTATTTTTTTTTAATTTTACCCCACCTCTAGAATCCTAAATCAACCATATTGACCTAGACATATATCCTCCTAGGAAATATTACAGGGACATTAGATATTCTTTGATGTTAGATGCTTGCATCTTAATGCCAACATGGATAGAAGATGAGATATTACTTTTTACCTATAGGTATGGATCTACAACAACTATGTTAAGAGAGAAATGGTTGATAATGGGGATATAATAAACATAGTCCCTTTCTCTTTCTTTATAATCTTGGCTATAGAAAAACAAATTATTCCACAACTATAAATACCCTTCAAGGCTATGAAAACATAAAATTTTATTTTATTAGGACCATAGTGTTATCGGTCTCTTTATGACCCAAAACAGTGCTCACAAAATTATACATTATAGACAAAGACATTAACTGTAATATGATTTTAGGGAGGCCTTGAACCCATAGATGAAAGACATCCCTTCCACTTTATTCCAAGAGTTACAATTTTTACATCTGGGAAAAGTTTTTCATTTCCGATGGTGACCCAAAATTGTTTGATGTACATCAAGAAAACCTCAAGAGAAATCAAAGTCTTGATATTGAATACCACTTGCCAAACAATGGACTAATAAATATTTCCCCACCTACAAAGTTAAAATATCCTATAAGAACTATAACATGAGTTCTAAGATCAAAATTTGAAGGTCATAAGAACCCATTAAATGAAAAGCCTAATGAAAAAGGTATTGGAATAATGGAGAATGTGAGTGAAGAAAAGTATACAATAGTGATGGTCATATTGATAACATTAAAGATTGAAATCATTAGCATTATAAAAAAATATAAACCCATCATGATCCCATTTGACGCAAGTGAGTTCAAAACTTATAACCTTCACGAGTCTCAAGGTTCAAAAATGTGTGAATCAATAGCCATAATTCTTAATATTTGCATGGTTGATACCTCTAAAAAATGAAGAGATGCTCCCTAAGCACCATTATGATCCTTCCCCTTGGATCAATCAATGGATGGTCCACTATAATATAATGAAATGTTATTCAATTAGAAGGGTAGGAAAAATATTGGTTTCCCCTAGAGGGAAGATCACGAATTTTAGATTTATGTTAGATTTTAAATGTACTAATAATGGTGTAGAGTACAAATCCTTATTGAGAATGCTCATTTCTAAGATACTTGGTGTTCAAAACATCACAACTTGTCACTAATAGAGTCTCCAAAATCTACCAAATAAATGTTGAACACCTTCAACTATATAATAATTTTGTGCATAAAATCATAAAATATTTTGAATTTTTTTTATAGAGATCATACCTCGAGAGGATAAGCAACTAGTTGATTTGATGGTTACTTCCTCTTCTTGATTCTTCCCTCATTAAAAGATTTCAGAATCTAATAATTTTATGTCTATAAGACTTAAACCACTCATTCAAAGGATGTTAGATGACCAAAACCTCATTCACATAGAAGAGGTAAGTGACTCTCTCCTCTTGGAATTCATGGATAATGATGAATCAATTTTATAATTCCTACAGTTTTACAATCATCTTCCTAAATCACATCACAAAAAGGGTTTTTATCTCACCCTTTATCCTTCATCTTCAATTTGATTTGAGCATTATGATTCATATTATAAAATTAAAGATTATGACTCCTTTGGGGAAGATCCTGAGGTATTTAAAGTGGATGATGAAGCTTATGATATTCCCCTTTCACTATAAAAATTCAAAGAATGGAATGCCTCTCTCATAAAGGATACCATTTACATCAATATTGGAATTGAAGAATAACTTGAAATGCTTAATCTTAGATTGTCTCTCTCACATCAATAAATATATGATCACAATAAATTTCTAATTAAAATTTCTAGGTCATTTGACTTCGTGTAATTAGATATGATGTAGATTCAACCTGAAGTGGTGGTTTATAATGTAGTTACTAGGCTGGATGCCAAACTTATTAAACTAAAGCTCATGCTTATGAAAAAAAGGTCATTTTAATGGTAAAAGAAGAGGTTATTAAATTCCTAAAGGTAGGGTACATCAAACCTATGGATTACACTAAGTGTCTATCCAATATCACCCTTGTCCTTAAAAATAATGGAAAAATTAGGATATGCATTGAATTCAGAAACACCAAGGCATGTCCAAATAAAAAATTATGTTACTATTCGATGTTATTTTACTCACAACAACTAGATATGAGTTATTATCCCTCATGGATGGTTGATAAGGGTATAATAAAATTCATATTTCAAACGATGATTAGAGCAAATCAGAGCAAGACCTCCTTCACAACACCATTGGTGACCTTTTTTTATGTTTTTGTGTTGTTTAGCCTTAAGAATGCCAAGGCAACCTATCAGAGGAGCATGACCCACAAATTTCATGAAATCATCCATAAAATATTAAATGTCTATGTTGAAAATATTATAGGAAAATATAAAAAATAGAGTGGACCATTTTTGTGTAGTATTGTCACCCACTTAATCCAATAAGGTGTCACACTCAACCTATATAAGTATGTATTTAGAGTACTTATGGGAAGCTATTAGGTTTCATCATTTCAAAGCACAAGATTAACATTGATATCATAAAAATACTTTCCATTATAGAAATGACTCCCCCTACTAATGAATTAGGAAAAATATCTATTAGTGTAGTTTTTTATTTTAACCTATTATTTAATTAGGAAAATTATATTTGTGCATACTTAGAGTTTTCCTACATTAGTGGGATAGGCTAGCTTATGTGGAGATGTGTGTCATAGATGTGTCATAGGTGTCATAAGAATGTCATAAGTAACTCCTTTAACCGGTTACTTCGGGTATGGGAGTTACTTCTCTATACTTAGCACCTTGTCACCACCTTTCATGGAGGAGTTACAGTCTATTCTTGGGGTGCCTTGACCACCTTTTGTGGAGGAGTTACTTACATGCTCTCTTATATGTATTCTTCACTTTGGTCATCTCATGTTAATCAGATATTGGGTTTTCTCCTATTTGTCTTGTGTAATTTATCTTCTTGTATAATTTCAAATTGCTTTAGCATCTATGTAATGTGCACTTAGCTTCATCTCGTGTGATCACGTCTCCATTGCATTCACATTATCCAGATTCTGGCAACAACTCTGATATGGTATCAGAGCCACCCCGGTAATTGTGTGTCTGGTTATGCTATTAGTTTATTTTGAAATTATGAGGAGTGGAGTTCTCTTTATGTTTTTTTAAATTTTCAGATCTGATCTATAAAAAAAAAACTTTCAATATCATTTCTTGTGTTGTTTTTATCTTTTCCTTGGGAGCCTTGGCCTTGGGTGTCTTGAATGTCTTCTCTTCAGTCTTTACAGGTGTAGTAGCAACTTCAGTCACTGGTTTCTTCGCAGCAGGTGCTAGTTTTGCAACAGCAGGCATCCTTGCAGGCCTTTCGGCAACCTTCTTTGCAACGACAGGTTTAGCAGCCGGCTTGGTAGCAACGACCTTCTTGACTGTAGGTTTCTACGCCTTATTTTGCTATTTATGGATTTGCCTCTACCTGCCACTTTTTTGCGCCTTATTTTGGTGAGAGAATTCATCCAGACTTGCTGTTTTTTTTGAAAATGACGCCCCTTCCTTGTTTGGCATCCCATGTGGGCCATTAAATACTTGGCCTTCCATTTATTTTTAGTCTTTTAATTTAATTTTTTTAGTTAAAATTGACTTGTCAAAAAAAAATTAGTCAATTTGACTGAGTATTAAGTATTTTAGACAATTTGATAATTTGGGGGTTTAAATTTAAACTTGTATCTTCGCCTATCGAAGACGAAAGGTGAGGCCCAGGTTGGTAGGAGGCCAATTCCCCCTCACAAAGACCTCCTTTGGATTCCTCACTCCGTGCCGAGTCCAATGAGTGGTTGGAAGGCCACTTTCTCTCTCAAAACATGGATTTTTTTAATGTTTTAGTGTTTTTTTTGCAAAAACACTAGTTTACAGGAAATTGAATCTTTAATATCTTGCAAACGGTAGCTCAAATTCGGGTGCCATTTTTTACAAAAGTGTTTGTATTTCAATTCTCCATAGCGTAGGCTTATTATTTGTTAAAAATGCACTAGTTTATAAAGTGCCTAAAATTTGGGTCTCTCGGGATGCATTTTTGGCTGAGTCCGACGTCCTGTTTGCTTAAAGTCTTGCACTAATTGCTCTAAGATGCATTCTCAGCTGAGTCCAACATATTTTGAGTGTGCATTTGTATATTTTGGGGGGGCTTAACATTTCAGGGGGGTGTGATTGTTTTTCAGCACTTGCAATCTTTGCTTTCATTTTCCTTTCTGCATAAATTCATAACTTGCAATCAACATAACTTCACCTAAATTCAACTTAAAATGGATTATTTTCAACTTAAGCCCCTAACACCCTTCAACTATCATGAATGGAAGGTTAAAATGTCAATCATTCTTAGAAGCAAAGGGTTGTATAGGATCACCATGGGTACTAAAGTAGAACCCAACTCTAATGCTGAAAAAGTCAAGTGGTACAACCGTAGTGATGAAGCCTATGAATTATTGAGCTTGTCCATGTCTCCAGAACTTCTCTTCCATTTATAAACTTCCAAGAATCCCAAAGACATATGGGACACCTTAGAACTCTTATTTGGGAAGCTTGATGAGATGAGAGGTCATGAGCTCGAAAATGAACTCATAAGTCTAAGTCCTAGCAACTTTGACACCCTACAGGACTTCTTCACTAAGTTTAAGGCCCATAGATTATAACTGAAAGAATGCGGGATAGAGAAGAAAGATGACCAACTCATCCTTTCTATTCTCAGAAAGTTAGGTCCAAGCTATTTAGTCTTTGTCTCCATTTTCCATGCCATAAAAAGTGGCCTTAGCGCTACATGGAAAATGCCTTCTTTGGATTCATTCATTGCCGACTTGACTAGGGAGAAAGATAAGCTAATTCAAATGGGCACAATGAAGTCTACTCAACCCCAAGCTTTGATAGCTGGAAATGGTAAGGATAAGACTTCAACAAAGGAGAAGAAGAAAAAAATAAGGACCAAGAGAAGAAGAAAGAAAACAACAATCCTGCCAAAAACAACATTGAGTCTTCCTCCTCCAATGCTAAACCTAAGAAGGAGAAGTTTAAGTGTGCCTATTGTAAAAATACAGGGCATGATGAACACAAATGCATGAAGAAACAAATATATCACCTAACTCATCTTCTAGAGAAGCACAACATAGGTGTTCCTGAGTCCATCAAGTAGAATTCATCTACCTAAGATTCTACCAAGGTAAAAGGCAAGGGTAAGGAGAAAGAAAAGGGCAAGGCCCTTGTAGCAACTTCAACTTCTACAACATCATGGGTCATTGTTTTGGGTGCTTCTCACCACATGGGCTCTTCACTAGTTGAGTTTTCATCTTTAGAGCCTTGTAACATGACTTCAATTAGTTTGGGTGATGACACATCAGTTTCTGTTACAGGGAGAGGGTTAGTTGAAATTGAAGGAGGAACATTCAATAATGTTCTAAGTGTTCCCTCTCTTTCAACCAATCTCCTATCAGTGTACCAAATCACTCACATTGGTCAGGGCATGAGAGTTGAGTTTTCACCAGATTCAGTGGCTATCAGGGAGTTGCATAGTGATACTACAGTGGCAGTGGGTAAGGCAGATCACCAAGCAAGGTTATACACCTTCTCACATTTTGCAAAAAATTCTTCTCCAACAGCATTGCTAACTCATTCAGATGGAGTTAGAAAATTATGGCATAAGTGGTTTGGCCACCTTAACTACCGCTACCTTGAGCAACTTTGTAAACATGACATGGTCATTGGCTTGCCTCATGTCTAATTCTCAAAAGGACTTTGTGAGGGGTGCTCCCTTGGAAAGCATCTCGAAGCAAAATTTGACAAAGGCAAAGCTTGGAGGGCTTCACAACCTTTGGAGTTAGTCCACAGTGATGTATCGAGACCCTTTCCCAAACCATCTTTCACAAGGGCCAAGTACATCCTCACTTTCATTAATGATTTCTCTAGGTACACTTGGATATATTTTCTCAAACAAAAGTCTGAAGTGTTTGAAAATTTTCTAGACTTCAAGGCTCTTGTTGAGAAACAGAGTGAGAAATCCATCAAGGTTCTTCGAACTGATAATGGAGGGGAGTATGTCAGCAACAGGTTTGAGCAGTTTTGCACCATAGAGGGGATTGATTTATAGTGCACAGTCACTTATAGTCCTTCACAAAATGGGGTTGCAAAATGTAAAAATAGGTTCTTAAAAGAGATGGGTAGCTGTATGATTCACTCCAAATCTTTAGCACCACAGTACTAGGCCGAATCCATCAATTGTGCTTGCTACATTCAAAACAGTGTTCCTCACAAAGCTTTAAAAGGGATAACACCCTTTGAAGCTTGGCATAAAAGGAAACTTGATGTTGAGCACCTTAGGGTTTTTGGATCCCCAGCCATGGCCCGCATACCGAATAAGAAATGCAAAGCTATGTAATGTCAGTCCAAGCCTTGCATCTTTTTAGGATATCCAGATGGTATTAAGGGGTATCGCCTTCTAGATCCAACAACTCATGAGTTGTTCATTAAGAGAAGTGTCCACTTTTAGGAGAGTCCTAAAGACTCAACAATTGGCACTTTTTCTCCCTCATTGGATCTACTTCTTCATGATGATTCCTCATCAAATTCAGATTAACCACAGTAGGTTCTTGAGCCAGCAACATCTTCTTCTTATTCGAGTTCAGATAGTGAGGATAGTGATGTAGAGTCATCCACCTCTATTCAATCAGAGGATGAGGAGTTAGCACCTGACTAACCCACTTTCGGGCCACTTTGGGCTAGACAGACAGCACTTGGGTAGGAGATCTCGCAAATGATAGACGTACTAGAGGGGATTTTAAGAGAGATTCACATGCCTTCTTTACTTCAGTTTCATATCCACATACTTTTTGAGAGGCATCAGGGGTACCTGAGTGGGATAGTGCTATGGAGGAAGAATATTATTCCTTAATCAAAAATCACACTTGGGATTTGACTTCACTTCCTAAGGGAAGAAAGATGGTTTGATGTAGGTGGATATATCAGACCAAGTTTGTAGCAGATGGGTCAGTTGATAATTACAAGGAATGACTGGTCACCAAGGGTTTCTCACAGGTGGTAGCATTGACTACTTAGAGACCTTTGCACCCATTGCAAAGATGACTTCTATTCGAATCACCTTGGCTATTGCCACAACACATGGTTGGGATGTGCACCAGATGGATGTGAAGAGTGCCTTTCTTCATGGAGACCTAGAGGAGGAGATCTACATGGAGCAGCCACCAAGATTTGTTCAAGATTCTTCCTTAGTATGTAGACTTAGGAAATCTATCTATGGCCTCAAATAGGCCCCTCGAGCATGGTAAGCCAATATGGATTCCTTCCTTCTCACAGTGGGTTTCACTAGGTGCCATTCTGACCCCAATGTCTACTTCTTACAGCAAGATGATTTGCTCCTAATTTTGGTTCTATATGTTGATGACATTTTGATCACTGGGAGTTCTTCATCAGCTATTGCAGCAGTGAAGGCATATCTCCAAGATAGATTTGACATGATAGACTTGGGGTTTTTGCACTACTTCCTTGACATCGAGATCTCACAATCAGATTCAGGGATTTCTCTTACATAGCCTAAGTATGCTCTTGACTTATTGGCTCAGTTTCACATGGTTGATTGCAAGCCATCTCTGACTCCCTTTCTATCAAGAGTCAAGCTTGAGGCTAGTTGTTCTTCACCATTGGTTGATGCCACTCGGTATCGATAACTTGTTGGTAGTCTCATCTACTTGACTCACACTAGGCCTGACATATCATATACAGTGGGACTTGTCTCTATATTTATGCAAGAACCTCATGAGCTGCATTAGAAAGAAGCTAAGAGGATCTTGCATTACATACAAGGTTCACAGAGATATGGGATTCATTATAGATTTGGCATAGAGGTTGACTTGGTTGGATATACAGATTCAGACTGGGTTGGCGATTCACAGACTCGCAAGTCCACTTCTGGTTATAGTTTCTCTCTAGGTTTTGGTCCTATCAGTTGGTCTAGCAAGAAGCAAAATGCTATTGCTATATCATCCATAGAGGTAGAGTACAGGGGAGCTATTAATGTAGCTATTGAGGCTATTTGGCTTTAGGGGATTCTTTCTGAGTTTGGCATTCCTATCAAGCAACCCACCATCATTTATTGTGACAACCAGAGTACCATTCAGATTTGTAGGAATCCAGTTCAGCACCAGCAGACCAAGCACATAGAGATTCACATGCATTTCATTGAGGAGCTTATTCATAGTCAGGTCATTGATTTGATATTTTGCTAGTCTTCAGAGTAGGTTGCAAACATCTTCACCAAACCTTTCACCAAGAGCAAGTATTCATCTATGAGCTCTTCTTGGGGTGTGGTCTACATCTACATCAACATCATCTTCAGG
Organism: Torreya grandis; assembly: GCA_037957365.1. Taxonomy (NCBI): domain Eukaryota; kingdom Viridiplantae; phylum Streptophyta; class Pinopsida; order Cupressales; family Taxaceae; genus Torreya; species Torreya grandis. The sequence goes on along the minus strand of JARHVA010000580.1, from coordinate 389,690 downwards.
GGGGCCTTCTATTGTATTCATTTCTTTTATGTCTCTCTTTTGGGGGGAGTTTTTTCCTACAGGTTTTCTCTTGTTCTCTATCTTATGAGAGATTGCATTTGTACAGGGGTACCTTATCATGCCTAGTTGTCGGGACCCATTTTATATTTCCACACTGCCCACCTAAGCTACACTTATTGGGGGGTATGAGTGTATTTTTTTATTTTTCCCTATTATTTAATTAGGGAAATAATATTTGTGCATACTTAGAGTTTTCCTACATTAGTGGGATAGGCTAGCTTATGTGGAGATGTGTGTCATAGATGTGTCATAGGTGTCATAAGAATGTCATAAGTAACTCCTTTAACCAGCTATTCTGAGTATGGGAGTTACTTCTCTATTCTTATCACCTTGTCACAACCTTTCATGGAAGAGTTACAGTCTATTCTTGGGGTGCCTTGACTGCCTTTTATGGAGGAGTTACTTACGTGCTCTCCTATATGTATTCTTCACTTTGGTCATCTCATGTTAATCAGATATTGGGTTTTCTCTTATTTGTCTTGTGCAATTTATCTTCTTGTATAATTTCAAATTGTTTTAGCATCTATGTGATGTGCACTAGCTTCATCTCGTGTGATCACGTCTCCATTGCATTCACATTATCTAGACTCTAGCAACAACTCCAATAATATCATTATTAGGGAAGCTTGAGGAGATATAAAAATTCATCCCAATCTTACATACACCATCCATCCCATCAACAATATGCTGAAAAATAAGAGTTGTATGACCTAAACCCAAGACTGGAAGAATGTATTCAAATAAATAAAGTGGGTTCACATGGATCTACTAACTATAATTAAACCTAAGTATAATCTACCTCTCATCCTTTAATACATCAAAATCGAGGTGTCTCTCACATGCATGTTATCTTAGGAGGAGGATGATGAAAAGGAGAGAGTGATCTAATTTAATAAACACATCCTTCTTGATTATGAACTTAGATATACATGTTTAAACTTAAATTGAGATGGGTTAATATAGTATAGGGTTAAGCATATAGAAGTGACTAATCACAAGGGTGATAAATAGATCTATAACATGCTAATTAATCTATAAACTTAGATAAATGATGTTTATAATTTATAATAATGAGATATGTTAAAAATAAAAAGTACAACTATTGATTGGTATTGTAATAAAATAGAAACAAGATTACTTGGTTGGTTTATTATGTGCATGCAAATATGATATGGAATAAGTTGGAAGTATATTCTATAAAATTATTTTCTATGGCCTCAGATGTTTTCATTAGTTTTAGATGATTGTGTCAATTCTATTGTCTAACTTGGACATAGGTTTTCAGTAAAAAATATTGACTAGATATGAGTGCAACCACTTGGAACCTTCTAGGTTTTTTTTCACCTTTGTTCTAGTATGTTCAGATATCGTGCATAGGATGTTTCTCTTTTTCAAATTATCAAACCCAAGCCTTTTCACCCTTGGAGTGACTATGGAAAAATGGGTTAGTGGGCACATGGTGTCAAGCTACCCCAAGGACACTTATATCAATGGGAATTGATTACAAAGATAATACTCTAAAGAGGGCCTCAAGTTTATGCATTTCTCTACTACATGTTGGGTTGTGTGTGTATCAAGATGTAACATGTGATAAGTAAGTACATAGAGTGACCTCACGTGTAACTTGGGAAATATGGCTCATGGAGTGCTCCTTCAATAATTCAAACCTATAGATGGGTTGTCCTTATGAGTAATATTAAAATAAGAAATAATAGAGAATCTTTACTAATTTGAATGCTTGATTGAGTGCATTTGCTAGGTTTCTTTATGAATTTTTAAGTTTGTGCTAGATGAGGAATGAATGAGGGTTGATCTTGTATATATCTATCCCTTTTGTAAATATCTCAAATTAAATCACTTACGCTAACATTTAAGATACATTTCATTTGAAAATTTTATGACTTTAGGGCACTATACACTTAGTTTGGCACTGGACATTAGTGTTGACGAAGGTGTCTAACTGGGATGTACGTGTCTAGGAAACTATAAAATAGGTGAATTTTAGAGGATGATAATAAACATGTTTATAGAATTTTTAGTATAGAAGGCATGGTCATCATAATAACATATGTTCAAACTATGAGATAAATAATAGGCATAAGAAATAGCATATGAAAACCTTTCAACAATAGGAAGGTCTTAAGAACTAAAGGGTACAACTATGAGAAGTAATTACCAAGTATATAATATTGAAGCGATATAAATTTAGATTTAGTGTCTAAAATACCCAAGTGGAGAAGGAATGTCTAGCCATTATCTTTTTATCAAAATGACTAAGGAATTGCATGCTCAATAAAGAAATAAGGGTCATCATGAGATCTCAAGCCCTTATTAATTTCTTATCACATTCAACATTCTCTAGATGTTAGTCATTTCATCATGCTATTGAGGGAATTTAAATTGATCTATGTCAACCAAAAATCCATTAAGGGATGAATCATTTCTGACCAGTTGGTTTATTTCCCTTTGGAGGCTAATGATCTTAATAACATGGACTTCCCAGATGAATTTTTCTATTAAATAGATAAATCTACCATCATTTCTTCCCAATGGTACATTGATATAATAAATTACCTGATTGATCAAAATTATCTTTAGGGTTCCAATTCATAACATACGTGTAACCTTGAGATCATTTCATCCCAGTACATAATCCTTGATGAAAGCCTTTATTACAACTCTTTCACGAACATGCTTCTTAGATGTGTAAATCAAGAAGAGTTAGACAAATTCTTGTTATAATGTCATAGTGGAATTTGTAATGACTAATTTTTTTGTCATGCAATTGTGAGGAAGATTCACAAAATGGGCTATTTTTTACCCATGCTTGAGCATGATACTAAATAATATGTTAGAAGATGCTCTAAATATCAACTGTTCTCTCATGAGATTCATTTTCATGTTCAAACACTTCAAGATATTGCAACACCTTGGACATTTTCTAATTTAGCTATAGACCTTGTTGTTAAACTATCACATGCCTCTTTTGATTGCCACCATTTTATTATTATAGCCACTAATTATTTCACTAAGTGGGCATAAGTAATTCCACTAGCTAGCATCATTAGATTAATCATTGCAAAGTTTATTTTTAACCTAATCATTTGTATATTTAATATCTCAGAAGTCATATTTATAAATAGTGGATCCCCCTTAAATAAAAATGAGGTACGTGAGTTATATAAAAAAATATCCATATCATGACATAGCCTACTTATACTACCCTCAAGATAACAGTCAAGCAAGGTTACTAAAAAAAAGTTGAAATCAAAACTAGTAAAGATCATAAAATATATAAAGGGTATTGGCATATTCAAATTTATCTAATATTATAGGCATATAGGATGAGCATTTGTATGCCCACAGTAACACCCCCCCCCCCCAATTCATTTGTAGAAGAGATTTTAACTTAATAAATATAAATCCAAAATCTCAGTGTTTGTCTCCAGGGTATCTTGGCTGAAGAAGAGTACAAAATCACATATTTACTAAATTATAAAGTTTAGATCTCATCATATGACCTCATTATACTACCCTCAAGCTAATGATCAAGCTGAGGGTACTAAAAAATATTGAAATACATATAATTAAAGACCATAAAATATAACAAAAAGGATTGGCATCTTCAATTTTATCCCACATTATGCACATATAGGACCCACATTTGTAACCTCATGGTGGAAACACCCTATTTCATTATTTTTGGTACAAAATATATTTTGCCTTTATAAATATAAATTCAAAATCTTAGTTTTTCTCTTAAAGTTCACTTGGGTAAAGAAGAGTACAAAATCATGCACCTCACCGAATTATAAAGTTTAAATGAACACTGACTCATGGTTTCCCAAAACTATGTGGCTTACATGGATTGTATGTGTGCCAATACAACAATAATGTCCATAAATTTCCTATCCAGGTTGGAATTTTTTTCCTAAGTATCGATAGCAAGGTTGGATAAATATAAAATATAATGTCATAATTTTAGGCCCAACTAGTTAGGCCCATATTTGGTTACCAAATATTTTCAAAATGGATCTTTTCATTTATGCACCCTTTAAGTTAAGGAGTTTGATAAATAAGTGAAATATTTACACCTCAAACACTATTACATATGAGCCCTACATGTTTCACATTTCCCTCATTATATTACATAAAAATCACATCATCATTTTTGTTGTTTTAACATCTCATTTATTCTAGTAAAATAACTATCTAGCTATGACTTCATATGACAAAATCCTTAGTGTAACATATCATTTCATATTTTCAATTACCTTTTCCCCTTTCAAAAAGATAATATTAGAACCATCATTGATTATGAGTTTGATCTTAGTATTTAAGGATCCTATATACCCTATTCCCATACACATTCTTGGAAGCTTAGACATTCTATTTAGAAACATAGTTTATAAGTTTCCTCATTATAGCATACCCTTTTGGTTCTATCTAAGCCAAGCACTAACATGATTTAATCAAGTAATATTTTTCACCTACCTTGGTCCTCAATGATGAACCCTTGTATCTTATTGGTTCCATGGTTCCTAGGTTTAGGAATAGGAGCTTTCCTACAAAAAATGAAAATAAATAGTAATAATAAAAAGACATGATGTAAGGCCAAGCCTATAAAAATAAAGTAATGAATGAAACATTATGCATATCTTACCATTTTTTAATCCACAATGATGAGCCCTCACATCTAACTAGTTACATTGGGTCAACATTTGGGAGATTCCCTTATGCACCTACATTTAGCTTTTTGTGGTGAGCCCTTATGTTTTCTAAGTCATATGGTGCTAAGCATCACAAGTCAAAAAAAAAAGGAAAAACAATCAAAATATAAGTAATGCAAAAATGTTCTAAAAAATAATAATAAACTCCAAAAATATTGCTTAGACATCCTAACTAATATGAAAATCTTCCCCTTTACCAATTCAGCCATGGTTAGCTAGATGGTAATCTAAATAAATATGAATCCAATAAAACTAGTGTTTTTAAAGCCTAATAAGAAGTAGATTCATCCTATAGCGCATAAGGATTAAGTTCATCATTTTATTCCTTGTGGTGTTTTGATGAGTATTTTTCTATTTTTTCCATTCAATATGTCATATTCCCCTTTTTTCTTCTATTGAAAACTAAGTGTCACATGTCACATGAATGAACTAGCTTGATCGTTACCTAAAAATTGATCATTAGTGCACTTGTGTTTTATAAACTATCACATTATACATTTTTATACATTATATTAAAAATTAAAATAATAATCATTTCCATATAATTTTATAAAAAAAATAGATCTATATAGTTTCATACAATCCTATCCATCTATGATGCATAAACTAGAAAACAAACATTACAAAATATAAACAAGGTGCTATAAAACATTTCTATCCAAATTGGGTCATATATGCATATATATCCATTTTTTTTAATACATCAATTTTATATTCATCACCTCCACACTGAGATGGCAAGTGTGTTCAAATATACAAAAAATAAAAAAATAGTATATAGTGGTATTAATCTCTGGGATCTAGCTAGTCTTAGCTAATCATTGTGACATGTTTCTTGAGGCAGATTGTCTAATGATGTTAATTCATATTTTATGACCATTTCTTGATGTCAAGTGTTGAGGGCTTATGTTCTAATTTTGGTTCCTCCTCCTACTAATACCATCTTGGGAAGCCTCTCCACCTGTATTATAATTTCTCAAAGATGCATGTCTACCTCTCATATCAAATAGGTTAGTCAATGTCTTGACTTGACCCTCTAGTCTGATCACCTTGAATTGTAAGTTAGTAATATGCAAAGATAACTGAATGTCTACCCTTGCTTGATGGTAGACTTGGATGCAAGAGGATCTAGTCTAACCTCAAACCTAAGGTGGCATAGAACATATCAAACAAGCATTGTAAATCATATTACACCACTCACTCATGGAATTTACACATAATCACACACATGCATGTAGGTTAGACTTAAATATAAGTAATAAATAACTAATAAAATGTAGTAAACTAAAAGCATAATAATTTAATTACTTTAATCCCCCTCCTGTAGGTTGGGGTTGAAGTCCTTATTAGAGATCATATCGACCTCCTCCTCCTCCTCACCTTTCTCCTCTTGTTTTGCCTTAGTTTGGGCCTAAAAAAAATTGATCTCTTACACCTTTAAATATGATTGTTTTTATTTCTTTTGTGCCATCATTGGGGCTTGTACCTCATCACTTCTAACCAATACTAGTGCATGTTATACACCAAATCCTACTCTAGGGGTCTATGCCCCTCTCTTGTCTCTTATAGTCCCTTTGATATGTGTCATTATGAGTAGTGGAATCCACCTCAGCTATCCCAACCAAACATATATCATCTCCCTCTCACCCCTATAGTGTTTGTTGGCATGGGGAGATTGGTTGCATATTGCAAGATAAATTGTGGAGGTACTCTAGGCATGGGATTCACCTATACCAATGCTCTCCTATCTCTAACTTATTGAGTTGTATCAAAAAACAATAATAACATCCCATAATCTCCCCATAATCTAACCATCCCTACATAGGGCTAGGTGATCATATCCCTAACTATGAGGATGCCTCTGATCCTTGGGGCATCTCTAAAATGTGCCATAATTGGAATTTAGGTTAAACTAATTGATACTACATATCATATACTGAATCTTATTTGATAAAGAATTATGTACTCATAAACCTAACACATAACTAGACTATAATGATTCAAAGAGAGAGCATCCAATCTATATATCTAATACAAGTCCATTTATTTCTTAGATAGGATATCCTAAGCTCACATGTACCTTTCTCCATGCTCCTTGATGTTCATTACAATGGGATTCCAATAATATAGATGTTTATCTATACATTTCTATTCAAATAGATGTGAAGAAAATATACCAATAATGTCTTTGAAAATGATGGGGATCTCAACTCTCTCCACCCCTAAGATTCTAACTCCCTACTTCAGACCCATCTTCCCATAATTTTCAGACCCATAGATCTGTTAGTGGTATCTCCTAATGCCAAAGTTTTCCATATCATATGAAATCCCATGATTTGGTAAACATCTTATAGGGTGATGGTCCACTCACCCTACACCTAAAAAAATTAAAAGGTGTTATAGTCTATGTCTTAGTATGTGAAGAGGTCACATAAAAAATGGTTGGCTAGGTCAACCAACCTCACTTATGTAATCAATAAAATTATTAAATTATCTAACAAAGTCATCTCATCTAGATAATGTAGTGATGAAAATGATCTACCCCTACTCCTTAACTCTACATTGTACGTAGATTCCATGTTCCCACTTAAATAGGTGAAAAGTGGTCAAGCTATTCCAAATCTCAAAACAACCCATGTTATAATAAAATTACTACTATATGTAAGGGTTATTATGAAACTACCACAATGGTTGCATAATTACTAGTCTATTGTATAATGGTGCTTATATAACCATTTCCATGGTTGTGTAACCATTGTCATGGAAGCCTAATCTCTAGTTTTCATAGACCAGTGGTCATGTGACTATTGTGTCAGTTCCCTAACTAAATGGGTGTAACTGTTGCAACAAAAATGTAACTACCAATTTTCATAGATTGATGATAGTATAATCATTAGTTATAAAAGTATGAAAATTTCACCCCATGCTAGGGGTTTCATCTACTACACCTCTAAATTGTAAAAACTATAAGAATTTAAAAAATTCACTTAAAACCCCAACAATTTCTACATATCCCTAATCCTCTAAACACAAGGAAATTTTTTACTACAATTTTATAAAAATCATTCATCATAATCAATCATACAAAAAAACTTCATAAACTTAGGGTTTAGAGGAAAACATGTTAAAACTCACCTAAACTTGTGCCCCACCTACTCCTATTGGAGCTACTTCCATCCTCTCCTTGGTCATTGGTGGGCCTAAACTCTAGTTTTACTAAGAGAATGAGTACAATTGATTTCCAAATTGGGTAAAAAATAATATTTATAGAAATATTTATTTTAATATTTTATTCTAAATATTACCTATTTTGGAAAAGTTTGTCCCGTGTGCTTTATTTTTATGTAGTTTGAAATTTTTTAAAGTTTTGCAGGTTTAGAGCAATGTGTGGTAGCCCAAATGGTAAATAATCATTTTTTTAGTTTCAATGATTTTTTTACAATCATGTTGCTTTCACATTTGGTTTTGTTTTTCACCATTTTAGGATGACATATATTTTTTTTGCATTGAGTTATGCCCCCCAATAGGGTGGAATAGGTAGTATTTTCACCCTTGTAAAATCTTTAAGTAATGTTGTTTTGTTATTTGATGAAAATTGAATTTTAAATTAATTTCAAATATGTTACACTTAACTTGATTCTTTTGGTTATAGATGGTGACACAACATGTTTAGCTTCACTAAATTGCATAGCCAAGCAAGATAAGTTTCTTGACCCTTCCCTTTACTTTATGGGAGCCACTTCTCAAAAAAAAATACCCTAACTAACTCATTACAGGGCACCTCCTTAAGAGGGAAATATGTATGCACCTAAATTTTACATGGTGAAATATTTTTTACAAATTTGATGATGATGTGAGTACCTCAAAAAATAGCATGATCATATCCATTTTAATTTTCATTTCCTCCTTTTCTTGCTTTCTAAGTCTTCCCTAATTGTTAAACTTGAAAAACATGGGTTTCAATATTTCAAACCTTCAATCTTTTTGGTGCATGAAAAAAATGTCATGACCATTTTCACAACTGATTGATTATTTTTGAAACCACCTTGGCTATTTTGATGACCACTATGGTAGTTTCACAACCACCACTATATGAGCTCTTAAATTTAGTATTTAATATGCACATTTTCATGTGTTTTTCATGTTTTAAAATATGTATTTGATTGTATCTCTTCTATTTCACTCCTAATCAATTCACCAACACTCTATATCATTCCCAATCAAACCTAAGTTCACATCCAATCAAGTCTAGCAAGCTCCCAATTACACAAACTACCCCATTTTTATAACTAACTCTCTTTACAATGAAAATAAGTATTGAAAAATTATACTTAGAGCCTAGCATTTGATAATTTGAGGAATATTTAGTCTATCTTATGTTGTTTTCTTATAGTATCATCCAAATCATTGCAACAAATTTTTAGGCACCATTATAAGTTGGAGAAAAAGTCTCATGATTTTTTCAACCAACACTCTATTGTTTTTTAGAACCAACCATAGTTCAATTGTCCTTTCTCTTCTTCTTGTGATTTCAACTATATTTTTTCATAGTACTCTTGTTGATAAAATCCTTGGGTCAATCTTGAGCAAAAATAAAATAAGATATTAGCCTAAGGATCTAGAATCATTAATTTCAACAATATTTCTTCTACCTTTTCATATACCTTTGTCAAGTTGGTGGATTTTAATTCTTTTTTATTTCCTTGTCTTTTAATTAGATTGAATTTTTTCTCTTAGAAATATATTTTCAAATTTAAAAAGAGTTAAAACATTAATAATTTATATTAAATTTATAGCATTGTAAATCATACATATTTTTAAATTTCATTTACATATATCAAATCAACGACATCTTAAAAAGAAAAGCATTTAGATTTAAATCATTCTAGATTTTCATATAAATCTTTTAGTTTAAAGATTTAATTTATTTAAAAATTATAAAATCATTTTGTCTTATTTTTGTTTCCATAACACACACACACACACACAAATCATTTAGTTCATCTTCATTTTCACAACAAATAAGAAAACCAAAAATTACGTCTTACATTTCTTATTACTTTCTTATTAACAACTTGTGTGAACTTCTCACTTTGAAAAGAAAAAAATATCATTTTACTTAGTTACTTTCAGATTTTCCTTTTCATTTAAAAAGCATAAAAATAATTTAGTTATCTATGTATTTCCAACAATCATTCATTTTTTCTTGTCTATTTATAAAATCAAAAAATCATCATCAAACAATCAATTTCAATTTCAATTTTAATTTATTTGTATCTATAATCATCTTGAAAAGCACAAAAATAATTCAATTTTTGTTTACTTTCCAAAAATAATTTGATTCAACATTTGAATTTAAAAAGTCTTAAAAATACATTTACATTTAGGCAGCCTTAATTTATATTTTACATTCCCATTCATAAAATATAAAAAGACTAGTTTAGTTTTATTTCCAACACTCTTATTTCTTGTCAATTTAACTTTATATGTGAAAAAAAAAAGTTTAGAAAACGCCTTTAAAATTTTAGACAAATTAGACTCTTAAAAAGACATTTATTTAGTAAACAACACAAAACATTCAATAACATAATCATGAAACTTAACCAATCATCTTGACACCCTTGGAAGACACTCCTAGAACATGCACATCCCCATTGGATATGACATTTTCCATGAGATCCCACACCATTTCCAATGGATAATATCCAAATCAACATATATTTATAGATTTGGATGGAGGTAATATATTTCACACCATTACTTAAATTTACCATTATCCAATTAGAAGACTTAGATGAACAACAAAAATTATCGGAAGCACAATTAGCTAGGCATATCCACCTATTTATCTGACAAGAAAGAATTATCCATATATGATCCATTTATTTTCATTTGGTTTAGGCTCATCCAATTTAATTTTAATCATGTATGACATTAATATAACAACATCAAACTAAGAGGAATGGTTAGATACCACTAGTCATCCAACTTAACTTCAACCCATTTAGAGAGAGTGACATTGACCAAGAATTAAAATATTTAATTTTCATGGAATTAAATTATTATTTATATATCATCATTCCATAGTTCACTTCCCTTAAGGAAAACTTAGAGGCATAAAAATTACATTGGTATAGGCACAATCAGTTAAAACAACCAGTTCCTCCATTTTAACATAAAATTAGGCACATCAACAAGCTCACATTATTGTATGAGTTGAACCACATCAAAAAATCAACTAGAGTAATAGTTTTCACTGGCATATCATTCCATTTTAGATACCTTAGATTGATGTTGTGAGGTCGAGTTTGAAGGAAAATCCTATCACTTTCTTTGCATACAAATTTGGACAATCTGATGTGAAAGGCTTAACTTTTTACTCTACATATATATATATATATATATATATATATATATATATATATATATATATATATATATATATATATATATATATATATATATATATATATATATATATATATATAATTTTCTCTCTTCCATTCTTCTTCTCTCTCATTTATTATGTGGGTGTTCATACACCCTATGAATATGTTTAGAGATGAATTTTCTATGCTCATGGGTCTAAACGCCTTCAAAAATAACATGCAAGCCCAAAAAAAACCTTTGTTATCTAGTTGGGATAAATTAGAGAGTCAAATCAATGAAAACTTGAATCTTCTCCTTATGGATCTTCTCACTTCATACCAAAAACCAAGCCCCATGTGGTAATTAAATATTTATGGGATTATTCCTAGACTATCAACAACTATCATGATATTTGTACACATGATATCTTGAGGCTTATATATCATTTTTTCCTCACATATGTTTTTTTGGAACACATGTGGGGACCTATTATATGGTCATTTATTACTAAATTATAAAGGAACATATTAAATACTTATTCATAAGGTATACACGTAATACTTACTATCACCTAAATACTAATGATTGGGGAAATTAATGAATATATTATGAAGTAAATTAGCATTGTCTATGTAAATCCCTTCACTATTTAAGGTAATATTATCTATGACACTTAATCACTTACATAATTTCCTTACCCACTAGGGGCAATTGGTACAATTTTGAATAATAAAATCATCTCCATTCACATAATGAATACAAACATATGACCCAAATCACAATAATTCAATGAACACATCAATCTTAAAAATTGGTAAAAAAAATCTAATTCTTAATTACATGAATAAATATATACACTAGCATACAATCTTCACATACAAAATGTTAAATCAATCACTTTCCATAGATTACATGTTTTCATATATGCTTGCAAAAAATCAAAATTTTCTATGATAACATATCTTTTCATGGGTATATGTAATTTACATAATTATATTGTTATATATAATACATGATGCATATGACTTGGTTTTTTAAGATAAGTTATTTTCATGCCTCATCTCTCATATCAAAATGGGGGCATACAGTAGGCTTGTTTCATAGATTCAAGCCATATTAATTTGAGCATTGGTGTTTGGGGGCATATTGTATGGTTTAGATGAGATATGTTGGATATATTGACACATATGTTATGCATATGTGGGGTGTTTTACATGATTATGAGGAATAATAAAATGTTATATGACATTCTAAGACATATTACATAGCAAATTTATTAGAGTGATTAGATTCTACATGTCAGATTGATCATATTTATCAAATTACTTTAGTCAGATCACACAAATTTATTAGATTATACGGGTCATATTGATAAGATTACATGGTTCAAATTGTGAAGGTTTATTATATTGATTAGATTGAGAATATTGACATATATATTATGGAATTTGATATCACTTTGAGGGACATATCTATCAGATTTGGGGCATGGATTTTTTCATGCAAATATTTATATAATTATGTGATGAGGATCAATGGTAATTCATAAGAACTTTGGGTCTAAAATATGTCTACAATGGTTGATTCAAAGTTTAAAATTTACATAGTTATACATTTCATATACAAGCTTAGTTCACGGATCCACCTTTTTTATATACAAACTTGTTTCGAGATTCCATCTTTACATATAAACCTATTCCAAGTTTCCAAATCTACAGATAGTACTTGGCACATAATTTTATTCTCTAGCCAATAAGGCAGTGAAACTAAGAGCACATTTTCCATATGGACTCAGTCATTTGAGATCCTTGACATCTCCACTCTAAAATATATGACCATATTCTTAGATCAGTAGAAGACTACATACCAATAGGTGTATTCATTCTTTGATTATTTTTATTTTTCATTTTGACTAAACTATTTTTTTTGGAATAGTAATCTATATGATTACATATGTCATTTCTTGAAATTACATATTATACATTATGAAACACTATGGGTAATGAAAATTCTAAGTTTTAAATCACCAATGCATGTTTGCATTCTCTTTTATCTCTAAACTCGTATTTAGCATTTCATTTAAATAATATGTTAAAGAGGGGAATTTATAGAGATTCAAAAAATTTACAAGCCTTTTTTATACAATGTGTTACATGTGAATAAATTCATATATGGACCCTCAATTAGGAATAGGTAACTTATTGGCACATTTATCTTGTCTTACAACTTCTTGTCTAATTCATTTGATTACATGGTATTTTTTTAGATTTCTTGATGTTTATTGAGTCTATCACAAGGATCATTCATCATGTTCTTTTATTATTGGATTTTTTGTGTATTTAGGAGAGTTTCAACAATCCTAAGCTATGTTAGTTACCGATAGTGTATGTCATTACCACCATCATCCTTGTGCATTTTTGGGTCTATTTTGAGTACCCCACCCTTTCAATTTTATTTATTTTATATTTTTTGGTCTTGTTGGGTTGGCTTATGTGATTCAATATTTACCTAAATCCAAGTTGATATAACCATACACATAAATCCCTCATGAGAATTTTAGGGACAAACATTCATTAGAATTCAAAGTAATATAAAGACAAAATAGACATTTAGCTTATTGTAATTATAGATATGAAGTTTTCTAAAGGATAAATCTAATTTCATGTTTGTACCAAATGAGGACCTAGAGTAAATTTAATCTAGATTTGAATTCACGTGTTTTGGCACATACAAAAATTAGTGGGGGATAGATGTATTGAATTTAAGGAGAAACATGTGCATCCCCTAATATCATGATACACAAATCACCAAGGTTAGGAAAATATATTTTATCATTAAAATAAAGGAGTCCACCCCTTCTATATAATAGCCTTCATATCTATGATCTTGACTATTATATTCAAAGGAAATATTGACCTTTAGGTAAAACTCATATGATGGTAATTGAATCAAAATATGTTTTTATAAAGTTGTCCATAAAGCTTCCATAGAATTTACATATCTTGTTTGATTAAGGTCATCTTCTACTTTGTCATTTTTTCCCTTTATTTATTTAGTGTCGAAGTCTTAAATTACTTGGAAACTCTAACCAATGCCTCTATTATGCCTTAAGGGTGGTTTGAGTGAAGATATACTTGATTCATAAATTATCATTCTTTAAATCAAATAGATTTCCTATAATGAAATGCCTCCAAATTTATAGTCCATGAATAATTTTTTGAAGTTACAAATCATGCGGTGAAAATTTTATCTCATACTACTTGATTTTATGTGATTCATAGGCCACTACTTGGCCATCCTACATCTATGGAGCTGAAAATTTTATCATTAAGGCCACAAAATATTAAAATAGGTGTAGTGGTCAACTTTTTCCTAAAGATACAAAAGGATTTTTCATAATTATATATTCAAAGGAACTTCTTATTCTTATTTTAAAAAGTCATGATTAGATTTAGTATCTTGGAAAAACCTTCCATAAACTTCCTATAATATATTTCCAAACCCATGAAGCTACAAACTTTATGCTCATTCCATGGAGAGGTTTAATCCATCATGTCTATTGTCTTGGTCGGATCAACTACAATACCTTCTATTGAGATGATGTCGAAAATATAATACTCTTTCTCTTAAAAAATAACACTTTGACAAATTTCCAAAGAGTTTGTGTTGACTTAAATGATGCAATATAAGATTCAGATGTTAAATGTGTTCTTATTTGATTTATAATAAATTAGGATGTCATATAATAACACTAATATAAATACATCAAAATAATCATTGATTATACTAATCGTCATGTTAACAAATGTTTTTGAAGCATTAGTAAGTCCAAAAATAAGCACGAAGAACTTGTAATTCCCATAGAAATTTATAAAAGTTTTTTTTAGAATATATTCCTCTTTGATTCTTAATTAATGATTAACCCATCTCAAATCTATCTTAGAAAAGACAAATGCCATTTGTATTTGATCAAAGATATCATTTATGTGTGGTAAAGGATATTTGCTCATTATAGTGGCTTCATTCACCATCATGTAATCTATGTGTAATCTAAAGGTGAAATCCTTTTTATTTACAAAAGCTATTGTTGCACCCCATGGAAATAATCTTGGGTGAATCAAACCCTTTGAAATCATATCCTTTAACTAATAATTAAACTCAAACAATTATATTTTTATCATTTATTAAGATGATTTTAATTTTAGTTTTGACACAAGTAAGATGTTGATAGAGAAATAAAATTCCTTTTTAGGTGGAAGTCTTGGAAATTATTCAGTAAAATTCCTCATCTATGTATATAGAGAATATAATACATCCCTTATTTTGAGGCATTTTCAAATACATGGCTAAAAAATTTCTTACACTAATGTCTTGCTTAAATCCTTGAAATAACATAGAGTTGTTATTATCATTGAGACATATGTTCATCTTGGTGAAACAATCAAATTGACTTCAATGCTTCCATAAATAGTCAACTCCTAGAATCACATTGTAAGACCCAAGTGGTACAACACATAAATTTATTATTGTTAGTAATCTAGGAAGCTCTAATTCAACCTTGATCAAACATTGGCCTAACTTTTATTTTACATGGTTGCATTATTGAACTGTCCAAAAAAAATTCATATGACTAAAATTTTTAGATATTTTCTTAATAACCTTAAAAGCTACAAAAAAAAATCAGTTTCTCCTATATTATTAATTATAGAAATATGAGAACTAAAAAAATTATCTGAATATTTTTTTAATGTCACCTAAAAATTGGCCTGATGGTTATATACTATTGCATGAATCCTCTATTGGCAGGTTTGATGTTGAATAAAAAATGGGGATGCTCTAAGCCTTGTCACATTTATCTTATTAGGATATTGGTTGGCTTAATGTTTATTAATATTTTGGACTAGTTATGATCAAGCCTATTAATCTTAGAGATATTTCACATCATAATAAGTAAATAAATAGACACAAATATTTAGGTATAACAATATACCACTATTATTGCATTATACTACACAAAGTTAGGGATTGAACAATACAATGACCTCTCACAATCTACACCAATCTAATCAAGGCCACACCAATACAATACAAGAGGGAGGGAGAGGATTACTTTTATAAATTATGAAAGGCCTCATAAATGCATGTGGTTATATTAATGTAGGTGGTTGCATTAATGCAAGTGGTGCATTAATTCCACTTTGGTATGTAACTTGGACTTTAGTACAAGTTACCATGAATTTAATGCAAGTTTTCAAGTCTAAATAGGATTAATCTATAAATAATAAAATAATAAATCCCAAGAAAATTACTTACTAAGTAAGATTAAGGTGTAATTAAAAATTAACACCAACATTTCCCCTTAAGTGTAACTAAGGGAGCATGTATAAAAATTAAGGCTAATCCTCTAAAATGGGTCTTAACACTAAGTCTAATGAGGTACCCATGTACAATGAACATAAAAGATTGCTCTAGAAAAGATATGCACCACAAGGATCTCACCTAGAAATAAATATAAAAACATAAAATAAATTCTAGAAATAATGAGATACACCTACAAGATTTCACAAAGAAAAATAGTACACAACACCCCCTTAATGCTAAATAAGACAAGGTGGATGAAAAATCCTAGAAAAATATGATGGTATGAAAATAAGACATACACCAGAAATATATTGTTGTTGATAATGATAAATATGTCACATGGATTCACAAAGAACAAAAAGGAATCAAATAGATGATAGGACACCAAAAATTACTCACCAAAAGGATTAGTTAATCTGTCAAAGAAGCCATCACAAGACCTAAAATTTATGCCAAGAAGGAGCATTTTTAGGTAGTATGAATGGTGTGTAGGGATGTGACTAAATAGTGGAAAAACCATGCTAGTAGAGTCCACATAAGGATTTTTTATGATGCCACCATAACTTATCATCAATCCATCCCAAATAAACATAGATGGTGGAAGAGGACACCTAAAATCAATTTGGTGTCATATGCATAGATGGTGTATGCAAGGAAATGACTTGATTAGATTTAGGAATCTCATGCCTAAGAGAATTTAATGATTCATTATGACTCTCATGCCTAATATAATAAATATAAAGTCTCTCATTCTTGAGTGAAGGGTAAAACCTCATAATCCTTACAAAAAAAAATCATATCTCACATGCTTGAGTGAAGGGTTAGGGCTCTCATTCCTAATAAAATCAGAAGATAAATCAGGATGTTCAAGCTTAAGTACAACATCTGATAAATGCCCAAATATAAATAACTACGTCACTCAATGTATTTTGGAAGTCTAGAGAGAAAGAAATATGGTACATATTTTCTACAAAATGGTCCCAAAAAATAATTGGAAACATTTTCTTGACTACCATGGTGAGCAATCTGGTGAACAAGATGAATAGGTGATGTAATGCCCTATTTCTAATTTATAATACCTTGGTTAGAGTAATCCATGGTGTAGGTAATACAGGAACCAAAACTAATAGTGTGCTTCTCAAATGAGGCAAGCACATCTAAATTATGATTATCAAAAGTGTGGGTTATGACAAAAGAAACTACAGGTGTAGTGGGTTCATACTATGACTCAAGTTATAGTAGATCACAATCCCAAAGCATATAATGGATAGGTGTTAGATTTAGAAGTAGGTACTAAATGTGGACCAATTGTGGCAATTGTGGGTTCCACATGATCATAATTTTATTACAAGATTGAAATATTGACTTAAAATTTTGTAAACACATAAATTAATATTTAAGCTAAAATCGTGCACTTGTGACCACTCCTTTACAAACTTAGATGTAGACCTATCTTAGGGCCCCATTTGATCACTTTAAAACACCTTGTGTATGGAAAACTAACTCTTCTAAGCTAATAAATGACCCCCTAAGTGTACTCATTCATATTCCTATGAATAATGGGCATAATTTAGGCCTTGCCTAACACTCAACATGAACAAATCACCCCTTAGACTCCAACTCCCTGGGAAACTATAGCACATCGATCTAGTGTTCATTCCCCATCTCCTATCCTTTCACAAAATAATGGATAATTTAAAAAATCAAAAGCTATGGAAAGACTGGCATATGTCTCTAGTGAAACCCATTCAAGGGAATTTCAAGGATATGAATATATAAACACATTTCAAACCATTTTTCAAAGAAAAGGCTTACACATTAAAAAACTAGAGTGATAATTGCACATTGATAACAAAGCACCCATTTCTCCCAATTTTCATTTCATACATCCCTAGTAGCCCATAACTCAAGTTTGAATATATTTTCTAGTTCACAAGTCATGGTTAATGCACTTAGTCACATTAGTATTACACCAACATATAACATATTGCACTAGTTATACACACACCACTATAACATAGGAGAACTACATGAAGTTTGATCCCTCTTAAGAGTATTGGTATGTAGGCAACTCTCAACACATGTGGTGTTGAGTTATTACCCAAATTCAACCATTGAACAATTTTCTTCCATTGATTTGCATTGTTATTTATATGTTAAAGAGCTAGAGGTTTTAAGGAAAATCAGCCACACAATTATCTCCATAAGTGATTGAAAATTTTTGCACCAGATACATGCTCTACATATGAATAATAGAGAACCTATAATCCCTCATTTCCTCATTGCAAGTGGATATGAGTTCCACCCCTCTAGTTTCCAACCCAGGGCACTATTATCCAAGCCTATATCCAACCATTGATTCCTATTTCTAGTCACTAGATTCCCCTATACATCAAGTCTCAATCTTTGATACATATGACAACACTATTTTATAACTAATCCATTGCTATATTTTACACATTACTATTTTTAGTAAGTTCCTAGAATGGCATAGTTTTAAATTAATGAATGCTTGATAATACTATATTATTCCTATTGGCCATTTTGGCCCACATACCAATACCAAGTTTCTATCTATTTTAAACAGATGAGCAAGGTCCCAATTGTTGAGTGACTCAAGTGGCTTAGAATCAGGCTCAACATTGTAAGTGGAGGGATTCAAGAAAGTTTTATGGTGTTGAACAGTTGCAAGAACAGGTCCAAAAAAAGCCTAAGTTTACACTTAGCCAAATATTTCAACTTTTGGCCAAGTGTTAGAGCATTCATATTTCCCTTGGAGAAATTATTCAACACAAAGCTTGCAACAAAAGTACAATGCATAATTTATTTTAGGACATTTATTTTAGGTTTTTTGGCTAAGTATCAAGAATTTTTTGACATTTTGTCCAAAATAAAACACCTGAAGGGTATTTTCTTTGAGGAAAGTCCTAGATAGAAGTTCCTAAAGGTATCTTTCAGAGAAATTGGTCTAAAACACTTTTATTGAAGGATCATTCTTTGACAAAGTGGACCATACAAAAATCCCAAAGGGTATTTTTCATGTTAAGTGTCAGATTTCTTTTGGTAAAGTTGTTCACATAATTTTCTTGAAGGCATAATTCTTTGGCAGAAAATGTTTGACAAAAGCTATGAAGGTAGGTTTCTTTCAGACAAATTGCTCGAAACACAAAGGCCGTAGAAATAATTTTAAAACAAAAATATTGAAGGGTCAATTTCTTGAGGAAGTGTCCCAAACAAAAATTTTGAAGGGTATTTTTCTCAGGAAAGTGTCCTATACAATTCCCCTGAAGGGTCACTCATTTTAGGAAAGCACCCAATGCGAAAGTTCTGAAGGGTCACTTTTCAGACAAAGTATCTTAGACATTTTTTTTGAAGGGTCATTTTTCAACCAAAAATCCCAGAGATAAAGGTTCAGTCAAAAGGTACAAGGGCACAAATTCTTTTAGGAAAATTATATGGGAAAATTTTCTTGAAGGCATGAATTCTTTCAGAGAATTTGTTTTGAGGTAAAAGACTAAGTACAATTTCTTTTAAAAAAATTATTTGAGATAGATATCTCAAAGACATGAATTCTATCAAACATTTTGTCTGCATAAAATTGTCCAAAGCAAAGATAAGGCAGACTTAATTCTTTAGGGAAATTGTCCCATGACAATTTCCCCAAAGACCTCATTTATTTTAGATGTTTTATTTGATACATAAAGCCTAAAGATAAAGTTATACAAAAGGTACAAGGAAAATATTTCAAGGAAAATGTATGAAACCAAAGGATCCTCTTCAAAATACTAAGTCATTTTAGTCAAACAAATTATTCAATACAAAAGGTCCAATAAAAATAGCCCCATGCAAAAGTCCCAAATAAGTAAATCCTTTCAAGGAAATTGTTCTGCAATAATTTCTTCAAAGACATAATTACATCGGCTAATTTATTTCAGCAAAGCTGATCTAGTAGGGTGGTGACAGTTGTGCAAATGTTAAAATTAAGCTTAGTAGTCATTCATTGGAACCCAAAGATTGATAGTCTCGTAGATGTCATTGATGATCTCATGGACATCAATTGATGGGTGCATAGGCATCAAATTCAATCCATGGAAAATGACCATTGAAGTTAAAATATCTCAATACATTTATGCAAATGTCAAAATTTGAGCTCATGAAATAGCCATTTACATTAAAAAATCATCAAAGGGGTCCTCGACTGAGTGTAGGCTTGACAAGTGTCCAAATATCAAGTGCCCAGATCAAATCTAATAGTGATTCGGTAAAGACAAGATAATAGGCCCAAATAGTTTAATGGCTTGCATTCGATCATGGATTCAAGATCAATGTCACATGAATAAGTCAAAGAGCCATTGAAATTTGAGTGCAAAGGTGTGATCAACAATTGGCACAAGTGCATGAGTCCTGACAGAGGATCTATGGATCATGTTCATTTACATCAGGTAGATATATAGATTGAGATGAGTCAAGGGGTCAATGATTCAAGTCAATTTTTGACAGTAAATTAATGAAGGCAAGCTCGAATGACTTAGATAGAGGTCAAAGGGTCAGTTCTCAACTAAGGTGAGCAAGTATGAATGGAATTAAGCTTGAGTACAATCCAGAATAGGCCAAAATAAAATATTTTGGGATCAAATGATGCCATTAAGACTCTATAAGGGTATATAAATGAGATATGGTAGGGGCTTCTCATCCTTCAAACATAGTCATGACTTGATAAACCATCACTCAAAGTATAGATGGTCTAGCTCTGTCACTTTCAAGATATGAGGATCTGCTCTTCATGATGAGTAATAAGTGTCAAATGGCATGGAAAATGAAGGTAGACATGCTTATTTCAATAGCTTTGTTTCAAACTCTAGCAACATGAAAGTGACCCTTCTCCACTCTTGCATGCCATGACAAACTAGTAAGGAGTAGTTAACAACAAGACAAAAATATAAAAAATAGATTTGATTATTATAACTACATTGATTCTAGAGCTTAGATAAAAATAAATTGATCATGTTATTTTATCCACCATGGAACATCACTAATATAAAAATGCAATGATGCAATAGACTAGAGTGACCTGGATCAATCAGGAAGTTGGAATGAGCTTAATTTGTAGAGGTAGTTGTAACAACTTTCAAATGGATTTGAGCTCATTTGATTCCCTTTTGAGTGCCAAAATTCCCTCTCTCTTTCTTACTTTCTTCTATAAATATAACTTCTAGCTACTATTTTACATCCCTCATGCTGGTATGACTAGATTGTACCAGAATTGTATTTGACACCTCTTGGAGTAGTGAATAGAGTATTTTTCAATCATTTCCTAATCTTTATCTAGTGTTTTGTGTTTGTTTAATATTAAAATTTGATTATTATCTTCCTTTTTCATCTCCAAGCTCAACCTAAGTGCTAAAAAATATCTTTTTAGGTCATATAATGTGTCTTAACATTAATCTCTCAATAATATAGTGGATAGCCAAATTTAAGTGTCATTAACTAGACCTTATTTTCATTGCTCCCTAGTTTGAGTCTATCAAACTGATCTCTATATGAAATATTGTTGCATAAAAAATATATTAAGCATTTCATTAACTTCTTTCATAGTCCATTAGTGTGATAAATAATCTGAGTTCAAGAGTGGATCTAACAAATTCTTGGTGCATCGCCACATATTAGAATAGGTTTTACCTTATACAAAATTTATTTAATATTTTCATCCCAACCAATTTTAGGTTTTAAAAATAAAGGTCCAAATCATAAAATATGATGAGCTAGCCTCATAAAAATTCCGAGAGGCATGGTCTATGCATAGGCATCCCATAACCTTAGATCATTCCCATGTTAATCCAAGTATGGGTCAGACTTGAACAAATCTGATCTCTATTGGGTTGTATTTGGATAGATAAAAATTTCCTCTAATTTTATTGAGCATTTTATCATTTAAGATTTTATTATCCCAAATTTTATAAAACGTATTGGTGAACCCTTTATTGTTCGAATGTTGATAAACCCTACCCATAGATGTTATTAGGGTTTGTATCCTTATTATTATTATTCCCACTTATTTTTGTAGTATATTTAGATTTGTTAAATTCTATAATACTTGAAATAGTCCATCATTTTAGTTTTAAAAATATACAAGTTTAGACAATTATTTTTTCCTACTTTAGCCACAACATTACACCAAGTTGTTCCCAAGTTAAATATTTTCAAATTCTAGTTAATTAATCAATAATGGTAGAACAAGGCAATAGATTTGATGACATATATAATAAATAGTTACAAGTTTTTTCTTAAATAATAAGGATTTTCAAGATGATTTTATCAAAATTATTAGAGATGAACTTAATAAATCATATGAAGGACAATTATCTAATACTTCTAAGCCTACTACTCCATTAGATACAACTTTTGTACCACCCATCACAATGGGGGAAAATTAGGGGCTTTAACACATTATTATGACAATTCCTAATCCATTATTAGGAACACAAACATTGGTTAGCACACATTCCTCTTCTCCTAATTTAAAATCCCTTAGGCATGAGATTCATTCTCTGCAAACTAAGGTGTTGAATTTGGAGCAAGGTGATTCCAAACCTAATCAGACACTAAATTATCATGTTTTATTACACACTCCATTTAAAACACATATAATAGTATATCCTCTACCTACATAGTTTGTCTCACCCAATCTTACACTATATTATGGAAAGGGTGACCCCGAACAACATCTAAAAAAATTTCATGCAACATGTTTTGACTATGTGTCCCAATGATACATTATTGACTAAGTTATTCCTGATAAGTCTCAATGACTATGAATTACAATGTTTTATGATTTACCACACCAATTGATACATTCATCTAGTCTATTGGCTGATATATTTATAGTACATATTTCAATCAACATCAGTGAGAAGGTTACATATGTTTAGATTGCTCTACTCAAACATAAATGTAATGAGACTATCAAAGAATATGTTTTAAAATACAAGACCATGTTGTACAAAATGACAAATCCAATGGTGGATAAAGAATAATAGGACCTCTTTAAGAAATTTTTTCTTTCATCCTTGCATGAATCCATTATGTTTAATAAGTTTATATCATTCATAGATTTGTGCCATACAATATAGGAAAGAGAAGGTAAGTAATTTTTAAATGAACAAGATTAAGTATACAACCAATGTATATGCTAATAGAAATAATTAAATAAAACCACCATACAAGGTAAGTCTAGTTGATAATAAGAATTATCAGATAGTAATAGCCTATCTAGTTTCAAAGCCTACTCCATGTATTATCTTATTAGCTCCTTTAAGGAGATAGTTTATTAATCTACTAGAAGATCCATATAAGTTTCTTAAAACACTATTGGAATGTAATTTCACATCTCTCCCTCCCATTAAAAATGTTGATGTGAATTGGCCTCTTCTTTAAGGTTTTGACCAAAATACCTTTTTCGATTATCACAAATCACCAGGCCATACTACTAATAGATGCATCATTTTGAGACACAAGATTAATGATTTGATAGATGCAAACATCATTAATGTGGGCACACCAATAGAAATTACAACATTAAATCCAAGTGAAATGAAAACAATGAGAATATTCAGTGATATTTTATATAAACACATAGCTAATGAGACATCAAGCATGCACTATGCATATAATGCACACCCTCCACTAGTTTCTTACCATTACCATGTAAAGGAAAAACATAATTTATGATATCATAGGTGTTTCTCATACTTTAGTGACATATATGACACTCATCACTTACACTCTTTGTTTATTCTATCTCACAGTAATCACCAACCTATTCAAAGTATTATGATTGATAATGATTAAAGTGTGAATATGTGTACAAAAACTCTTCTTTATCATCTCAAATATATAGATCATGATAAGATCCCCACCTTCATGTTCATAAAAGGATTCAATGGTCACATTTATAGCTCCATCCATGAGATTACATTACCATTATAGGTTAATCCTGCACATGTGGCCAACAGATTCATAGTAGTACCTAGTGTAAGGGTATTTTATATATTATTTGGATTCCCTTGGATTCAATAGATTCATGCACTTCCTTCCATAGTCCATAGATTCTTGAAATACACATATGATAATGATTTAATTATATTTTTGATTATCCCTTATGAGTACCCTTTATCATAGACACATTTGGTTACCACACAACAACCTTAAACTGAGCCACCTAAAAAGCTACAACCTACTCAAATATTTTTATAGTAGAGATATACACTTCCAAGGAGGCATATTCTAGAGAGACCCCTTCAACAGAGATATGTCATAGATTATAGAGAACCACTCTATACTTATACATTTCTTTTATTGATATTACAAAACATTAAGGGTAAATCACATAAGACAAATCAAAAGATTCACATACTTCAAGATGGGTTGCAAAGTTCCCCATAGTTAATCACAATCAAATATAGAAACAATATGTTATAGATTATCAGTAAAATAATGATAGTTATAACATGATTAGTATTCCATATTCAAAATTTCCATTGAGATTAGTCCAATCACTGCAACATAACCCTTTCCCCTCATAAAAGGTTACCATTCCTTTTCATGACACTGGGCCTATTGATTGTGAGTCCCTTGTAGGACTCATTTATTAATATCTCTTTCTTCATTTTGTACATATTATTGACATATATATGTTTCAAAAATATAAAAATAGTAAAATATTCTAAAAAATAAAAAAATTAAGACCTATGTATGCTTATATGTACTTTATCAAACATCAGTTCAATTGTGCATAATATTCTATATATATTTTAGCTAGTTTTATATCATACATGCTTCAAAAGTATACATGAGTGATTGTAAATTACATAGAATATTAGTCCTATATTTAATTATAGGTACTTTAAATGTTACATACTCAAAAACTACATGTAGATAAGAGCATTAAGGTGGATAGAAGCGTACTTCTATAGTGTCCCTCACTCCGCTACCATCCTAGTGAATTCAAACTATCACCACTTATTTCTAGACCACACACAAGATTTCTCTAGTATGTACATTCATAAGTTATCTCACTGGGGTCATGGTATACATAGGTCTTATCCTTCTTTACCCACATTATCTTACTCATAACTCAGATATTTATATAGAATTACATCTTTTGATATTTCTCAATCATTAACATTGTGATATACTATTGTCTATATTAGTTACTGAATGTGTTCATGTTACAACTTAGCTCTTGTTAATCAAATTCTATAATCATGCATGTTTTTCATATTACTTTCCTAATTTAATCTATTGTATGCATTCTTTATTTTATTGAAGGGCATTTGAATATGTCATTTTTGAGTGGTTCTAAGACTCCATGTATTTTATTTTATGCATGTGAAGACATTTGAACATGTATTTGCATGTGTATTCTATGTGTGTGGACATTTGAACATGTCCTTCTATGTGGATCTAAGCCTCTATCATTTCCTTCTATGCATATGAGGGAATTTAAACATGTCCTTGTATGTCCTTTATATTTGAGTGGGTGACATTTGAACATGTCCATTGTATGCTACCCCTTGGCCTTATATTATGTGTTTTGTGTATTGTGCATGTAATATTTGATTGTATGTATCATGGCCAGGACACCTTGCTTGCTTCTTTGCTTATATTTTGATGCCATGATTGAAATCATGCATCCATACAACCCTTATAATGCCATGATGTATATCATTAATTCCTCCCTGAGTAGTTATTTTTAGCATTACATACTTAGTTGATCATTTATCTACGTGCATAAATGCTAACCTCTATCTGAGACCATGAATGTCACATTATTACCATTTTTATGAATAATTCTTCCTCCATGCATGTCACATTATTACCATTATTGGTTTTTCTATATGATGATGCCATGTTAATCCATGTTATCACTACTAATCATATTAAAATATTTTTTTCATAACAATCTCTCACATTACTTCTTTCAAGTTAAGTTCTTATGCAGGCTCAACAACTGACCTCAAAAGAGGGGGCATTTATAGAGGTTTGTCCAAGAGACTAAAACTCATAGATCAATACACAAACATGCTTTAATAGTGATTATTTAGCTTACATAGTTTCAATCTCAAAAAGTACACATAAAGTCACTTTAGATAAGAGTGCCACATTGGATAATAAATCATTGATCTAGTATCCTTCCTAGCATTGTTGTCCAAATGCCTAAAAAACATGCTTTTATATAATTTCTCAAAACCGTAGTTTACTCATAATAGTATTTAGTAGTTTCACAGTCCCAATTTCTAGAATTACTTAGTTTTATCTTAGATTTTCTCAATTTGGGGGCAATCATGCATGACATGTTGTTTCAAGTTAGCACATAGGTTTTCTTAGAATCACAGTTACTTAGCTTAGCCTTAAAATCTATATGTACCAGTTATTAGTTGGGGGCATGTACATGACATATTTCTTCCTCATTACTTAGTTTTACACGAGTCTTGTAAATGGAATGGAAAATTCATGTCATTCTTCGTGTTGCATACACTAGATATGAATTGTACTTAACATTTGCACTAGTTTGCACTAATTTTGTGCTAGGTTTTCACCATAATTAAACCTTGTTCCATCTATAGTGGTTGGTTCACTATTTGCACCAACATCTATACCAGTTTTGACACAAGAACTATCTATTAGGATTCATTTAGTGATTTTAAATCACTTCACTAATTTAGGTAGGCAACGATGGAGTCAAGAATGCCTTGAGTTATTAAGCACACTCACTCATTTATGAGGATTGGGGCATGTAAAGTCTAATTTAAGCTATTCAATGTTAATGAAACTTTAAGGGTACAACCCATTATAGTCATTAGTTTTTACACCAAGAAATCACAACGGTTCACATACCCAATCAAGTGTATTCATTCCTTGTCACTCCCTCATTTTTTCTCTTTCACTTTTTGATATTCATCTTAACTGAAGACTGATATTCCATATTTTTTATTATAGGTTTAGTGTGGATCATAGTTCAATATTATGGCCTACATCTAGGATTCCTCTTCATAGGTAAGTTCAGGTACACATTCTTTTCTTTTTACTCTAATAATTTAACTTTACTACATTACTAGAATAAAATGGGGCTAAATGTAGACATATAAATTAAAATTTAATCTAAAAACATGCACATGTGACCACTCTTTTACACACTTAGCTCTAGACCTCTCTTAAGGCCCCATTTGATCACTTTCAAACACTTTACACATGGAAGACTCACTCTTCTAAGTTGATAAATGACCCTTGAGTGTACTCCTCCCTATTTTTATCAGCCTTAGGCATATTTTAGGCCCTTCCTAACAATCAACATGATTAAATCACTCATTTGAATATAGTGCCCTGGGGTACTATGTCACACCACTCTAGTGATTGTGCCCCCTCTCCTTTTCTCCCACCAAATAATGACTAGTTTGAAAAATTAAAAGATATGGAAAGGTCAGCCTATGTCCCTATTGAGCCCCATTCAAATGAATTTCAAGGATATGACTATATAAATGCATTTCAAACCATTTTTTAGAGAATAGGCTTACACATCAAAAAACACCAGAATCATAATTACACATTGATAAAAAAATCACCCATTTCTCCCAATTATGATTACATAAATCCCTAATAGCCTAGAGCTCAAATCTAAATACATTTTCCAAGTCATAAGTCACATTTAAGGCACTTAATCACATCATTATTTCACTAAAATATAGCATATTTCACTAGTTATTCACACACCACCATAACATTGTAGAACTACATAAAGTTTGATCCCTCTTCAGAGTATTGGTATGTAGGCAACGCTCAACACATGTGGTGTTGAGGTCTAGCCCAACTTCAACCACTAACCCATTCTCCCCCATTTATTTTAATTGGTATTCACATGTCAAACTGATAGGGTTTTAAAGTAAAATTAATCACATAATGGTGTCTAAAAATGATTACAAGTTCCTACACCAGATAGAGGCTCTACAAACAAAGATAGAGAGCCTAGAAACCTTGATTTCCTCACTATAAGTAGACATAAGTGCTACCATAGTGGATAGGAGTGATACCCCTCTAGTTTATATCCTAGGGTGATGTTATCCATGCCTAGATCTAGACTTTTTTGATTCCTATTTCTAGTCAACACATCCTCCTACACAATAAGTCTCAATCTTTGATTCATTTGACAACACTATTTTCCAACTAAGTATGTTTTATCTATTATGCTTTGCTATTTTTAGTATGTTCCCAAAATGGCATAGTTTAAAAGTAGTGATTGATTTATATTTTTATAGTATTCCATCTAATTTTACACAACAGTCTATATTTTAGGATCTTATTAACCCAAATTTGATAAAACAAAAGTACAAATGAGTGACTTATGTTTCACAAGTTTCATGAGGAGCATGTTTTGTGTTGTGAAGTCCCTATTTTCCTCTACAAATTGAACAATATTATACTAAATTAAAGTGACTTCAGATAATAAAGGGTCCTTGAAAGAGTCTCTAGATAATAAATCAAGGCTTTAATAAATGGGCCTTGAAGGAGACACTGCACAAATCATAAGTGTGCCAAAATGTAATTTTTTAAACACAAGGACAATTTATAAACTATAAGTGCACCAAGATAGGAACAAGGAACAATCCTCATGATTGTTATAATCAAGTGTTTACCCCCGAAAAATAGTTTTTATCACTTTATAATCAATAAAATGATAGAATAATTCCTCTTTAATGCTTATAATGATGTAATTTACAAAAAAAGACCTCTCAAAATATGACAAAAAATTATAATTTAAAGGTAGTATAAAATAATTGAATATAATACACTAAATAGGTTAGAAACAACTTCATAGTGTAATAATAATCACCTCATAACTCTAAGTGACACTCAAGTTATCAGTAAAATAACACAAGGATGTCTGGAAAAACTCTCAACAAAGGGGGGGCTACAAAAATGTGAAAATGCATGTATGAATGTTGAAGTCACCAAGTGGACATGATGATGTGGTATAAATCACCAAATTAGAAGAAGAAAAAAAGTTTTTTTGTGAGAGGTTCTAACCTTTTATAAAATTGGGCCCCATCTGCCACACTTCATCAATTGAAATAGCCCTCTTACAAATCTTTGTATTTCAAAATTTTAATATAGGGGTTTGAACACTTGGCATCACTATATAATCTAATTATTTAAAAAAAATAAAGCTATCCAACTTGCCCAAAACACATTAAATTTTTTTTTAGTAAAATATAGTTTTGTCTAATAAACAAAAAATAAATTTAAAAAAAATGATTGGTCAATAATGGCAGTCTAGTTAGTTGGGGCAGCCAGGGAGTGAAGGTTTTTAAATTGAACTACAATACTTATTTACAATGTTAAAATATTCATACAGAGCCATTGTTAATTAAAATGACAATGTAAATTGGTTATCAAATTTAATGTTTTAGCTTTGTTGAAAAATGCAGGGGTGTTAAGGCTAAATGAAGGCTAAACTAGGTGGTATAGGTCATTAGAAGGGTGACTAAGGATGGATGGGAAGAGAGTGGATGTAGTGGATAGGATGGATGTTGAAGTTACAAGGGTTGAGTAGAAAGGATGAAAGGGAGTAGGAAAAGCGGTGGATGGTCAGGTGGTGGGGTAGTGTTAAAGGGCAATGTATGGGAGAACAAACTATGGTTGGGTGGCATTATCATGTGGATTTCCAATCGGTGGTGGAGCATATTTATTAGGGGCAAACCATAGGTTGAAAGGTGCTATCAAGCCTTTGGCATTTTAAAAGACTTTTTTATTTGTTTTTTAATATATATATATATATATATATACATGTATATATATATATATACATGTATATATATATATATATACATGTATATATATATATATACATGTATATATATATATATATACATGTATATATATATATACATGTATATATATATACATGTATATATATATATATACATGTATATATATATATATACATGTATATATATATATACATGTATATATATATATATATCTATATATATACATGTATATATATATATATATACATATATATATACATGTATATATATATATATACATGTATATATATATATATACATGTATATATATATATATATATATATATATATATATATATATATATATACATGTATATATATATATACACACACACACACACACACACACACACACACACACACACACACACACACACACACACACACACACACACACACACACACACACACACATATATATATATGTATGTATGTATGTATGTATGTATGTATACATACATACATATACTAATATTTTTTTATTTTTTTTAACTATAAAAAATATTAAAAATAATATATACAAAAAACAACCCCACCTCATGTTTTTTTCTTTCTGTTGTTAAGGTTAAATAAAAAAAATCTTTTTGAAAAAAACTATAAGAAAAAAATTATTAAAAATCCCCCAATTTTTTTTAAAAATCAATCTTTTTTTGTTAGGAATAAATACAAAAATTGATACAAAACAATTTCATAGAATCACAATAATAATAGATATAAATAGAGATGCAGAAAGAACAAAAATAAACATGCAAAATAAGAAGACTAGATTTAGCATGGTTCACCCAATGTGGGCTACATCCACCAAGAAAAACTTGCTTAGATTTTATTACAAGCCAGAGAGTACAAACCACTCTTAAATCAGTCTTCTCATTATTACAATGCACAAATATTATTTGGACTTGCACTCAAT
The DNA here is from genome assembly GCA_037957365.1 of Torreya grandis. Lineage (NCBI taxonomy): Eukaryota > Viridiplantae > Streptophyta > Pinopsida > Cupressales > Taxaceae > Torreya > Torreya grandis. The sequence continues at coordinate 358,398 of JARHVA010000580.1, read as the reverse complement.
AAACCCTCCTAAATTCACACTTGAATTTACACACTCAGTTCTTCCTTCTAAAACCCTAGTTCTCATGATGTATTACATACAAAATATCCATCAATACATAATATATCAACAAAGTGGTATTATAAAATAATGGGTACCAAAACCATGGGCAGAATCAACCCAAAATGGTTTCCCATTAAAAGGGGTCTAGAATACATATAGAGTGTACAATACATTTAAAATGTTCAGTATTTGAAAATACATTGTAATTTAAAAATAGGCTCCTCCACAACACAACAATATCCCACTTGGAGATAGATTTCCTCTAAGCAAGCTTCTCAACCCTTCACTATCAACTGTAAAGACCAATCGAAACTGAACATAGCTTCAATTTCTCCCTTGTGACCACCTTGGTCATCATGTCTTCAAGATTCTAACTGGTATGAATCTTCTCCAACTTCAACTTCTCTTCCTCCAAAGTTGGCCTAATGAAATGGTACCTTAACTATATATGCTTCATATTAGAGTAAAAAGCAGAGTTCTTTGCTAGATGTATAACAATCTGACTATCACTATATAGCTTCCCTTCCTCCTGCTTATGCCCCAACTCTTTAAACAATTATTGTAACTAAATAATTTATTTTATTGCCTTTATGGAAGCAACATACTCAGCCTCTATGGTTGACAAAGCCACAAGTTTCTATAGTCATGAAATCTAGCTCACCACTGTGTTACCTACAGTAAATACATATCCTATTGTACTCCTGCTATCTAAATATCTAGTCGTGTTAGTATCTACATAACCATGAAAAGTAGTGTCTAATCCACCATATATTAAAACTATCCCCATAATCCCTCTTAAATATCTAAAGATCCACTTCACTACCTTCTAGTGTTCTCTACTTGGATCACTCATGTACTTACTTACCGCTCCCACTGCATGGGTAATATCTGGCCTAGTGCACAATAAGACATACATCACACTACCAATAGATAATGAGTATGGTACATGTGACATCTAGATTCTCTTCTCCTTTATCTTGGGGCAATGCTCCTTTGATAACTTGAAATGACCTGCCAAAGGAGTCCCAACTGATTTAGCATCTTGCATACTAAACCTCTCCAAGACCTTTTTGATGTACTCTTCCTAGGATAAATTTAGATTTCATTCCTTCTTATCCTAATTTATACTCATACCAAGGATTTTTTTGCTACTCTCAAATCCTTCATAACAAAGGAACTACTAAGTTGTTCCTTGAGTACCTTTATTTCTTGCACATTCTTACCTATAACTAACATGTCATCCACATACAGACAAAGGATAATGTAATCACCATCATCAAATTTCTTAATATACATGCAATGGTCTAAATGACACCTGGTGTATCCCTGTTCCATCATAAAATTATCAAATTTCATGTACCACTATCATGGAGTTTGTTTCAGGCCATACAAGCTCTTCTTCAATTTGCACACCATGTTCTTCTTCCCTGTGGCCTCATATCCCTATGGATACTCCATATACAAGTCCTCTTCCAAATCATCATGAAGGAATGTAGTCTTCACATCTAGCTACTCTAAGTGTAAGTCTTTTGTTGCCACTATCCCAAGAATAGTCCTAATAGAAGTCATCTTTACCACTGGAGAAAAAATCTCATCAAAATCAATTCCCTTCTTCTGTGTAAACCCTTTACCACCAACTGGGCCTTATACTTTTTTTACCTCCATAATCTTCTTTAAATCTATAAACCCACTTATTCTACAATACTCTCTTACCTTTAGGTGGGGTTACCAAATCCCAATTTTGATTTTCCATGAGAGACTGACGCTCCTCATCCATAACTTACTCCCACTTCTTCTTGACATCTACCTACATTACTTCTTCAAATCACTCTAGCTCTCCATTTTTAGTGATTAATATATAATTAAGATATGGAGGAAAAAAATTAGGTTCCCTTCTTACCCTAGAAGACCTTCTCACCATAGGAGTTTGGGGTTCTTGTGGAGTAGGTGCCTGAACTAGTTGCTTGGACACGTTATCATCTGCATTGTCTTCTTGTGTACTCTTTTTTGGAATCCTCTTTTTGATCCTGTAATTACTATTTATACATGAATTTTTCATTAAAGACAACATCCCTAGACCTAAATATTTTTTTGTCCTTAAGACTCCAATTCTAGAAACCAAAGTCATCCTTACCATAACCAATAAAGGTGCATTTTTTATAATTGGCCTCTAACTTGGTCCTATCATCCTTATCAATATGAATGAAGTCTTCACATCCAAATATTCTAAGAAATTAATAATAAATATTCTTACCAAACCAATCTTCCTCAGGTATGCCTCCATCTAAAGTAGATGAAGGACCTCTATTTATTAGATATACTATCGTGTTTACTACTTCTGCCCAAAATTGAAGAGGTAGTCCCACATGCAACCTCATGCTCCTAGCACACTCCATAATAGTCATGTTCATCCTTTATGACACTCCATTCTACTATGGATTTCTTAAAACCCTCCTCTATTTATGAATTTCATTCCTTGAATAGTAATCAAAAAATGCAATACTGTAATATTCCCCACCATTATCTGACCTGAGACATTTTAACTTGAAACCTATTTCATTCTCAACCAAGGCTTTCCATTTTTTAAATGTATAAAACACATCATATTTTATTCTAATGCCATACACCCAAACTTTCCTAGTTACATCATCAATAAAAGTAACATAATAAGATGACCCACTAATAGAATATACCTAAGTCAACCCCCATACATCTGAATGAACTAGCTCTAACTTATTCTCCTTCCTCGTAGGTCCAACTTTGAAAAACTTTACCTTTTTATATTTTTTGTACACACAATCTTCATAGAAATCTAAATTAGATCCTTTCAATCTAGGCAACTGATCCTTTAAAATTTGCACACCCTTTTGGCTCATGTGATGGAGCCTATTGTGCCACAAAGTTACATCTACGTCTACAGCAACTAAATTACAATAATCAGCACTACTTGATAAATATAGGGTACCAACCTTCTTACCTTTTACTACCACAAGAGCACCCTTGGTCACCTTCCAAGAATCTACTATAAATGTCACCATACAACCTTCACTACCTAACTGTCCTATGAATACCAAATTCCATCTCAACTTAGGCACATGCCTGACATCCTTCAGTAGCCAAGTGTTCCCATTTTGCATCTTGATATTAACACTTCCTTTTCCTACTATGTTGCAAGGCTCATCATCACCAAGGTAAACATGTCCAAAATCCCCTTGAACATAATCAATAAAATAATGCCTATATGGTGTAGCATGAAAATAATCCCCTAAATCTAAAACCCAAGACTCATCAATATTGTCAATAGAGAGAATTAATGCATCTTGACAAATATTACATGTTTCCACATTCACCTCCTTTGTGTCTTCCTAATTTTTGTTCTTGTTCTGAAGAGATGAACAATCCTTGTTTGCATGCCCAGTCTTTCCATAGTGCTAGCATACCATCTTGACCCTTGATTTTGACCTTCTAGGACCATTTAACTTTCCATGCTTTCTTTTTCTTCTAAAATTTTATCTCCCTCTACTCTCTACCACCAAAGCATCACCTAAAGTAGAAGTCTTCCTAGATATTTTTCAACTTGGCATTATTAGAGATAGAGTTGCTCATAGCCATTACCAAGCTATTTCAACTCTCTAGTAAGGAATAAAAAATAAGCAAATCCCTAACTTCATCATCAAAATCTATTTTCATAGATTTCAACATACTCACAACTATATTAAATTCATTTAGATGATTAACAACTGAACCATTTTCAGACATCTTCATACTAAATAACCTTTTCATTAAAAATATTTTATTAGAAGTAGAGAGTTTCTCATATAAATTATATAATGAATTTATGAGACCTTCTATGGTCTTCTCCTATGATATATTAAACATGACCAAAGATGTAAGGCATAACCTGATGGCCCCAAGTGCTTTCTTGTCAAGCAACTCCCAAGCCTCATCTATCATACTCACTGGTTTCTTTACTTTTCCTCCAAGTGGAGCATGAAGGTCCTTCTGATAGAGATAATTCTCCATTTGAATCTTCCATAGACCAAAGTTATATTCATTAAAATTTTCAACCTTTGATCTATGACCATCAGCCAAAGCTCCCACTTAAACTAATAACCCTTCCTATGATTCAACACTTCAGCAAATACAACTTGAAGCTCTGATACCAATTGTTAAGAATAAGTACAAAAATTGATGTGAAATAATTTCATAAAATCATAATCATAATAGATATAAATAGAGATATTGAAAGAACAAAAAATAAACATGCAAAATAAGAGGACTATATTTAACATGGTTCACTCAATGTGGGCTACATCCACCAAGAAACACTTGCTCAAATTTTATTACAAGCCATGAGAGTACAAACCACTCTCAGATTAGTCTTCTCACAATTACGATACACAAATATTGTTTGGAGATGTGTTCAATAAACCCTCCTAAATTCACACCTACATTCACACACTCAGTTCTTCCTTCTCAAACCCTAGTTCTCATGATGCATTACCTACAAAAATCCATCAATACATAATACATCAACAAAGCGATATTACAAAATAATGGGTACCAAAACCATGGGCATAATCAACCCAAAATAATTTCTCATTAAAAGGGGTCCAAAATACATATAGAGTGTATAGTACATTTTAAATGTATAGTATTTGAAAATACATTGTAATTTAGAAATAGGCTCCACACACAACACTTTTTGCCATCAATGGTCAAAATCAATCAAAATATTTCAACCAATCTGGAACACAACAAAGTTGTTTCTAAAAAATGAGAACCTAACCACCCTAAATTGGCAGCTTTGGATGCATTTTTAAGGTCAAATTTAGTTAAGAATACGTAGATTCTTTAAAAATTAATCAGTAAAATGTAGGTTTATTGGGTAGATTTGGCGTTGCAAGTGTCTATTTTTTAGAAAAATGAAAAGTTACACCACATTTTTTAGCTACTACAGACATGATGGAGAGGTATGATCTAATCCAAAAGTAAGTTTACAATAAACCTAAGGGTTTTTTACCACTTTTGATGTAGTGGAAAATTCAATATCTCCTAAAAATGCATCTAAAGTGCACTTCCCCTAAAAATGCTAAAACAATGAAGCTAGCCTATGAATCCTACTCTGATACCATATTAGGATTTTATAATATCCAAGATCAAACATAATAATCATAAACATATATTACATCATGAGAAACAAATAAATATATACAAATATTTGAGTATAATAATATATCATTATTATTGTATTACACTACACAAAGGTAAAGATTGAACAATACAATGAGCTCTCACTATCTATACCAATGCAACCAAGGCTATATCAATGAAATATGAGAGTGAGGAAGATCCTTTATTTTATAGAGTAGGAAATAACTCATAAATATAGGTGGTTGCATAATTCAAGTGGATGGAAGTTGTTAATGTGTAGGGATTTCCTACACTTCTATTTATCTTTTTTAGGTATGTGTTTTTTGTGTACATTGAGGAATTTTATCCCACATGTATAAGGATGTTGGATTGATGACTTTATTCTACATATTTTTGGAAATTTATTCCTAATGCATGGTATGGTTGGGTTACACCTATCTTCCTCCTATATATGTACCTATTCACCTAGTTATTTGTATGCAAGGTGAGTTATTCATATGGAGTATTGATATTTTGTTGTCTACCCTTTTATAATGTTATCATGTTGATTTCATTTATTTTAAACATCATTATGGTGTGTAATTTATTGATTTATGTGATCACTTAATCGACGCATTAGTTGATCCAAAGACCGTGGCACAACTCTGATATGGTATTAGAGCTACCCTAGTAATCGTGTGTCTAGTTATTCATTATTAGTTTTTTTTGAAATCATGAGATTTTCATTTGTAAAATAAAGTTGTTGTAAAATCCATTTGTGGGAGTTCTCATCTTTGGTGGAGTCATTTTTTTTATATTTGGTTTATTTGTAACCATTTCTATTTTTTTATGGTTTCTTTGTGACTAAGTGGAGCTCTAGTTTGGCATAATTGTGGTGTGAAGATATTTTTGAAATTTGAATAAATTTAGGTGTGTGTTTTGCCTCCATACGGGTGTTTCACCTTCCAAGGCATTTTTGACTGATTCAAGGTATTTTTGACTGATCCAAGGGTTTAAGAATAGTAAAATTAGGTTTTTTGAGTTGGGATGCCATTTTTACTAGCCTAGAACTTTATTTTTCATTTGGGTGTCATTCTTACTCCCTTAAGCTAGAACACAAACCTAGGTACAATATTTTTCTATTAAATCCTTCATATCAGGATGCCATTCAATAAAATACAAACCAACATTCATTTTGGCATCATCCCTACAAGTTTGGCACTTCATTTGGGGTGTGCACTTCCATTGGGACTCTCAAACTTCATTTGGAATCTTTCATGGCTGATCTTCAGTATTACAAACCTATATAATAACAATGAAGGTGCCATCTATCTTCAATAGCCAAACTAAACGTAAATATTCTTCCCTAAGTTAAAAATCAACAAGTTTTAATTTATTTATAATAGTTATTTTTTATTATTTTGCTATTAAGTGGATTTTTTTCATTTGAGTTGCACAAGTGGTAAAATAGAAGGATTGGTTAGGGCTTGGTGTTGTGACTGGGAAGGCACTAGTTTAATTCTAATTTTATTTCCTAGTTACAAGGCTATATTTTTTTGATTAGCCTTAAGTGCATTTAAATTTATATGTTTTTTAATTTAAATGGGCAATTAATGAAAAAAACTTGTTATTGCAATAACTTTTGATTGGTAACTTAGAATCGATTACTATTTTCATTAAAAATTAATGTTTTTCATTCCCGATCTATTGGTGTCATTTTTTATTTATAAACACACTAAATTATAGAGTGCCAAAACTAAGGTTGTCTTTATCGATTTTGGTATTTTTGTTCAATTTAATGTTATGCAGATAAATTCATAAAACTATTTATCCTATAAAAATGGGATAACAAATCATTTCCTGGAGCATGATCTACTAACCCATCTCCTTGGACTCATTCCTGAGCTAAGTGATGATGAACATAAACATGTGTAGTTTAACAACAAACACATGATTTATTAACAAATATGTCTCACTATTTTAAGGATATTATACATCAAATTGAGTACACTAAGTGCCCTTTCATAGCTTGGACCTTCATCTAATAGCTGTACAGAGACATTAATTCTTCATCAAAGAGTGATTTTTCCTTAGAAGACCATTCACATATGGATTATATTGATCTTCCTCCTCCTTCAGATACCTCATCTATGATTGAGGACTCTTGCATTCTAGCATTGTCAGCTTCATCCACTGGTGTTCATATTATGGACACACCTATACATGTTGCTACTTCAAAGTTCAATATCACTTCATTAAAGGCTTTCAGTGATTCTACATAGCATGACATTTTATGGGATGTGTAGTGTGGTCCCATGACATGCACTGAGATTCCACCTTCCCCTTTTGCTACTACAGAGTTTAGAGTTACTCCTTCAAGAGCTTACAATCTTTATAAAAATATTATATATGTCTTCTAGATTCATTTTATTGTGACACTTTTCTACCAAATATCTCTTTTTTGTGTTTCGAGTCTCACATTTCAGATTTAGATGACACCATTGAGCACATTTGTCTTCTCTTTGATGATAGTTCTGATGGAGTTACATCCTCTTCTTTGGATGAGATGAGGGTAATTATAAACCCTCTTCATCTCTCTCCTTCATTTTATGATTCCTTATTTCCATCTTCTATAGTTAGGCCTATGGTTCTTGATTACATTTTAACATGTTTGAGCATGATTTTGGAGACATTTGAGCATTTTTTTAGATTTTTACATCTTGATTCCTACCTACATTCCACTCAAGTAGGAATTTATTAGTTTGATAGTTTGAGGTCTCCTTATTTTGAAAGGAATAGACATCATTTATTGTAGAGGGACCTAATACAACATTCACTATTTAACACTTTGTATTTATCTTCTCTCTCTTCTTTGTGGAGGCACACATTCACTATATTTTTCAGGATCTAGAGTAGCTACAGGTATTTTTAGATTTTAGTGGGACTTTTTAGTCCCCTCTTATTTTATCTCTCTTTTGGGGAGGGGGATTTCCTATGGATTTTCTCATTTTCTCTACTTTATGAGAGTTTTTTTATGTATTTAGGTTCCTCATTAGGCCTTATGATGATGACCTATTTATTCTACTCACCTAAGCTATGCTTAAGGGGGCTATTGGTATGTAGGTATTTCCTACACTTTTGTTTATCTTTCTTAGGTGTGTGTTTTTTTATACATTGGGTAAGTTTATCCCACATGTATGAGGATGCTAGTTTGATACCTTTCTTTTGCCTATTTTGGGAAAGTTATCCCAAATGCATGGTATGGTTAGGTTACACCTACATTATCTTATATATGTACCTATTATATGCAATTAGAAATGCATCATGTATATAAGTCAATTCTGGATCAGAGAAGATAGATCATACCTACACTTTTGATTAGGAATATATTTGTTAAGTGGGAGCATGACCAATATGGAGATCTGTTAGACCTGATTAGGGGATCACTTGTCACAATACACCATGCTAGGAAGGGTTCCAAAGCCTAAAGTCTAACATAATCATGCAACAACCCTAAAAGAGTCTTAGGTTTTAATATTTCACTTATATCTAATAAACAAGAAAGTAAATCTAATCTAGTGCTCGCCAAAACTTGTGGCACAATATAAAGGGTTAGTAAACAATCAAAACATGTATAGGAGAATCTCAATTAGGCTAATTATGAGTAAGACCCTAATACATGGAATATGAAGAGTAATATCATTTGAGCCAATACTTATGACATTTCTATCTACTAAAGAGAGGAGAACAAAGTTAGAATATTCTTACTTGAATGTCAATCCATCAAGACTCAATCTTTCCGTTGGCTAAAGGGGATTCATAAGAATTTATTATGGTTTGTAGGGATAACTAAGAAAGGCCAAAACATTCAAGACTTATCCACAAGACTATTTTCTCCAAGTAGAAATCCTAAGATAAGACTCCTCAAGTAGAATGGTGGAAGAGCATATTATAAAGAAGCATGAGCAAATAATAACTCTTGATTACATATTAAAATAATGATGAAATGATCTTCTATTTATAGGTAAATCTCACACTAAATCCTTTTGAATATGTCAATTTTACAAGGTCGACCCAGTCGACCCTGTATATTTTTGAGAGATATATCACTAGGTCTCAAGCTAGGTCAGCTAAAGTGCTAAAAAAGTTCTCAAGTTAAAATACCTTAAAATAGTATAGGTTTGACCTAGTCGATCTTGTACAATAATCAGAGGCTAAAAACTATACAAGGTTGACCTAGTACATTCAACTAGTGAAAGGGGATCAAGGTGAGGAAAAAAGGGATGAAAAGAGGAAAAAGACTAGAGGAGTATGTAAGGGAGGATTAATAGTTTAGGAAATATTTTTAGGATTTGCTTGGATTGGTAATAATATGGAAATAAGGGACAATAATCCTATGAAACACCAAAGGTCTACCCACCCTTTCTCGGCACAACCCTTAGTGCATACACTCAGAGAGATTGAGTCTCAATGGGTTCCTGTAAGATGTAAAGTGTCAGTATTTGATAAAAGTTAAAAATATTATGTGTATACATATGCCCCACTTGAATCTTATCATGTGTCACTAAGGTGCAACAGGGGATGGTGCTTCGATAAATAACATAAAGACACATAATGTTGAGGCTAAAAAAAGTTGTAGTATTTTAAAGCATAAAATAACTAAAGACCAAAAGGTAAAATAATTTAAAAGTAAATGTAATGCGTACCTTGACTTACCTTTAACATGGAATGGTTATCTATTGTGTTATTAGTTTTGATTTTGGAGGGCATAGAAACTGCTTTAGACAAACCCAAGAATACAAAACTAAAGAGAAAAACAAACAAAAACAAGAAAATCCAAGATAGTTGGTGTTATGAGGATGGGACATGCTTGGAAATTTGGAAAGCTAGGGTGATAAGTGCTATGTTAAACCAAATGACTAAGTCAAAAACAAGAGCAAATCAGGTAACTAAAAATCCAAGGCTACTAAAGATCAAAAAACTCAAACAAGAAAACCTTAAGTAAGAAAGGCAAGCTAACCAAGTCAAACCAAGGATACATGTCAAAAAAGATAGTGATTAAACAAATCAAAAGTAAAAGTAAAAATAAAATGGTAAAAAATTATTGATGAGTGAGCAGTAACAATCCTTATCTCACTCAACAATGGAAAAAGGGTACAAACTTAGGTGTCTATGACTATAATATAGTACAACAAATGATAAATGGTAAAATATAAAGTAAAACAAGTCTAAAAATGTAAATTTATGGTGTAAAGAACATAATCCATAGTTAATTAAACATGTTGTTTCACTTATAAAGATAGATAAAAATGAAACAAAGTAGTTCTAACATGTTTTTAAGAAGTGAAGATGAAGGAAGTATAGAAGAAGGAAAAACAAATTTGGAATCATAATTTTCCTATCAAGGGGGGAAATGAAATGGGTGGAGGGGATAATGAAGGAAAAACCAAGGTAGAGAAACTCTTTATCGAAGTCAAGACACTCAAATTAGGTTTGTCAAAATAAGAAGACTTTTAACCTTAAGGACTTTGAAGAATTTCTCTTAGCTACAGAAGTCTTAGGTCAAAAAATGAAGTATATATATCATCCCATGAAGGATATATGCATGAAAATTAAAATGGACCTACCTTCCCACCATGTGTTCCCCATTTCCCAGGACCCCTTATAGAGCAATTAGTCTACTATAAAGATTGGGTACTCATGTGAGAAAGTAGGTAGCATCATAGAGTTTATTGAATTCCCCTATTCCAATCTACTGGCCTACCACACTTGAAAGGAACTTGGCTCTATGTGAGACCAACTGTGGAGTTTTAGATTCAATTAGAGATAGGATATGTGCTTTTAATCACATTTTTTGGTATGATATTAACTTTTGAGATTTGTATGTTGCCTTTTGAATATCATTGCCTTTTTTTTCAAATGATTTGGATTTTAACTTTCTTCATGGATTTTTTTTATTCCTCCTCCATATGGATTTTGAAAACCAAACATGGGTTCTAAAGATGACTTTTATTTGAACACTTGGGACTTGGTTTCTACGAGAGAGAAATTTAAAGAGCATGGGGTCTAAGAGTCTTATAAATCTAGGTTAAATAAAAGTGTTATCTTGACTTCAACCTTGTTTTATCCAATGTGGAGTGAAAGAAAGGGGAAATCCAGAGGAGATGATACATGGAACATTTTTAATTACTTTAAATTACAAAAAATGTGACAAAGGGAAAACAAGGGATACAATGATAGTAAAGGTGTGATTCCTTATCATAAGAATGAGGAAAATGGAGGAAAAGATGCTAACATAGATTATTACACAAATCCCATATATCAAAAGAAGAAAAAGCTAAAGTTGAGAACAAGGATCAAAAAGAAAAAAAGATGGTAATTTTATGAGGAGGGTCAGTCCTATCCATAGTCTTACACTACTACTTCATAAAAGAGAAACCCATGGGGTGTCAAAAATCATATGAAAGATAAAGTGAGGTAAGCAAAAAGATGGCATTTTTGTGAGGAGTGTCGGGTCCTATCCATGGTCTTACGAAGCAACTCAAAAAATAAAAACCCAAGGGGTGTCAAAAAGTAAACTAGAAAACATTAGGGAGAAAAATAAGTAAAAGATGGTAATTTTGTGAGTTTCGAGTCATATCCATGATCTTAGGAAGCAACTCACAAAATAAAAACCCAAGGGGTGTCAAAAAGAGAAAATATAAGAAGATCAAGAAGACTATGGTACATTAAGAAACCAAAAGGGGAGGACTAAAGTTTTGTAAAAAAAAGAGAAAACTTTTGTATAAGGAGAGACCTGTGGAAGTAACCTACAAAAAATGTTAGATAGATAGCATATAAAAAACATGAAAAGAAGGAAATGTTCCTATGTTAATGGTTATATCAATAATTAGCATGTGAGAGACATGCCTATGTGTCTCATACGGTATCTTGGAGTTGATTTAGTTTGGTATCATGTAATGGATAATAATAGTGGGCATCACAAGATGCCCCAAATGGTAATTGGATGTAGGGATGGGCATTGTAATATTCCTCAGAGTCTAAAATGATATGTGGGTGGGCATCACAAGATGGCTAAAAGGCAAGATTAATGTGTGGATGGGCATTGCAAGAATCCTCAATAGCTAAAAAGAGGAAGAAAAGATAATAAAAGATGAGAATCAAAGAGAAACCCATATAGTTTCTAAATGGATTCAGGTTGTCCAAGAAGATTCTGATAGGGGACATGATGCTTGAGGAAATAAAAAGAATGCTAAGAAATAAAAATAACAGGTAGAGACACAACTAAGTTGGACATAAGGGAAAGCATAAAACTATATAGAGTTGAATGGGTTGACCTAGTATAGAAAAGAGGGCCTACAAATAATACAGGGTCGATTGAGTCGATCCAATACAGTGAACATATGCTATAAAAATGTACAATGTCGATTGGGTCGACCTAGTATAGTAGATAGGGAAAATCAAGAATCCTATAATAAATTATGAATTGAAGCAAGATACTTTTTTCAAGTATTTTAGAAAATTAAGAACTAAAGGGAAATAAATAGTCAATTGGATCAATGTTGGCCAATCTAATTGAATCACACAACACAAAACCTTACACCAACATTGGCTAATGCAAGTTTTTAAAATACAATTGAGTAAAGAGAAAGAAATCAACTTGGAAAGTAAATAACTAACTAATTGGTAAAACTAAATGTTAATTAGATTATTAGAATATGATTTTAAATGTGATGGGAAGTTGGTTGTAAGCAAAGAACTAGAAGGTAATCTAAGGATGGTTTCAGATAGTTTGGATTGAAAGGGATCTATAGTGGTAATGATACAAGCTTGGTATTGGGGCCTACCCCCTCACTTCACACACCATAGTGATAAGGGTGTCAGGTGATTAGCTAGAATATACCATTAACCATGATTTATACTTGACTAGAACATCAAGTTGGCTTCCCCCTTGGTGATGAAATCCAAGTAGTTGGCCTTGGGTAGTCAAATGTTTAAAATTATTGTTTAGATTTTGTGATTTGGTCATGTGTACATAAAATAGAAAATGGTGAAGCTAAATGGTTAAATGAAAACCACCTAATTAATCTATGTGATCAATTCTGAGCATGCAAACAACAAGAAATGAAAGTGTAAGTCAATTACTAACATATAAGGTTAATTAAAACTTTAAAATAAGGTACAGTGTTGATATAGTCAAAAATATATGCATAAAATATAGAAGAAGGTCGACAGGGTTGATCCTATACTGTGGAAACAAGGTCTAAAAATGAATAGGGTCGGTAGAGTCGACCTAGTTATCCAGATAGCACATAGAACATAGAATTGGGTCAATAGGGTCGATCAAGTTAATTATACAGGGGTAGCTTTAAAGACTATAAACTAGAAAAGGAAATACTATAAAGAAAGAGATAGAGAGATGGAAAGGAACCTTGGTGGATCATATATGTAGAAAATGAATATTAATGTTCAATAACTTTGATATATGCTTATAAAGTTTGCTAAATGTGTTGACTAGGTTGATCAAGCTTTACAAAAACCTATTGTTGAGTGCCTGAATATGTACAGGGTCGAATAGGTCAACTTAATAGTCTAGATTGAAAGTTTTAAACTGGTACCATGTCATTTGAGTCGATCAAGTATCCTGTACCTAAAAACTTGTGCACAAAAGTTAGAGCTGGGTCAAGGCAGTCGACCCAGTATGGCAAATATATGATAAAAATAATGAAATAAATTGAATAAATACTGTAAGGTTAATTCACATTGTTTTCACCAAAATATATGAAATCATAAGTGCATCATGTCTATAAATCAATCCTGGCTCGAAGAAGATAGAGCATACCTACACTTTTATTTGAGAATACATTTGTTATGTGGGAGCATAACCAATATGGGGATCTGCTAAACCCAATAAGGGGATCACTTGTCATAATACACCATGTTAAGAATGGTTCTAAAGCCTACATTCTAACACATTCATGTAGTAACCCTAAAAGAGTCCTAGGTTTAATGTTTCACTTGTATCTAATAAATAAGAAATTAAATCTAATCTAGTACTCACCAAAGCTTATGACACAATATAAGGGGTTAGTAAACTATCAAAACATGAATAAGATAATCTCAATTAGGATAAGTATGAGTAAGACCCTAATACATGAATCATGAAGAGTAATAATATTTGAGCCAATATTTATGCTACTTCTATCTACTAAAGAGAGGAAAACAAAGTTATATTATACTTACCTGAATGTGAACCCATTGAGACTCAATCTCTCTCTTGGCCAAAGGAGCTTCAAAAGAGGTTATTGTGGTTTGTAAGGATAACTAAGAAAGGCCAAAACATCTAAGACTTATCCACAAGACTAGATTCTCCAAGTAGAAACCCTAAGCTAAGACTCTTCAAGTAAAATGGTGGAAGAGTAGATTGTAAAGAAGCACAAGTGAATAATAAATCTTGATTGAATATTGAAATAATGATGAAATGATCTTGTATTTATAAGTGGATATCACCCTAAATACTTATAAATATGTTGACTATACGGGGTCGACCCAGTTGACCCTGTATATTTTTGGGAGATAAATCACTAGGTCCCATGCTAGGTTGGCCTAAGTGATAGCAAAGCTCTTAAGTAAAAATACCCAAAAATAGTATAGGGTAGACCCAGTCAACCTTGTATAGTAATTGGAGGCTTAAAACTATATAGAGTCGACCTAGTCAACCTAATACAATCAACTGGTGAAAGGGGATCAAGGTGAGGAAAAGAGGGATGCCAAGAGGAAAAAGATTGGAGGAGTATTCAAGGGAGGATTAATAGCTTAGGGAATGGTTTTAAGATTTGGTTGGATTGGTAATAAGGGACAACAATCCCGTGAAGTACCAAAGGTCTACCTAGCCCTTTCTCAGTACACCCCTTAGGGCGTGCACTCAGAGAGATTGAGTCTCGATAGTTTCTTGAAAGATATAAAGTGTCAGTATTTGATAAAAGTTAAATTTATTATTTGTGTACACCTATTCCCCTAATCATTTGTATGCAAAGTGAGCTATTCATATGGAGTATTTATAATTTGCTCTCCACCCTTTTTTAACATTTTTATGTTGATTCCATTTACTTTCAACTTTATTATGGTATGCACTTTCTTGATTTGTATGATCACTTAATTAGTGCATTCGTTGATCCATAGAACCTGGCATACCTCTAATAGACATGGTTACCTAAAGTCTACTTTGGTGAGCACCTTGAACTTTAGTGCAAGTTACATTGTGAGTCTACAAATTAGACTTCAGTGTAAGTTTTTAAGTCCAAATAGGATTATTTTCTAAATAATCAAAGAAGAAATCCTATGAAAATTACTTAATAAGTAAACTTAAGGTGTAATTAATAATTTACACCAATAGTGATTTCCTCCATCACTGAAACATCCTCAAATAGAATTTGACCTATCCCTAGTCCTTTATCTAGTATAAGATTTACTATTATCATTTTTATTATTTTTATTCTAACCTTTTATCCCATTATTTGTCTTTGAGTAAGTCCCATTCTTAAATTTCTTGTTATGCCATCCAATTTTGTTCCCTCCATTCATGTTAATTCTCTATATTTTATTTTGAAAGGGAGTTGGATTTTATTGTTGTTAAAATTTTAATTTTTCATTAATTTATTTTATTTCTATTACAATTCAAATTCTATTCCTATATCATGGATTTATCAAATAGTTTCTATATGGATATCAACATCTACACCAATCTAGGCATTCAGTCTGAAAATTAACTTCCTTATCCTGAATCTCTCATATTTCTAGTATACGGTATGTACTTTAGGAATCATGTGAATTTATCTAAATGATCTATAACAACATTTTTCCTATTGGATATTTTATAATTATATCATTTTAACATTAATTTAATTTTTTGGAATCCATCTTTTCCTAAAATTGGAAATGAAGGCATCCTAGGTGATATACTTAGAAGTTAGTAACTATTAAACTTTCAAATTGGTCCACCAAGATAATGTTTCTATAGAGAGTTGTCAAGATCTATAAACTACCTTGGTTTCCTCAACAAAGTCACAAGGTTTAAAGTAATTTTACATCTCAATTATCCATTCCTCTATACTATATCCAAGTACTTTTCCATCGTACTTTGGGTGGATCTATCCTCTCTAGATTCCTAGTCAATTATATCTCAAAATGGGATTTTTTTTTATGAACTTATTGATCTCGATGATCAAAATTATCCTAATAATCCTGATGATCTTCTTAGTCATTCTAGTTTTGGATATTATCATTGTTTCCTTGATCATCTTAATCATTTTTCCCATGGTTATTTCCCATTCCATCTTCCAATGTTAACTCGTATATCTAATGTTCAAGGGCAATAACCATGTCCTAGATGTTGATCACCATGGATCAAATATTATTAATCTTATTCATAATGTCTTCACCCTATTGGTCTCCATCCTCATTATCTCATGTCTAAACTATGTTTTCCTCCTTGAGGGACCAACTATAACATGTAATTCAAAAGCATGAATTTATGAATTACACCCAAGTGTTGAAGCTAGGCTTTGATACCATACTATTATAACCCTTTTAATTAAATACTTAAAAAATGCCCTGGCAAAGTTTTTCATGCAATTCCAAGTTATCCTCTTAAAGAATTTCTTAACTAAACCTAACAAATCTTGTGCAAAATTTAATACTACAACTAGCATGATTAAAAGTACAAAAATATAAAATCAAATTTCCATTCCCATAACATTTATGTTAACAAATTTAAAGCCTATAATATTTCCAAATTCATTCCATCATATAATTGAAAAACATGTTTTCACAAGGCATTTATTTTACATTATAATAACTCAATTTTTACTAAGCACATGACCACATCATAGTTACAATTTTCATACTGACATGAATATGTTCAAAAAACTAAATCCACTTCACAATTGTTTCTAGATATATAAGTAAATCAATACGACCTAATGATAAAAATCAACCATAAATTAAACTTGATGTATATAAGTCTTACATATAACCCAAAAAAGTCACTTGAGAGGTAGCCTTGATTTGTTGATATTTCTACTTTCAGTAATTTTCAACCTAAGGCATGTATTTGGCAAGGTGTTGATATTGTATATGCAACACTAGTATTGCTTAGAAGTTTAGGTGCTTATAGGTTGTGTATATGGAAACACACTTGCATAAATTAAATTTCATGAAAGGAAATGACATGAAATTAAATTTTATGAATTTAAATACTAATCTAGATTTGGAAGCTTCCCACACATTAGAATTGAAAGGTACACACATGAAATTAAATTACACGCATGAAAGTAAATTGTTATAAATAAATAACACATAATTTAATGACATTACAAGAAAGATAGAATACACACAATAAAAATGAAATTAATGTAATAGATGGGGATATTCACCACAACTCCTCGTGAGTGGGCCTTGCCTCGATTGGACTTAATCTTCAATCTCTTCCTTGTTATGGATGAGTTACTTCAAAACAACTCTATTTTATTAATGATTATATAGAAATAATAATATCTCTATGAAAAAGATTACAAAATTTTAGTAACAAATAAAATTCTTCTACAAATTATATCCTTAATTATGAATATTTATTGACCTCTTATAATGTGTAGCTCATTCTATTAAATAGAGATAACAACACATTATTTATATTCCTAATATCTAAGTGGTTACAACCCCAAATCTAAAACTATGAATCAAATAAGTTACAACATTCAACCATACTTGGAATAAAATGAGTTGCAACAATATACCTAAAATAATAGGTTTTCAAAATAGGATAATATTTATATCCCCCTAAAATAGTAATTCAACCCCTTCTAATAATGGAGAGAGTGAAATTAGGAATATCTTGGAGCAATATATTTAACTGACACCAATGGTAGAGTGTGAATCAAATAATAAATCTCTACCTAAAATAATTATTGAACTCCCATTAAAGTGGAGTAATTTTAGCTCCAACTACCAACTAATTGTTGCAACCAAAAATGTGCACCTACAGTAGTTGTTATAGGTGCATGTAGTTAGTTGTTATAGGTGAACACAATCATTTATTACAGGATGACAACAAAGTTTATGGATTTATTCTCCTTTATGGTTGATAGTATAATACCTCTTGCAAGAAGTATATTTTACATGATTCATTTTATATTAGTAATACCATAAACAATCAAGCCATTAAAGCATTCTATTTCATAGAAAGATAACTGGTTTTAACCAAAATCATATGCATCTATGTTATACATATAATATTTTATTCTGTCATTATAATGTGGGCCAATAGGGTATTAATTTAAAAACATGGTAAGGTGTTTCATAAAATAATATGAATCAAGATGAAGGACAATTCGTGACCTTATCACAACTTATGAAATTAGAGTTATTCATTTTATAGTTATAAAGATTAATTAAAATCATTAGTTATTGAAAAAATCCCCAAGTATTTAAATATAGAACAAAATATTTCATTTCTAATACATATAAAATTTCATTGGTAATAATATTATACATGATTACATATTCTAAATAATGATACTATAGATTATTTTCATTTGTCCATGATAAGCGTACATAAAATTTCAAGTCTCTTCAATGCAAGAACACTAAGGAAGTAAGATATCACTACAATAGTTAAGAAGTGTGTAAGAAGAGGGAAATCATCATCTAAATATTTACCTCCAACCACATAGCCTATCAATTCCCCTACACACCTGTCATCTCCCTATGGGCTAGATAATAATAAATACTATGGTCTAGATAATAATTAGGGCTTTGCTCTAATCTCCCCCGAAACCTTTTCAAATTACACTAGAAACATTCTTATAACCCTAAATAATATTCATTTACCAATAATAAGATGACATTTTTCATATCATTTCAAACTTGTTACCATTCATTGAACTTTGAAAACACAGGTTAATAAATTGTCATAGGTCATGTGCATACTTTATTAGACTTCGTGAAATCTCTTTGGAACCACTTGTCTTCAACCTTAGCTCAACAACAACCCTGTATCATATGTTGGACATTATTCAATAACCCAATTAGGATTATAAATAGTAATACCCTTATTATCATCTATAAATGTGAGATAATGTTCAAACTATAATTTAAACAACCAATTGATGACTTACTAGGAAATAATGATCCAAAAGACAACATCATCAACTACTATTATGAGTGATCAATGTGAATGTTGTATGATTATAGACTTAGTGGTTAGTGAGAGGTAACAACAACAAAAAATATACCCATTATTTGTATACATTAAATAAATAGTCCACAACATCACCAATAATTTTCCACACATACATTCTATCTATATATTCCTGCATTTCAAACTATTCTCTCTTTCACTCCCTTTATCTACCAATATTATATTTTCCTCATGTGCACTACTTCCCACATGTTTACATTTATCTCATTTATTTTGTATTGCTTCTCTTCCATATATAATAGTGGTTTTTTAATTTTTAGAATCCATCGTCTTTGATAACCACAATTTATCCTTCTCATTCTTTGACTACCACTTTCTCTTCACTAGTTGAGTCTTTAGCTACAATTCCAATTAAGATTTTAATGCTATTAGAGATTTATTATCCATTTATTGACATGTTGATAGTATAATATAATTTAAAATTTTATATTATAGATGTGTGACAAATGTGTGTTGGATATCTTCTTGTATGATGTATTATATTTTGGATATATTTGACCTATGTTGGCATTCCAAAAGTTTGGAGAATGTGAAAAGACTCATTTGCACTTGAATGAAATGGATGGAATGAAAAGAGAAAATATATTATAAAATTCTATAAATAGTGATCAACTGTAATGAAAAAGAGTTTTGAAAATATAGAGATCTGATAATGGTTTTCCTTAATGTCTTTTATCCTTGTTCTATGCATAGTGAATGCTCTATTTTTATCAAATTTGTTTAGTCATTTATAATTTATAATGAAAATTTTGTGCATGTTAGACTAATTTATTATAATAATAATTAAATAATTCATAACCTAAGAAAAACTTTTTTTGTTCTGTGACTATGACTATCTTCTTGTCACATTCCCTTTCACACATAAAACATAAATTAGCATGTTCTGATGGGTTTTCTAGAACCTTTGGTAACAATGGTGTGGTCAATGTGAAAAATTAAAACATGTTGAGATGGTTATCATCGTAGAGGGATCTAGAATGATGGCTAAAGAATTCATAATGTTATAGAAGAAGAAACAAAAATAATAGGAAGTTTTGTGCAAGAAGTTATTCATGAACATATATACGATGAAATATATGAAATATTTTGGTGTAAATTGCCTGGATTACCAACTACATGGTTATCAATACTTGAATACTATAGTTTTCATCCAAAAAAATAGAATTCTTGGTTTATATGGAAGAGAGACTAGAAAACCTGCAGAAGTTAGATACTATTTGGACTTGTGCAATAGATCATTGGGTAAAAGCTACCATTGATTGATACATCACTAAATTTTATGTACATGTTTAAATTTCATTAGATTTTATGTAAGATCTATTTATGAGAGGAATTAGAGGCAAGTTTCTACAATGACTACCTACTCTTTTCAAAATTTTGGTTGTATAAAATTCCATGGTGCCTACTACTACTAATATGGAGTAGTCGCTTGAGGAGAAGGGGGATGTGTGTGATAATAAAGTGAGCAATGAATAAATCATAAAAAAATATTAAACATGTACCCATAAGATGGAGGATGCATAGAAATATAGTGAAAAACAAATTTTGGGTATAGAGTGAGACATGTGATAGCAAAGAAGGTGGAATAAATAGAATAATCCTAATATAGATATGAGTAAAAGTAGAGTAGGTAGTGTATAAGATAAATAAGTATTTGAGCTCATAGGAGAGCAAAATAATTTGGAGAGGATGAGGATAAGGAAAGGAATGGGCCCAATAAAAGAGAAGGTGCAAAGATAGATAAAGATGTTGAAGAGATGGAATAAAGTATAAAGGAAGGAGAAGAGCAAGTGGATTGGTTGGAAGGTAGTTTTAGATCACAGCTAGAAGGGAGGATATTATTTGGAGAAGAAAAGGAGCAGTCTTTTGAATAAGTTATGATAAGTCACAATATAAAAGCAATTTCAAGTTTTAGTGTAGCAAAAGTCATAGACATGGATCATTAATTTCAAGGGTACACATCCCTTGTGCCTAGTTTATCATCAAAGAGAAAAAAAAGTGGAGATGTTAGTAGAGAAATACCTAGTTTAACTCTTTTACAAATAAATTTGGGACATATAATTTAGATACCACTAAAGTGTTAGATAGGAAGTAACTCATTGAGGTGGGATTTTAGGTTTCACCAAATCTTAATATATTGCCCAAGTATTGTCCACCACCACCAATTTCAATTGTGAATACAAGAGTCAAGGATCTCATAATAGGAGTTTTTTTCACTCTAACACTATATGATGGTTATACTAATCCTGATCAGTATCTGATAATTTGTGAATGAATTGGCAAATTAAAAATATAATTACAAATGATGTAAAGAATTACAACCTCATAAGATCCCTAACAAGAAGAGCTTTGGAGTTAATCTATAAAATAGATGATACCTAAATAATTTTTTAGGATGTCAATTACAATTTGATAGGATAATTCAAATTAAAAAAGTGTACGATTCAAATAATCTAAGAGTTGAAATAAATTTTACAAAAAATAAGTGAATCAGTGTGGGATTATGATTGTAGATTTTATGATGTAATGAATATAGTAGACTTTATGTTTTAGGATAAATATAAGGTCACATGGTTTTTATAAGTCTTGTGACATAGGATTAGGTTTGGCATTATTCAAACATAGTTCTATAGTAAGGTAGATGCTCACGCAGTTGAACTCCATATGGAACAAATAGAGGATTATGGAGATGGTCCATAACCTAGTATGAAAATTTATGTGAATATAGATGTTTGGATACGTAATATGATTGAGCCCAATTAAATTGATAGGTGTAGGTTAGGATTCTATTAAATATAATGTGGAAGAGAGGGGCACCACTAAAATGATTGCCCAAAAATCAAGACAAAATTCTATGAAATCTATCATGTAGTAGGACATAGAACTACAAAGTGTCATTTATTACAAAAGTACATTCAATAACCTCAAACTCTATATTTTAACTTATTAAAGCTAAAAAATCATGATGAAAATAATTTTTTATCACTCCAATAATTGAAGTAAGACATCACCAAGAATATCTTCATAGTTGAAACACAATAGATTCCCTTTGTGAAGCCAATAATCCCAAGCCAAAATGTAGACATTAATTATGTGACATAGACTATTCTTGGATGGGTGTCAATCTCACCACAATATCAGCCATGGGCTCTCACAGGTTGGACACCACAAGATCTTCAATCTCCTTAGTACCAGGCAAGATGGACTCCCCCATCTCTGTAGTATAAGTAGCCATAAAATTATATGTCACCTCGACAACAACAATCAATATGGGTTCCATATTTTCCTCAAATAATGTACAAAAGATATGAGGGACAACAAAAACATGGTTGGGGTTATCCTCATAAGCATGGAGGATATGAGGATCTATAGTAGTGACTATGGAGATTCTAATAAAGATAAGACATAAATAGAGGGGGATATGGATGGGGATAACAAGGAGAAAATTGTAGATATGACGAACAACTAGGGAATACATCAATTGTATGATATTTGTGTAGTGAGTATAATCACTTAGCATGACATTTCCCAACTAATCCTTAGAGGCAAATGTATTGTGTTTATTTTAGAGTTTCAAAACAACACCACACTAGAGATTACCCAAATTTAGAAAATTAGTGAAAAGAGAAGCTTGTAAAAAATTTAAACTTGATCAATTCATGCCCTAAGGATCCTATGTTTATACAAGTATTTATGTGACATAAACATGTAGAGCAAGGATTAACTCCATTAGAAATTTTATAAGAATAGAGAATAAAAAATGTCCAATGAGATAAATATCTTGACCCTACAACATAAAGGGGTTTGATGTACTAAGTAGCTTAGGTTTTGAAAAACATTAAAAAAAAGGTTGTGTTAGAGGGTGATACTACAACCATTTATGCACAAATGTATGGGAAATTTGTGTGAATCATGAGATAGGATGGATTATTTATTATCTTGACCAATATTCTCAAACTTATAAGTACTCTATGAAATGAATATATATCACATAATTTTACAAATATCTTGTACAATCTATTAGAGTGTGCATAGAGGTAGTATGGTATGTGAAAACTAAGAATCCCTAGGATGTTGACTCCCATATGGATATTGAGTTGGCAGGATATGAGGTACCAAATGTTGTGTTTGATTTTAGAAGTACAGTGAATATGATCCCTTGATCTATATAGGAAACTATTGGATAACCAATGCTTAGTTATACCCTAATAACACTAAGCCTCATAGACTATGGTAGGGTAGAACCTATTCGTTAACTAGAGGATGTGGAAATCAATGTTGTGGATCTGAGGTTATGAGGATATTTTGGAGTAATTGAAATGAAGACTAATGAAACACACTATCATGTATTGATTGGTAAAGAATGGGATTACTATGGTTAGATGGGAATTAATATAGTGTGTAATCAGTTGTATATGCACCAAGGGGATAAAATTATCATTATACCCTTGAATAAAATTGAAATCAAACCATACATCATAACCAAGGAACTGAATTCACTTTTCACTTATTGAGATAGTAGTTGGTTCAAGGTGGGAAAAAAATCTAACCATAATGCATTGTAAGATACAAATTATCAAATTTTCCATCCATAAACAGAGCCCAAATAATACCCATGATAAAATAAACAACTCTTTTCCAGACATGTGGTAACAAAGGCACAAGCTCTATAGTTCCAAATAAAAGACTATAAGTCACCAGTTATGACATCACCAACTAGGTATGAAGTGGATTTCTTGTAAAAATTAGGTGTGTCAAATATGGAATATACTCAACCAAAGAAATAAGGTATTTTACCTTGGAAAATTACATATTTGATCAGTGGTGATTTGAACACTCACATGTTGAACTAGGTAATAGCATATCATGAGGTGTGCCTAATATGCATGGTTTTTTCTACAAAACACCAACCACCTTAGTATTTTTTAACTAATAATTTGGATAAATTCATCTTCATAATGGAACATTATGTTCCTAACATAGACCAGAGGGTGAGTGCACTAAACTATGTACTTAATGGAAATAGTGCGACTTAGTGGGTAGTGCATAAAATAAATCAATTGCAATGGGATGAGGCTTGTGAATTGTTATGGGTTTGATTCTAAATACAAGCTACTACTTAGGAATACTATTTGTTCTTCCAATAAGGACAATGTTCAAAGATGCACATTCATAGGTGTGTAGATGTATGGTCTACACAAGGTGTAGAACCCAAATATTAGGTACATGTATTTAGGTATACACTTACAATACTCCCAACAACATGGTACATGCATCAAGAGCAAAAAAGGGAGACTAAGAATTGTCCAAAGGTCCAAGAAGACTTTATTTAGACATTTATTATTTAGGATGAGAGCCATGTGGTACACCAAGCTCTGTAGAAGCTAAATATATTTTTGTACCATGGTTGATAAGAGGATCTTAGTAGTACCCTAGATTATGCTTCATAGGAGGAAGTAGTTATGGACTTAAACATAACTCTGAAAAGCTATAATACAAATAAATAAAGAGAATTTTTTTTGATAAAACCTTATAATCAAATCATAGATGAGGAGGAATAAGGTGAGTCCAATGATATTGATGAGGACCTAAATTTGAAGGGGTCCTTTAAGCTAGAGTATGAAGTGGAGGATATTAAATCCAAAGTTTTAGACCAAAATGAAGATCATAAGCTACAAAATCTTAATATTTATAAGTGATAAGGATAGAAAACAATGCAAGAATTCATTCCAATTGGTTCCAAAAAATATATTAGGATCCATTAAATAATTTGGATGAAAATATTGGAATAGAGTTTACACCAATACTTGTGAATTTGGGTGATTACTGAAAACAAAATTAGGTTTCAGAAGGATTACAACTACCGTGATATTATCACGATGTATTTTCAATAAAGTTTATAGAAGTTAAAGGGTATATCATTCTCTAGAGGAGATTCACATAGATCTAAAATAGTGTGCACAATCTATGAAAAAGTGCCCATACAGATTAAATACCAAAATGAATTTGAAGGTAAAGGTTGAATTGGATCAAATGTAAGAAGTAGGCATTATCTATTTAGTGGAAAACATAGATTGGGTTAGCCTAATAGCATTGCAGCCTAAGAAATCTATAGAAATTAGAGTGTGTGGGGATTATTGTGTAATAAATTATGCATGTATTAATGATCCCTTTATAATTCCATTCACATATGAAGTCTTGGATTCAGTCACAAGATATGAAGCATACTATTTTATAGATGGGTTCAGTGGCTATCATTAAATACCCATTTTAGTAGGAGATCAAGCTAAAACCATATACACAATAAAATGGGGATGTTTTTCATGCAAGGTGATACCATTTAGGTTGAATAATGCTCCTAATATGTTCTCTAGGGATTTGGCAATTGCATTTAAAGACTTCATCCATGATTTATTAGAAGTATAGTTAGATGATTGAGCTATTTTTTCTTTTTTTAAAGAGCATTTATCCAAACTAAGGTTGATGTTAGAACTGTGCTATTCTTCACATTTTTTGGTGTCTTATTGGGGCATATAGTATACAGTGATGGGATTTTGTTAAACCAAGCCAAAATCATAGTTATTTAGGTAGGCCACTTCTGATAAGCTCTAATAAGGTGAAATCAATCTTGGGGCGTACATGATACTATAGGAAATTCATAAAAGGCTATGTAATTATATATGCTCCTATGGGAAAATTATTGCATAAAGATACCAGGTTTGAATGGACTAAAGAGTGTTAAATAACTTTTGTGGATATAAAGTAGAGATCGGTAACAAATCCCAATTTGGAATTTCTTGATTGGATTAAACTTTTTCACATTCCTTTTGATGCCTTAGGAACTATGGTAGGAGATGTTCTCAAAAAACTAGGAGATAAAGGATTAGATCATCCCATTCACATTGCAAGTCGTAAACTCTCAATTGCAAATAAAAAATATATAACTATAGAAATGGAAGATCTAGTAATGGTGTTCACACTACGAAATTTTAGACAGTAAATTATAAAAAAACCATTAAAACTATTTACTAATCACTAAGATTTATGATACTTGGTAAATAATACCATGTTAGGAGCAAGATATCTCATTGGTTGATGTTGTTTCAATAATTTGAGTTTAGATTCAATTTGAAGCCTGAGAGAGAAACTATGGGACCAGACCACTAGAGCCACATATGCAATGGAGAATAACTTGAAGAAATATAATATGAATTACCAAATGCTCATTGTTTTTGTGTCTCTATGATTCTATAAAACATGGAAGACATAGCTAATTTCTTGGAACAAGTAATTTTTCATGTGCACTATGTGGAAAAGGACAAAAAGTAATTGATCAAAGATCCATTCCATTTATCATCATTAATGGTTTCTTGTATAAAATGGGGAAAGATGATTTAATGTACAGAGTGGATTTGGATCATGAGTGACCATAACTTTTGCAAGAAGCACATCAGGGAATTGCAGGGGGACATTTCATAGGAGAATCCACTACAAGGAAAATAATACAAAGTGTACTATGTTGACATGTATTGTTTTAATATGCACACTAAGTATAAAAACACTACGACATTCACTAAAGGATGGGGAAGCCTAATCAAAGCGATGAAATTTCATTAAATCCTATTCTAGTTGAACAACCATTTGAATAATGGGCAATCTACTTTTTCAAACCAATCAATTCACATAGGTAACATAGTTATACAAGGTACATTATTACTATGATGGACTACTTCACTAAATAGGTGGAATTTATTGTAACACCAAGCTCTATTGTTAATGATGTAGCCAAATTTTTGCATGTGAATACTATAAATATATGTTGATGTCCTTTGAATTTGGTTAGTCAGAGGAATGCATTTTATAAACAACAATATCAAGACCATAATAGAGAAATTTATGACATTGTACCATAAAATCACAACATATTATTCATGGACTAATGGACAAGAAGATGCATCAAATAAAATCATTAGAAAGATGCTCAAAAAAATATGCAATGTGCAAAGGGATGATTAGGAGGATCTAATTCCTACGATCTTATGTGTGTGTAGATTAAATTACAAGTGTGTGTTATATTTCACTCCATTTTAGTTGGTTTATAGATTAGAATTAATCATGTCAATGGAGTATATAATTCCTAGTCTACAAATTGCAAGGACCATGTGATTAGGAGAGTAGGATTCTCTTCAGGAATGATTAATGGATTTAACAAGGATGGAGTAAAATAGGAAAAGAGGACACTAGATTGAGGAAGTTAGTAAATAAAGTCAAAGAGTGTGGCATGATCATAATCTGTGATGCAAAGATTATTTCTAAAATAGGAAGTATTTATATGATAACATATTTAGATCCTTTCCAGGAAATTTATGCATTCGATGGAAGGTATTTACATCATTCATGACATTTCACAACAAGGAATAATTATCTTAAAATATCTTCAGGTAGCTATTATTCTAGGACATGTAAATGGTTTCAACCTCAAGCCTTGTTATCAATAATCACTATCAGATCTTGTAAAAAATTTGAGGGCGTTGACAAGCACCATATAGTTTAGGATTTTTATTTAATGTATTTTTTATTGTTTTGGTTTTAAGTTTGTAGTATTTTTATATAATTCTATTTATATATCCCATGACTCAGAACTAAGCTGGAAATTTTGTTAGGAACCCCTCCAAGGAAGCACAATTGATTACTTTTCTTATAAGCAATTAAACACAAAATTATACCAGAATGATTAAGTAACTAGAAACTTGAAACAACAAAGAATTTGAGAGACAATACACAATCTTGTATTAAATACTCTTTGAAGAAAATACAATAAAGAAGATGCCACTTCTTCTTCCTCCTCAAAGGCTTGCCACACCTCAAGAACTTCTTCCCTCTCTCTCTTGCTCAACCACAACCAACTCACTAACCTGAGTTGTTATCCCCTCCTTGAATGCTTCAACTAATCTCCTTGACCTTGCTTCCTTGCTTCAATGCTTTTACTTGCCTTCTTGATTACAATACATGCCTCATGGGTCTTTAAATAGGATCCCATGCATACAAAAATAGACTTCTAATTACAATAATTAGACACGCAGCTTGAGACTATAATTAGCCCTTTAACATGCAAACACTCCGTTCAACTAACTAATTGTTCGTGCAACGAACAGTTCTGGAACACACAGGCGACCGATGTTGGTCCCTGTCTACCTGGTGCTGACTGATGTCAGCCGACTCTCTGTTGATGCTAGTTGCCTTTTGCACTGTATGTGACCAACGTCAGTCATACTGCTGACATCGGCATCTCTGGAACTTCAACAACCTCTCCATGTCTGCAACAGTTGAAGCTTTTAGCTCCACAACCAACAATCTCCCACTTGGAGATAAACAACTGCAACTGTACTTGTACCTGTACATCATCTAGTTTGTTCCCTTGGCTCTGTATTCCTCTTCAAGATCACTCTTGAATACCAACCACCACAAAACCTGTGATGCTATACCTGTCATCCAAGTCCCCTGCCACATCTGAACTTTCTGACAACTCCCACTGGAGACAAAATCAACCTGTGATCTTCCATGTCTCTTATGCCAAAAGAATTTTTCTGCTCCCAAATTCTTCATGACATACCTCTGAACTAACTTTACCCTTAGCTCAAAAACTCCCTGTATGTGTAACCCTACAACAAGCACACAAAACAGTAACAGGATAATGTAGCTAATATTATCCAACCTGGTAAAGATAAATACAATGGTCAAACCTCTATTGTCCTGCAGCCTAATCAAGACCATATACCCTAGCCTTCTGTCTCACATGTCCATCCACTCTCTTCTCTAACTTGGGAATCCATCCCTCATCCAGTGCTTTCTTCTAGCTGACAACTCCACCAACAAAATCTTGTTTGGTTCTTCTCTAAGGACTCACTCCTCATCCATGTCAAGCTCCCACTATTTATGGATTCTACCTGCATTGCCTCTTCACATCTACCTGGTTCTCGACCATCAGTAAGCAACAAATAAAATAAAGAAGGTGAACAATGAATATGAGGTTCACATACCCTTTCTGACCTCCATATGGGCGTTTGAGACTCCTTAACAGGTTGATGTCCGCCCAACATCCATTCCAGTGACCGATCTTGGCCATCTCCCAGTCTGCATCCGACCGATGTCAATTCCCTACACTGACTCTGACTACCGATGTCATTTCCCTGGCTGACGCCGGTGTCCCCTCTACCAACATCAGTTCCTACCTGACCGACATCGAACTTCTCCTGCCTGACTCTATCGACCCTGCTGGTCTGCACATGACCGATGTCGGTATCTGCCTAACCGACGTCGATTCCAAGTGATCGTTGTCGGTGTCTGTGTATTCTTGTAAGTGATGAATTCTTTATCTACAAGCTCATCTTGGATCAAACCCCTATCCATACTGCCTTGCTCAGAATTATTCAGCCCCTGTGACTGATCTCTGTCCATCATCTCCTCCATAAACACCAAGGCTTCCCTGTTCTTGTCAAAAGCATCAAATTTCCTTTTCCTGCAATGAACTTGATCTATGCCTTCTGAATCTGAACTCATACCTTTTGAATCAAGAACGTTCATTCTCTTCTTATTCATGTGACCAAGCCTATTAAGCCACATCTTTGAATCTACAGCTGAAGTAGATAAACCAGAAGTAGAATCAGTAATACAAGTAGATAGATAAAGAGTACCTACTTTCTTACCTCTTGCTAAAACAAGTGCACCCTTGGTAACCTTCCAAGAATCTATTATGAGGGTTACTGTGCATCCCTCATCACCCAACCTTCCTACAGAAACCAAACTCTACATGCATAACCTCCTTCAACACCCATGTGTTGTATATCTACAATTTCAGCTGCACTTTCCCTTTGCCAAATATTTGATAAGGCGTACCATCCCCTAAATAAAGCACTCCAAAGTCTCCATGGACATACTCATGGAACAAATCTCTATTTGGGGATGCATGAAAAGAAGAACTAGAATCTAAAACCCATGATTCTATCTGACTATCCAAAGAAAGTATGAGAGCGTCCTGTGCCACAATACCTGCATCCTTTGCTTCTTCATTACCTTCATTTTGATTTTCTTTATCCCTCAACCAACACTCTTTATTTGTGTGTCCTCTCTTTCCACAAAACCAGTAGGTGACACCTCTGGATTTGGATCTCCTTCCCACCTTTGACCTTGATTTCCCTTGCTCGACCTTCTCTCTTTGCCTTCCCCTACTTTCTGCACTTAGAGCATTCCCTGATGATTCACCTGTGCTTTTCCTACGTATTTCTTCATTTAAGATTACACTCACAACATCATCAACTTTTAAGATTTTAGAAGCAGATGCAAAATTACTTACTGCCATAACCAAACTATCCCAACTTTCAGGTAAAGAGCATAAAATTAAGAGAGCCTTTACTTCATCATCAAAAACAATATTGACTGAAGCTAATTGGTTTACCAAACCATGGAAATCACTAAGATGAGTATGTACTGATCCACCTTCCTGCATTTGCAAAGTAAATAACTGCTTCATAAGAAATACCTTATTTGAAGCTGAGAGCTTTTCATATAAATTTGCCAAAGATTTTATCAACTCTTTCATTGTCTTGCACTGTGATAAGTTGGAAATCACAGACGATGCAAGGCTCAACCTTATGGATCCCAGAGCCTTTCGATCAAGAACATTCCATTCTTCATCCTTCATATCTGTGGGCTTGCATGCAACCCCACCCAACGGTAAGTACAAATCCTTCTGATATAGATAATCTTCTATCTGCATCCTCTAATATTTATAGTTCTTGCCGTTAAACTTCTCCATTCGTAGCTTACTTTCTTCGGCCATTGCTGAACTCCCACTCAATCAGAAAACCCTAAGAATGACCTGTAATCAAATAATAACCTACTCCCTGCAAACCGTAGCTCTGATACCAACTGTTAGGAACCCCTCCAAGGAAGCACAATTGATTACTTTTCTTATAAGCAATTAAACGCAGAATTATACCAGAATGATTAAGTAACTAGAAACTTGAAACAACAAAGAATTTGAGAGACAATACACAATCTTGTATTAAATACTCTTTGAAGAAAATACAATAAAGAAGATGCCACTTCTTCTTCCTCCTCAAAGGCTTGCCACACCTCAAGAACTTCTTCCCTCTCTCTTGCTCAACCATAACCAACTCAACAACCTGAGTTGTTATCCCCTCCTTGAATGCTTCAGATAATCTCCTTGACCTTACACCTTGTAGATCTCCTTGACCTTGCTTCCTTACTTCAATGCTTTTACTTGCCTTCTTGATTACAATACATGCCTCATGGGTCTTTAAATAGGATCCCATGCATACAAAAATAGACTTCTAATTACAATAATTAGACATGCAGCTTGAGACTATAATTAGCCCTTTAACATGCAAACACTTTGTTCAACTAACTAACTGTTCATGCAATGAACAGTTTTGGAACACACAGGCGACCGATGTTGGTCCATGTCTGCTTGGTGCTGACCGACGTCGATCGACTCCCTGCCGATGCCGGTTGCCTTCTGCACTGTATGTGACCGACATCAGTCATACTGCCAATGCCGGCATCTCTGGAACTTCAGCATCCTCTCCATGTCTGCAACAGTTGAAGCTTTTAGCTCCACAACCTAACAAATTTTGAAGTTGCAAAGTGCAATTTGAGAAGTAACTCAACATCAAGGGAAAATTGTAACATAAACTCAACACATAGTTCACAAATTAAGTCAAAAAATGAGGTGCTAACAAACAAGGTACAAAGAAAGGACAATCAATGGCCATTTAAAATTTGTTAATGATGACACACTTAAAAAATTACATCTTTACCAAAAATAGATCACGTGTCAAACTTATGTGATGTACAATAAAAGAAAGTGGATGAGGTAAAAGATGGTGTGTGACATCAATAAATCCCATTATTTGAACTAATGCTCTAATACATTGAATCATTAACATCACATCATCAACAACTAGTTACAATCAATTTAGCTAAAAAAATAATGTGCAGACATCTCAACACATTCAAAGCAATGTATTAGATGGATTTGAGCAAGAAAAACTATATACATATGGGCATGAAGAACACAATGACATTACACATTGTTAAGAACAAAATACCTCTATGAATTATTCGTAAATCATTTAATTACACCTAGATTGTTGACCAACACTTTTTCAATCAAATAAATTATTTGAACATAGTTGCTTTAGCAACCAAGTATCACACACAAATTTCGATTACCGTAACCAATGCAAAAAAAGAAGAAATGGGGATTGGTATTGTGCTTAGATAGATAAGATATCATGATCTAGATATGTTTGATTTTATTGAGGCTATAAAGGCTAATTTATTTTCTCTAGATCAATCAATAACAACATAAATAAGAGTCCTAGCTCTCCAACACCCCTTACAAGGATCAAATGTGAAATGAATCATCAAGATCCCTACATTCAATAAATTGGATGAATTAATGCTGAAACTTATTAGATAATATAATAAAGGTGTGATCCATCTCTCTCAAGATGTTATAACATTTATCAATCCAACAACCATGGCACAAGCAACAGGACATCCATGGGAATCCTTATTGACTTTATGGATGATATTTTGGTACACATTCAATCTAAATTCATAACCAAGAACTTTTGGTAAACTACCAAAATTTCAAGATAGGCTACCAAATGGATCATCAATATTGTATATCGAATGATCCAACTATAAGAAGATTTCAACTGTCCAAATTTTTTGGTCTCTGAGCTCACCACAAACATCGATAAGGTTGCCAGTGGAACATTATAGGTGTCCCAGTATTAGTTCTTAGTAATCCTCCTTTGATTCACTTAGTGGAAGTCTCTAAATGGCTCATTCAACCCAGATGTGGATTTATGGCATGTGACTATATTTTCCAACATTTCTCAGGATAGAATAGTCCAATACTATGAGAAACTTGATAGATATGATATATAGTGGGTAGAAGTCTAGTAACTCATCCTTTTACACCCATGAGTACCCACTAATGTCATGTAATACTTGGGGCAACATGATTCAATCATTAAACTCCATGATGGGATCTAAATCAAGGTTCATGAGCTTTTCAAGACACTAATAACTTCCTTTCCATTTTTCATCAATAAATTAGATGCATAGGCTGAAGTTGTGTGACAAAAAAATCTAGCTACTTGATTTATTCCACCACTAAGATCCATACCTTTAATATCACAACAACCATCGACTCAACCATCATTGACACAAGCATAATAGAGGCACATGCACCATCAAAAATAGAAGTAACCCCATTGTAGACTGTTGTAGGGAAGAGGAAGGCCCCAACTTATAGTTTTTCAACACCTCCTCTAAATAGTAAGACATGCAATACTAAATATTGGACTTCTAATATGAATGTTCCATAGATCACATCATAATATGATCTGACTCAATTGGGAATTGTAGGGGAAGATGTGTATAAGTCCATGATTGAAGACATAGGCACTGAGGTCTATGAAGAAGAAGAAGAAAAAGAATTTTTCTTTTGTAAAGCAGTGAAACTTTTCAAGTATGAAACAATTTTCTAAATATCTTATTAGTAGACATTTATACACCTCTTTCATCCATAATTTTTTATACAATCACAAAAGAATAAGAATGTACATGCAGGATGGCTATAATTTTTTAGGAAGCACTAGACACAAGGTCTTCAGTGGCTCAAGTAAGCTCATAACAACAATAAATCCTATTTTTGTGTGACATTCTTGCACCTTAAACATGATGCACAAACTTCTTTCTCCTAATGCAACAAATTAAACAGGCACCTCTAAAATATATGACTTCTAGTTTTGTTTTTGCCAAAACCATATAGGAAGCATCACTCGATGTTTCCCAATTACCATTATCGAAGCAAAATGAAGGAGTGGTTACATTTCAAGCACCTATCACTTAGAAAAAATTTGTGTTGAAATAAGAGGCATCACAACTAAAGGAGGAAAATCCACACGTATACCTCCACTTCACCAAATCTCACCAATTGATTAATAAAACTTGCCCTGCTTTGGTCACTTGAGTTTTGGGTGATAAAGTCATGCCTAAGGATAATCAGTTCACATCCCTCCTATCTCAACTAACAAAAGACTAGCTCACTAAAAAAAAAGTGTAATAGCTTCATACACAAAGTCAAAATCTCAAGGTAGAAATAGAGGATAATTTTGAAATTCTATAAGAATATGAATAAGCCTTGGATAGGTTGTGATCCAAATTTAACACATAGCCTATGACATGCTCAACTAGACTCAAAAATTGAATGCCACATGGAGTGAAGCCAAATAAAATTTCATCGAGGATGAAAAAGCTAAAGTAGTAATGAGAAATCAATCTACTACCTTTGATGCACTAGACATTGCATTAAAGCAGTTGTTGGAATTAAGATACAATGTTATACATAAGTTATAGACATAGAAAATAAGATGTTATGCAATAGTTTTGTTAGCATTCAGGATCAGAGGTATGAAGTAAAATAGAGGAGTTAGCACAAGAAATCCTATAAAAAGTGTCAAATATTTGGGCCATTCTCACAATCAAAAAAGATTAATATATTCAGAATCTGATGGGGTGGCAAGTCCCATTGTGCACTATGATCACTATGGTGCGAGAAGTTCTCATGGATTGGAAAATTTTCAAAAATGACTTGTAACATGTGGATATCTCCATCAAAAAAATTATTAAGAAGTCTAAATTCATACCTCCAAACCAACTCCAATAGGATCTCAAGCATAAAAAGACTATTGCATCTACACAGCCAGCCACCTAATCACAACCAACACCTCTAGCACCAGATTTTGTTACTACAACTTATTAGGTGTTCAACCCTAAATTTTGACTAATTATTTTGGTATTTTGGCATGAAACCAACATGGTATGAGAGTAACATATACACATAAATACCTTGGTGTATAAGTAGCCTACCGTAAAAGGATCGTGGTGTGTAATCAATGAGGCACAAAAGGATAAGGGAGTAGAGCACCAGCATGAGAAGATCTAGTCAAAGACAAAATATAACTATGAGGAACCTAAGAGCATAGGAATAATAATAGTAAGGAAATAATTGAGGAGTGCATGGGAAATGGGAGATGGTCGATGAGTTATTCTCAAGGGCCATCTAGACTTTTAACCATCATGAGTTTCACACCAACCTTGAAGAGGAAGACACATGGTTGCAAGGATATATCTTAGAATGAGAATATACAGGCATAAAGGCTTAGGTCCTTAGGAGAAAACAATTGATAGAGTACAAAAAAAATTAGTCTACCAAGAGTTTATTGGGAAATCACTCATGTCATTTATTATGTAACTACTTGGTCAAGGAAAAATAAGTATAAATGCCCCTGTTTGAAATCATTATAAGGTGACTGAGACTAGATATCTTTTTTACTAAAATAGAATATAGAAGTATGGATATTAAAATAAGTTATGATGTTAATGTTCTAGATAATTGATAATTATGCATCTGATAGTGGGTTTGCATTGAGTAACTTGTAGTTGTAACTAGTTATGAGATTTATACAACTTGTAGTTTTAAAATTTCTATAATAATAGTTGAACTCCATGGAATTTATCTTCATAAATATGGTTGTTGAGCTTAATGATACAAGGAAAAAATTAATTTATTTCTTAATTTGTGTAACTTCTACTTAGATATAAGTTTGAACTCAATAATATGACTAGTATGTTACTGTGCAACATAACCCACAGAAATCGATCTCTTATTGTGCGCTTCGGGTGAGTGCACAAGACCACAGTCTTGCATGAAGGTCCAAAACGCTAGTTCACTGGGAATACTTTTTAGTGCTTAAAATTTTGATTAAAGAATAAAATCTCAACATTTTGGTTCCATTTTCTGGACCCATATGCTTGAACGTATCACCCTTAAAACTATTGAATAATGGATTATTGGGATCGAGAATAATTTTATGGTTCCTTATCTTGAACCAAGAGTTTCTACACATCAATGGGTGGAATAATATCTCTACAATGCATTTATATGAAACTTTCTTGATTGAAGTCTATGTTCATTTGCATGCTTGGTTATTTACTTATGCTCAAGGCCGATCACAAAATTTAGGGAGAAGATAATCTTAGAAGTTAGAACATCAAAGGGATTTAACATGACTAGAAACACCATGGACATGAGCTATTAATATCTGGTAGAGAGGAGTGTTGAATAGCTACATTTTGGATTATGTTTTAACCACTTACTTTTGTCTTGAAGAAGCCAAGTTCTAGTTTCTCAGAGAACTACATGGTCGATATATTAGACATTTCCCACTAGTATTTAAGAAGTTTTTCATTGACTGTGGGCTTGAAACTCTACCAAAGGAGAGATAAATCCATCCTTGCATGAGAAACATAATTAGAAGGAGAATATAGAAGTGTTGGTAAAGGATTTTAGGTTCAAAATGGTAGCCAGATAGTGGGTATTTTGAAAGTAAAAATATGATGAAGCTAGGTAGAGGATCATAAGAGGGAGTGGTGTGGGAAGGGACTAGGATAACTTAAGAAGTGTTGTTAGGGTCCACAAGGAAGAAAAAACACACAAAGAGGAATCCATCACTTTATAACCATGCCCCATGCCACTTTTATCATATGAAGGAGAAACTAACTGGATAAAAGAAACTGAAGAACCAAGTTTGAACCAACCAAGTTCCCCAACCTTAAAGAGCATTCGTGCCTTTGAATCAAATAAATTACGTATACATAAATGGGATACAAATAGATTAGAATCAAAAATTGATCCTCTAAAATAAATTATAGTTGGGCCAATTATGAATCATATGGAATTAGCACTTTTTTTCCTATTCAAAGGAACTTTATGGCTCAACTTGGAATGCCTAGTGGACCTGACATTCATAGTGGACAGAGTACAGGCCAAAATCTTATTAATCAACTAGCTACCATCCCCCACAACATGGGCATTACTATTGGGGGCACTGGAGGTTGACTAAGAGGTGGCACTAGAGGAAGTGGTAGAGTTACCCCTCAAATAATAGGATTTGGGGGTTCTCAACATCCACTAGTGCAAGCACCTTAGCTATCAACAATATATTATGAAATGACACTTCACCTACCTAAATATCAAGGCATGGAGATTGTTGTATAAAAGGTCCATAAGTGTGAAATCATTTGTAAGGCATGAGGCATCACTTATTCTGAGCAAAATTCCACATAATTTGTGACCACACTTCTAGAGAGATCGCATAAGTGGTATTAGAAGTTTGATCCCAAATAAGTAGTAATTGAATATGATCAGCTCAAAACATCATTCCTTCAAGATTTTGACAATCCCAAATTTGAGAAACAAAGTATTACTGTGTTAAAATATATAAATCAAGAACTCACTAAAAGTGTACGGGAGTATGATGCATGGTTCAAGACACTTATGTGAAATCTTTCATTTGAAATAAATGCTTCTCAGCATGCACAATGGTTCATGGGAGGTTTGTTTCTTCCCTTTCAATGAACACTCTCCTAGAAAACCTTTACGAACTCACATAAAGCTCTTGAAGCTGCTCTCCATGATAAAGTTATTGGTAGTATTAACACTAAGATTAGTCCTTCCATGGAAGCCCAAATAGATTCAATAGCATTTCAACTTGAAAAAATAATTGCAACTAATGTGTATGACACTCAAAATGGTCTTTGGTGTACCGATTGTGATTTTGAAGGTCATAACTAAAGCAACTGCCCACACAAAACATCCACATTATACTAAAGTAGTCCTATGATATTTTCCATGAAGAAAATGATGTACACTCCTCTCCTCTCTTACAATAGGATACATATTCTAGGTGTCTAAATATTATAATATGTGTGATGCCTACACCCATGACACAAATTATTGTCAACTAATTAGTGATATCCATGAAGCATGCACATGTGATATGCATCAAACCTCTATGTCTAATAATCAAGATAATGATGGCTATCATGGTCAAGGTAGATGGCAAGGATGAGGAGGTGGTAATTTCCCATCAAGAACATGTTATAAGTCTAGATCCTCAAACCACTATTAAAGGGATTGTCTAGTTTATCCAACATGTGCTTTTTATAAAAAAGAGCATCGATTGGAAGAATGCCCTGACCTATACATGACCATCACTAAGGAAAGAAATGAAAAAGGTGTAGGCATGATT
Source organism: Torreya grandis (assembly GCA_037957365.1). NCBI lineage: Eukaryota > Viridiplantae > Streptophyta > Pinopsida > Cupressales > Taxaceae > Torreya > Torreya grandis. The sequence continues at coordinate 319,773 of JARHVA010000580.1, read as the reverse complement.
TGTATTGAGAAACTTGACTGACAGCTATGTTCAAGCACCCCAATAGCTCAAAAGGTAAATATCACTATGCATAACAGTGGATAATCTTAGTCTACATCTACTCCTATTGAGAAGGTACAATGTGATGAGCCTTGGGAAAAGAAGTATCATGATGCCCAATAATAAAAGGATATACTCTAGGACACTATGATGTTAGTATAGGAACTTTAGGTCAAAATTTAATTTATTAAAGACTAAGAAGTAACACAACATGTTGATATGTAGAAGGCAATAGAGCCTCAAAACATGGTGCAAGATGATTTCCAAGAGATTTGCAAGCATATATTGGATGAAGGTATTGTCCCAAAATTGATTACTTGGCTTAAAAATTAGGTACAAACACCAACTGACACTCAACCTCAATTAATTTAGCAAACTGAGGATCATCGATTAAATCATACTCAATGGTAAGATACCCATATTCTTCCTAGCCCTCAAGAAGACAAATAAGTACTAGTAAATACTACCATCGATGGTTAGGTGATTAGAGACATCTTAGTTGACACTAGCATTAAGGTTAATGTCCTTTGTAAGGATGAATGATGTAAAATGGCTAGTTCAACATTACAACCATCACCGCATGTATTATTTATTGTAAATAAAACTTGTGCTCTATCTATTGGTGTCCTCAAGAATGTAATGGTGGATATCCTTGGAGTACCTTTCAAATTTTATTTTAAGGTTCTTGAGTTAGCTGAGGTAGATGATTTTCCAGCTCTATTGGGGTCAACTTGGTGTTATGAAAACAAAACCAACTTAAGTTTCAAAAAGTGCTACATCAGTTTTGAGAATATTCATCAATGTGTTATTATTCCATTAGATCAAACACATGACCCCCCATACATATAACCTATTAATGTGGAAGAAGATATTAACCACATCTATAAAATCACATCTACATATGGTGAGCAACACAATCCTACTCCTAATGGCATCTTTTGGTGGATAGATACTCACTCCCTTTCTAATACTATAATCAATGCTTATAATTATTATGCCCATGATGACTATGACCTTATTAGAAGAGTGTGCAGTGTTATTAGTAGTCATGATAATGTCTTGCACCAATATCATAAACACCACATGTTTGTTTGCCTTGTTATCAAACAAGTTATGAGAGGACCAATTATGGATACACCATTAGAAAGACTTGTTGAAGCCCCTCGATTTCATGGATAAATGGAAGTCCATGACTTTGTCTAGAGCCTTGAAGACTTTTATAACTCTGATAATGATTGTATATGATCATTATTTCACATTTTTTATGGTACCACCGTAAGGTGGTGGCAAACCCATAATGATCAACTTCTCCATTGGGATCAAGTACACTCTATTTTACATCATCGATTTCATCATGATAACCAAATATGGGGAACAATTAGCTATAATACAGTACAAGAACCTGAGACACACATATAAGCCTGTGAATCTATGTGGAATATTTCTTGTCAGAGTACCTTTGGGTACATGATTTATATGTAACTTTATGAACCTTGGTGATAGCATGGTATGTTCATGAAGAGCGACATATGGGTACCCATTTTTGGCATCTATTGTAAGAAAACATAAACTCAACATTATCTTACTAATGTCTGAGAATGCACTTGTGCCTCACTCTCTAGGATATGTATGAAGTAGTTTTTGGTGACCCTAGTCCTATTGAAGATCACTTGAGATATATCCATGATGCCCCAGAAGAAGGGCTAGTCCTATTTAATTATCCAACTACAGAACCCATTCTTGTGCTAGACCCTATCTTTGATCAAGAATGTCATGAAGAGATACACCTTGGGAAACAAAATTAGTCTTTTAGGTAGATGAAGTTGAAGGGTCTGACCCACCTAACCAATTGGCAAATCATTTAGAGGTCCCTACAGATTATGGCTCAGAACTATTCATGATACTAGTTCTGATGTAGACAACCATTACTCAAAACCAATTCAAACTATCCAACATAACATTGATACAGAGGAAGAAACAAAAATAGCTATTGTAGGTAATTAATGGACTGACACATAAATCTTAAGGATATTTGGGTATTAAAATAATACCAAGATGTCTTCCCAATAAGCTATAGTGAGATGAAAAGTATTCATCCATCTCTAATAAAAATACATATTAAAATAGTTCACGAATGCTCAAACAATCAAGAAAAGGCCATATAGGATGAATCCAAATCTACTGGCACACGTAAAGGAAGAAATTGATAGTATGTTATGTGCTAGAGTGATCACCCCAATTGATGAATCTGAGTGGGTCAATCCTATGGTGACAAGTATAAAAAAGATGGATGCATTAGAATTTGCATTGATTATTAGATACTTAATGCATTTTATGTTATTGATCCCTTCCCAACATCATTCACATAATAAATACTTTAAGGCATCACTGGGTGTGAAATTTATACTTTCACAGATGGATTCTCTGGGTACCATTAGGTCTAGATTGTCGAGGAGGATCAACCTAAGACTATGTTTGACACTGAATGGGGATCATTTGTATATATTATCATGCCTTTTGGGTTGAATAATTTACCTATTATGTTTTCACATATAGTCATTGAGGCCTTTAAAATTTTCATTCATAAGTTTGTTCAAGTCTACTTGGATGACTGACAGTATATGTCTTGGTCAAGGACCACTGTTCTAATCTACGACTCATGCTTGAGTGTTGTCAAGTCCTAAAAATATCACTAAATATAAAGAATTATCTTTTTAATACACCTTTAGTGTTATTCTAGGATATATTACTTACAAGGATGGACTATTTGTAGACCCAACAAAAGTATCTATCATTCTTCACCTCCCAGCACCAAAGTCTCAATGTAAAGTTTACACCTTTCTAGGCCATACCAGGTATTATAGTAAATTCAATCATGGATATGCAAATATTATCGCACCTCTGGAGGAACTCTTAAGACATAATGATCACTTTATTTGGACTTACTCCTACTAAGAAGCCTTTAAGGCCTTAAAATACAAACTAGTCACCACTCCAATCCTATAGTTCCCTGATTAGATAAAACCATTCCATGTCCATGTTGATGCTTATGGAATGGAAGTTGGTGAAATCCTTGCACAACCAAGTGAAGGTCACCTTGATATCCCTATCTATTTTTGTAGTAGGAAACTTACTCCATCTGATTGGAATTACACCACCACAAAGCGTGAAACAAGTGGTCAATGGTTTATGCTTTGAAAAAAATTCAATAATACTTATTGGCAACTCCTTTGTAATCTATACAGATCATAAATATTTAAAGTATATATTAAATAAACATGTGTTGCATGGACACATCTACCATTGGATAATGTTGTTACAATAATTTCAATTTTATATCATGGTCAAACCATGAAAAGCTAATTGTGACCCTAATCATCTTTCTCATATTAATTTTGGAGAATCACCACATGTTATTGAAGATGACCTACCTGATGTTTAGTTATTTCATGTTTCTCATGTTATTGAGGAGTTGGAAGATATTGTAGATTTCTTAACTATTGGTTCATCACCTGATTGTATGACTCCATAAGCTAAGAAATAACTCATAGTTTGTGTTGCACCTTTTCAGCTCATTGGAAGGGACCTCTACAAGCTTGGCTGAGACAAAATTCTTCAGCACTATGTCATGAGACATGAGTTCTCTAAATTACTTCAAGAAGTTCATGAGGGAATTGTAGGTGGACACTATACTAGAGAGGATATTGCATGCAAGGTAATAGTAGCTAGATTATGGTGGCCTACCCTTTTTCAAGATGTCAAGATGTATGTCAAGAAGTCTGATATTTGTTAGAACATGGGAAAACCAAATAGCCGATATGTCATGCCATTACATCCAATTTTATCCCAAGAACCATTTGAAAAGTGGGCCATTGATTTTTTTAGCCCCATCAATCTAGCTAGATGACAAATAGGTTATTATTATATCATTATAACCACTGATTATCTCATGTGCTAGCCTAAAGCCATGTCAAAAATGGATTATACTATTGTTACTACTCCATGCTTCATATGGGAAGATATCATAACCCATTTTGGATGCCCACTAAGTTTTACTAGTGATCATGGTACACATTTACTCAATGAAACTATTCGCATCCTACTTGATGAGTTCATAATTGCTCGTTATAAAACAACACCGTATCACCCCCAGGCAAATGGCACTGCTGAAGCATTCAATAAAATATTAGGCATAACACTTACAATTTTTTTAATATTGGATGAATTGACTAGGATGATAGAGTATCTGTGGTACTTTAGGCTTACTAAATAACCTATAGGTGCTTGAACAAGAACATACCATTCAATTTGTTGTATGGCAAAGAAGTAATTCTACCAGTTGAATTCTTAGTACCATCTCTTTGTATTGCATCTATTGAATAATTAAATGAGGATTCATCCTTGAAATCACACTAGGATAATTTTGTACAATTGGATGAAGCCCATTTCCTTGCTCATTAGAGTCAAGATGTGGAGAAACACAAATAAAAGGCATGGCATGATCAACACATCAAGGATAAAACATTTACCCCTGGGATGAAATTCTTGCTTTATGAATCCATGTTCGCATGCCATTATGGAAAACTTCAAATTCTCTAGGAGTCATAAAGTAAGACTTTCAGCCCCAGGGTAAATGTTTTATATTTGATGTGTCAATCATGCCATGCCTTTTATTTACATTTCTCTCTATGACTCGAAGTTCATGTGTCATTCTGGAAAACTTGAAATTCACTGGGATAGTCCTTTTGTCATTCATAGAATTTATCCTATCAATGTTTGTCGATTACAAAGATTAGATGGCCAATTTATTCCTAGGAATTATAATGGAAGCTATCTACGCACATATTTCTCCTCTTAATAGTATAAATTTTGTAACAATAAGGCTTATTCCATACATCTAGGATTTTTTGTTTTTAATAAAAGTGCTACCTTTGTTATGTGCAACATTTATTTTAGATTTAGTTTATTTTTGTACTTGTAATTTCATGGAGGACCATGACATAGTTTTTAGTGTAGGGTAAAAGGTGTATGTATTCATCATTAAGGATGCATGTACAATTTGAGGTGCACAAGTTAAATATCCCAAGGATAAGATATTCTCTCCAAATAGTTTGGAAATTCAAAAAAATAGACCAATTATCTTCCACTCCAAAGAAAAGTGTAGGACACAGCTGTCTTCCACTTCAAATAGAAGTGTAGCAAGGATGTGCCATTAATGAGAAAGAAATAGTGGTTTTAATAAATGTGCCAACATCATGACAAAATAATACCATTAATTTAATTTATGGTGAGAAGCAATGATCGAAGAACAGTGGCCATTACAAGTGCATTAATAATGAGAAGTGATGGTAAAAAAGAAAGGGGGTGGTAAATGCAAGTTACCCCCTCAAACCTATAAAAGGACAAGAAATCTCATTTTACTTTTTACCTTTTAGTTCCATTTAATTTTACATAGCTAAAGAATGAATTAAGCCAGAGTGATTCCAGAGCAAATAAACAACATCAAAATTTTGTAAACAACTACTGAGCTAAGCATTAAGCTAAGTAATCAATCACAAAGTTGACTCCAAAATATAACCTATGAGATAAAGAATTGGTAGTTACAGGTTACAAAGGTAGACATCTACCATTAGATGGCATCAAAGCAAGAAAATCTAAAATCATCTAAACTACCATCACATGTTCTTTTGAGAGCGTCGGACAACCATGTCTCAAGCTTTGGGCTCTTTAGAGGGTGATGCGACCTAAGAATAAGTCTTTAAGAATTGATCCATTACCAACTATACCAAAAGAAGTACTTTGGGGGGAAGCAGTATTAATCAGGGAAGAGACACCTAAATAACAAGCACAATGCATAGAAAGATAAGAGGTTAAGATGGCATGCCAAATGAAAAAGGCACAATTATCTCCACCCCCACTATTGATGATAGAGGAAATGCAGCTAGAGACAGTGTTGCACATAGAATATTAAATCTCAAAAGTACCCTCATACACCATTTTTGACTACAGCTACTGCCAACTTGGGAATGAGGATGAGTTAAAAAATTACTACTGAGTTGAGCGCTAGAACACCAAAAATCAATTGGTGTATGACCTCAAAATTTTTAGTGCCTTGGATGTTGTGGGGCTATTTTAATTATTCAACCTTCCATACTTTAGAAAACCTATGGAATCAATTAAATTTTTACTCTCATGCATCTATGAAGACTACCTCTACTTTATTGGGCATAGCATGAAGATTACACCTGAGAGAATAAGTATCAAGACTGTAGTGCTCTGATATGGACATAGATTTTGACTTAGAGGACTTAGAATAAATAGGAAAAACAATAATGATGCTAGTGTACCAAAAGTAGGACCACACCATGTACATCAAGAACATGTAAGACCCTGCCCTCTAGGTGGTGGTACGCATCATTGTGACCAAGATCAGTGACACTGATCATTGGAAAGAGGTAGATATAGCTCACCTCTACATCGTTCACTAGGTAACTAAGGGTTTAAAGTATAATTAATCCATGTATTTTGCACATAAAATCATTGAGGATGCTGAAAAGACCCATTAGATACCTAGCCATAGGTTTCCATGGGGGTATTTTTGTTATTAATGGTTTTTTATGAGATGGATGTACCTAACTACACCTTAAAAGAGCTGAAGTGGGCATATCCACTCGAACACAAGTACCCTATTAACTGCTATAAGGCATTCATGTGCCTCAGGCACATCACCCCCACTTATAAAAATAAGAAGAAATCATGGTTCGATGGAATGAAAGAAGCCTTTGGGAATGAATGGCACATTACTAAAGATTTTCCCATCTATGCTGGTGAGCAAACTCAATTTGATGTAAAGCAACATTTCTCTTTGGCACACATCAATATGGTCCCTTCTAGAGAAATCTCTATATGTTTGAAGCTACCTTATCCCTTTTCAGTGTGGTACTTCATCAACTCATTACACTACATTTTTTATGCATAGCCTTTCACCTTGGAAGTAAACTATGTCGACTTAGAGATTCACACTCTTTGGAAGATGTATGTCTATCCTAGAAAGAAGGCATACTGATAAAAGTGAGAGACTGATCAGACTAATATCAATGTCAAACAAAAAATGGTGGGAGAACAAGTGCATAATATGTTCTTCATGCTCCAACCCAAGAAGAAGACTTTAAAAGGTGTAAAACCAACTCAAGAAAAAATTACACTAGTACCACAACTTGTAAAGAATAAGTGGGTTGGGTATGATGTTAGCACAATTTCATAATAGGACCCTCCAAAACAATAGAGGACTATCCAGGCACTACCTTTTATACCCTCACCACCATGGGTTTCTCCACCTAGACCTTCTTCACCCAGAGTTTCACCTCCATAGGTTCTTCCACCCCTAGTTTCAGCTCTGCAGGTTCCTCTACCCTTAGATTCACCTCTAAAAACTTCATAAGTATCACCACCAAGGGTTTCAATATTAGGGTTTGTTCCATAAAGTACATTCGATAACTATCCAGTACAAGAAGAACCTAAAAGCCAAAAAGAAGAGGTAGAGGATTGTGATTTCAAAAATACACCCTCCTAAGTGTGAAAGGAGGAGACCACCTTTGATAAGTTACCATTGGACATTGGGGGTCCATTTTGTGAAGAGGGGGATGGTTATGATACTCAAAAGATGAGTGAGATGACCATCAATATCACTTCTTTAGCTACTGACATAGAGGTCGACATTCTAGAGTGTAACTTAAATAAAGGAAAAGATCCTACCAATTATGAGGGATAACCACCTTTGATTGATACATCCACCAATCTATGCACTCAATACCAAATAATAATTCTAGATAGGATGTTCTATCTTTGGTTGCATTTCCTTCCCCAAGATGCAACTATAGACACAAGGCATTAAATGTCCTTCCTTTTGGACATGTATAATGAAGAGAGCCATTTTGAGTTTCCTCTAGACAGTTTCCTATTAGATTCTCAAGCACCATTGCTACCAACCCCACTATGGGTTGATCCCTAAAAGATCACCCCTCTACAAGTCAATGCTACATTTTTGAAAATGGCTTTTGAAGTCTCATGCCAAAATATACTTTTTGATTCTGATGCACCTGATGCAGAGAAGAAACAGGGCTAGGTAGTGGTAATGTATGAAAAAGAGGTTGCCACTCGAAAGGCACTTGAAGAAGAAGTGGCCATGCTAAAACAATAAATAAAGGAGGCCACAAAGGCCAAGGTAAAAAAATTGAATTTGTGTAAATCAATTTTGGGCCAAGAACCAGCATGAGGAGATGGAGTACCTCTAGATTGGGAAGGTATAGATAAATTGGAAACTCTGGTGAATCTCTTATTGAAGTAATACAAGCAATAAATTTCACTAAGGAATGAATCATTATTGATGGTAAATCAGTTTACTGAGGTAGTAGAGTTTTTTAAGTGTGCTCTTGAAAGATTTAGGGAAGTAATCCCCATCTTAGATGGGCTTTTTTAGAGACTGACATGACCTAATAAAATCTTGGAAGCTCAATTCCACATAGAAGAATCTCAAAGGCAGCAGTTAGCATATATTGCAATCTTAATAAAGGATTGTGTCGAGCATGTGAAGGCATTCAAATATGTCGAATCTATGGAAGATAAAATAAATGCACATCAACAACAACTCAATGCCAGTTTTGTAGCTCTTTAAGGATATGTTGTCAGTGAGGTCTCAACATTAGAAGAAGTTAAGTAGGATGTCAGCACATCCCTTAACCAATTGGTCAAGAAGGATAATGAGTGTCCTATCCAAATTAAGGAGATGAATAAATCAAAGGTGGCCACTGAAGAAATAACATCAAATATGCTTAACACATTATCACGTTGGGACAATGTCAAAAACTAGATTTAACAAACTGGGCCTAAATTTTTGGTTGTGGCCAAAATTGAGACTTAGTTTGGGATGGATTAAGAATGTAGTGTGGGGTAATGTTGGAATCTAAATTTTGACCAAGTATTTTATTACGAAACCATCATGGTGTGAGAGGATCATAAGTATAGAAAGACTACGGTGTGGAACTAGCCTAACACAAAATGACCATGGTGCATAACTAGTGAGGCACAAAAGGACAAGGGCGTGGAAGCACCAACATGAGAAGACCCAGTCGAAGATGAAATATAACTATGAATAAACTTATAGCATAGGATTCAAAACAATGATGAAATACTTGGGGAATGCATGAAAAGTGGGAGATGGTTGAAAAGATTCTCAAGGGCCACCTAGACTTTTAACCATCATGAGTTTCACATCGACATGTGAAGAAGAAGACACATGACAACAAGGATCTAGCATAAAACAAGAATATAGGGGGTGCAAAGGCTCGGGTCCTTAGGAGAAAATAATTGATAGACTACCACAACTTTTAGTCCACCAAGAGTTCGTTGGCCAATCACTCATGTCATTTATTATGTAGCTACTTGATCAGGGAAAAATAAGTATAAATACCCTTATTTGAAATCATTATAAGGTGACTAAGATTGGATATATTTTTTACTGAAATAGAATATAGAAGTATGGATATTATAATTAGTTATAATGTTAATGTTCCAGATAATTGATAGTTATGCATTTGACAATGGGTTTTCATTAAGTAACTTGTAGTCATAACTAATTATGAGATTTATACAACTTGTACTTTTAGAATTTGAGTAACAATATTTGAACTCCATGGCATTTATCTTCATAATTATGTTTTTCGATCTTAATGAAACAAAGACCAAAGTAATATATTTCTTAATTTGTGTAACTTCTACTTAGATATAAGTTCAAACTCAAGAATATGACTAGTATGTTACTGCACAACATAACCCACGAGAACTAGTCTCTTGCTATGTGCTTCGAGTGAGCGTGTAAGACTACAATCTTGCATGAAGGGCTAACATGTTAGCTCATTGGGGTTACTTTTTAGTGCTTAAAAACATGATTAAAGAGTAAAATCCCAACATTTGGCAACAACTCCACTAGCATCATATTCTCAGTCTTCAACAGTTCCAACAATGTAGCCTATGCTTCCACCTTCTTTGTAGGTATTGTGCACACTTTAGTTTTGAAATTTTGAGTAATTTTCTAATAGGACAGCCTTAAGCATTAGGATTAGGTCAAAAATTGGTTGAAAACTCATAAAGGGTAGTAGATTAGTATGATACTTAGTTGGAAACCTGAAAGGGTGGCTAAGTAGTGCACAAGAGGCAAAAACTGGTAAATGACACTTTGAATGATTACCACAAGTAATGTTTTTGGACCGGTTCTTCAACACAGGTAATTTTCTCAACCTTAACACAAAGCACACTTCTTTCAACTTTGTCTCGGGTTGAGACATTTATTTATGTCTAGGAAAGAGTTTATAAAATTTAAACTTTAAGGTCATGAACATGCACTATATTTTTTTTAATCCAAACTTTAACGAACCTCTAATTATTTTTATAATATACCATTTCTAATCATTTTTAGTTAAACTTTTTTAAATTTTAAAATATTATTAAATTAGCTAGATGAAGGCTTTCATAAGAATTTAAATTATATTTTAGTTTTTTAGTTTTTTTATTCGTATGTTTAAGTCATTAACTTAATAACATTTCTTTCTTTATATATTTTATCAAAATTCCTAGATACACTATCTGTCTAGAAGCCTATACTAATTATATACCTTATTCATATGAAGATGGTCTAATATATTATAAGTTACCTTAAAAACTATATCCAAGTTGATTAATACTCTGGTTTTTAAGAGGACTCTATTTTATTTAAAAATAATATACCCCAATATAAACATCATATAATTATACTTGTCATAAGCATGCACAACCTAGACATAGTAATCACATCAAATCAAGTCAAGTGATATAGCAAACAAACTACAATTTTCCTAGATATAAATATATGTTTTAACTCCAACTTCATTCTCAAAAAGAGTTTCATGAGTTTAATATACAACATTCTCTTTCATGCCATTTTTATTACATCTAACTTTCTCTCCTTATAATATTCTTCGTCAGTCAAAAAAGCAACATATTCTTACATCTCATTCATCTCAACCAAAAAAAAATTAATACAAACTATAATATCAAAAACATGATAATCATTATCAATATAAGCATATAAAAAATCATATAATATCATTACAATTCAAATTGTATAAAAAGAAGTAATAAATTTGTTAAGTTCGAATAAATCTACATAGCACACATGAGCCACTTATTACAATAGAAAACATAAATAATCTAACTACAAAAACATGATGTGACAACTGGGCAAACTTCTAATTAATAAGATTAAGTAAAGTTATTATTAAGATTAGAACCCACTTTTTGAATGCCACAACTCTTTGTTTATTATAATTTTATAATATTTAAATTAAAATATTCTTTCCCACAATAACCCAATTTCAATACCTATATTATTAACAATAGGACCCACTTTTTGAATGCCACAATTCTTTGTTATAATTTTTATGTTAAAATTTTATTTCACACAATAACCCAATTTTAAAGTGCCAACACTATTCATTTTTTATAATTATAACATTCACATCGAAAATATTTCTCTTATTAATGCTCAATTTATATTGTCTTAATATTTTTATCATTCCTAACAAAAGAGTTTTTAGATCTATAATTAAATAAAATGTTTAAAGAAAAAAAATTATGTGAAACTCTTTTTATTATCATAAACATGTTATATAATACCTTAATATTTTATTGGTTTAGAAAATTAAATTTAATTAAAGATTTAAACTTTTACATTTCAAATAATTAGTAAAATATTTTTTAGAAAATTGGTGTACAAATTTTTTAATCGATATTTTAGATCTCATTTGTATATGCAAGAAAAATAAACTATAGCCTATTACATAAATAACTCTAGTTAATTACAATAATATTTAATAGACTCGCATGAGGAGAAATCAATTAATCCAAAAAATAGTCCATTACATGAATTGTTTAAATATTGTAAACACCAACTACAAAATTATTAAAGATCTAATGAATCTAATAGAAAACATAAATAAAAGATACAATAGTAATAGTAATAAACAATAACTGTATATCTGAAATAATAACAAAAAAGAATAAATAACTCAAATATGATGAATTACTCTAATAATTCAATATTACTCTGATATGGAATACATAAATAGCCATTGATTATATAGAGGAAGACGTGCATGATAAAGATCAGGGAACTCACATAATACGTATAGTTCAATTGATATATGTCTACATGAATAGTGGAGTGCAACTCCATACTAACAAGATATGTGTCCAACTTGTATAAATGATCAACACAAGTTGACTATTAGGTAAACAATCTTATCCTATCTTACCCTGAATAGTGTACTGGAACTCCACTGTAACAAGATAAGTGTCTAAGTTAACTACTAGATAAACAAGCTTATCCTGTCTAATATAAATTATTAATAAAAATAATAAACTAATTATAATAAGTAATTAGTGTACCAAAATAATAAATACAAATAAATGTAATAAAGTAAATAAATGCACTAACACCCCCCCTAAGCGAAGCTTAAGTAGGACTATGCAGATAAGAGTCTCGGTAATGTGTAGTCATATTAGGTACTCTGTACAAATGGATGAGGAAAGGAGAAAACCCAAAGGAACAAAAATCTTTCTCAAAATGAAGGTCTATGAGACCTCCCTGAAGAACTGATGTACCGCACCTCCAAAAGAGATCACAAGTGAATATACTTGCTCTCAATGAAAGGTTTGGTAAAAATATCTATAATCTGCTCCTCTGTAGGACAATATTGAAGATCAATGATCTCCACCTGAATCAACTCCCTAATAAAGTGCATATAGATCTCTATATGTTTGGTTCTCTAATGATGAACTATATTTTTCAAGATCTGGATAGCACTTTGGTTGTCACAGTAGATGACTGATGGCTTCCAAAATGGAACACCAAGCTCAATGAGAATATTCTAAAGCCAAATAGCCTCAGTAGTGGCATTAAAAATGCCATGATACTTAGTCTTTGTAGATGAAAGAGTAATAGCATTTTGTTTCTTGCTTTGCCAACAAATGGGGTCAGATCTAAAGTGAAAGTTGTAACCAGAAATGGACTTATGATTATCGTAATTGCTAGCCCAATCAAAATTATGTATCCCACCAAGTCTAAACATGTACCTGTTGTATAGTGAATCATGTATCTAATAGTGCCTTGAATGTAGCTCAAAATGTGCTTGGTGGCTCTCCAATAAAGCTCATGTGTTGTCTGCATAAAGCATGAAACCAGGCCAATTGCATATGAAATGTCGGGTCATGTATGAGTCAAATAAATGAGGATGCCTACAAGCTAGCGATACAATATGGCATCAACCAAGGGAGTGGAATAATGAACCTCAAGTCTAACTCTAGATAAGAAAGGAGTTGTTGCAGGCCTAAAATTAGTCATATGAAATTGAGCTAACAAGTCCATGACATACTTGGGTTGTGAAAGTGTAATCCTGAAAGAAGACTGTCCTATCTGAATCCCAAAAAAATAATGCAATAATCCCATGTCTATAATAAAAAACATATCATGAAGTGTAGTCTTAACACTGCTGACGATGGATGTTGTGTTCCCTATAATAATGAGATCATTAACATAGAGCACCAAGTACAATAGTGAGTCTTCTTGCTATAAAATGTAGACATTTGGATCCGAGTGACATCTTGAGGACCCAATAGAGAGAAAAAATGTGTCCATCTTAGAATACCAAGCTTGAGGGGCTTGTTTTAGACCATAAAGAGACTTCTTCAAGCAACATACTAGTGAAAAATTATGAACGAACCCATGTGGTTGCTCCATATAAATCTCCTCATGAAAATCTTCATGAAGAAATGTGCTCTTCACATCCATCTGATGTACAACCCAACCATGAGCTACACCAATAGCTAGTATCAAGCGAATAGAATTCATCTTAGCAACAAACACAAAGGTTTCTATATAGTCAATGCCTTCTACTTGGGAAAAACCTTTGGCCACTAAGCGTACTTTATACTTATCAATATTCCCATCCACTACAAACTTAGTTTGATATATCCACCTACAGCATACTAATTTTCTTCCTTTAGGAAGAGGAACAAGATCCCAAGTGTTGTTCCTAATAAATGAGTCATACTCTTCTTCCATCACTGAATCCCACTTAACTATCCATGTGGCTTCTTGAAAATATTGTGGATCAGAAGTTGTGGCAATGTAGGAATGTGAAAGATCATGATGTGATCATGTTCTCCTTGTATCTAATGGATCCATAATAAGAGGGTCTACATCCACAAAAGTCTATCTAGCCCAAAAAGGCATCAATGGGTGAGGATCTGGAGGAGGAGTAGGAAGAACATGACCTACTAAACCCTATTGGGGAGGTATTACCTCATCATCCCTATGAGTAGATGAAGCAAGAGTATCATTGCCACTACTATTTGATTCTTCTAAATAAGAAGAATGAGAAATGTTAGAAGACAAGTCTGAAGGACTTTTTTCAAAGTAAACACTTCTTGCTATAATAAGCTTATGTGAATCTAGATCAATGAGCTGATATCCCTTAACACCATCAGGATATCCCATAAATATGCAAGTTTAGCTTTGTTGTTCTAAATCACGATGCTTGTCTAAAGGTATGTGAGCCCATGCTCAACTATTGAAGACTCTAAAATGATGCACATCTGGCTTCCTATTACACCAAGCTTCAAGAGGTGTTATCCTCTTTAAAGCTTTGTGAGGAACTCTGTTCTATATATATGCAGCATAATTAATTGCTTCCACCCAGTACTCAGGTACTAATGATTTTACTTGAATCATACAACTTGCCATCTCTTTTAAGAATCTATTCTTCCTCTTTGCTACACCATTCTACTGAGGTGTGTATGCAATTGAATACTGAAGATCAACTCCTTCAAGAGCACAGAATTATTCAAACTTATTGTTTACATATTCCCTCCCACTATCTGTACAAATAATTTTGACATACTTCTCAGATTATTTCTTTGCTAGAGCTTTGAACTCTATAAATATATCAAATGCTTCACTCTTGAGTTTCAAAAAATAAACTTAAGTATATCTGGAATAGTCATCAATAAATGTGAGAACATAACAGGTTTTAGTAAAAGACAAAGTAGGTAATGGACCTGCTAAATCACTATGAATAAGTTCGAGGACTTATGTAGCCCTCCAAGCCTTCCCTTTACCAAACTTATCCTCTGAATGTTTTCCTAAGGCATAACCATGACATACACCCCCTAAAAACTAAATCTATGGAAGTCTTGTAACCATCTCCTATTGACTAAGTTGTTGTAAATAGTGGTAGTTTAGATGAACAAACTACTCATGCCATATCTTACTCACTGAATCAGTATGTGAGAGCAAAGTTGTAGATGAAGACTGAGGCACAAAGTGGAAGAATGAATAAATATGAGTAATATTGTCGACTTTTCTCATTGCAACTAAGGCATTATCCTCTAATTTTTTTATTAATACAAAATCGGATGTGAACTCAACTTTCCTACCAGTATCAAAGTGAGTAATTTGGTAGATAGAAAGAAGGTTAGTTGATAACTCTAACACACAGATGACATCCTTAAATACACTATTATCAACATCAATTGTACCTTTTCTTATAAAATCTACCTTAGAATCATCACCTATGAGAATATGAGGCAAGGAACTTGGTTCTTATCTAGAAAATTGTTCTTGATCATAACCCATATGGTGTGAAGCACCTGAGTCAATGACCCATGACTTGGAGAATTTGTCAGTGTAACTAGTACAGTAGCTTTTTCTTTCCCTGAATTTGAAGGAGTGAAATAATCCATTGAAGAGGATTAATTGATGTTATTCTTTTTTAGAAGACCCTTAAGTTCATCAATCTCTTTATTCCAACAATTGTGTTCACTATGAAACCTCTTTTTACAATAAGGGCAAGGAGTGTCAATCTTTTTTTGTGAATCCCTTTTCTTATTAGTGGATTTATAATCTCCTTGTGAGAAAGATTGTTACCCTTTAGTCTTATCTTTATGTGACTTATTCTAATTACTCTACTTCTTTTTACTTGAACTTGTATTTGATCTTGATGTTGAAACTTGCTTATACTGAGGTTGACTTGCAACTAGAGCTTGAGATTTGAATGACTTGATTAGACCCATAGCTATTAACTTTTATTCTTTAACCATTAGAATCTCAGAGAATACTTCAAAGGTGGGCATTTGATAAGATGTGCCCAATTTGAGCCAATGAGTCTGAAAGCTAGAGACAAATGATGAATATTCAAGACCTAATTTATGTAAGACACAAAAAATCAATTGAATATTTTTTTTTATCAATTTTACATTCAGAAAGTTGTGCTCTAAGATCTATGACTTTAGTGATGTAGTCTTGTATTATAGCATAATTTTTTAGGATCCAATCTAATGAGTTTGTTGTCAATTTGGTAACCACAAACCTCATCTATTTTGCCAAACAATGATGTTAATTTATCCCAAGCCTCTTTTGGATTTGTACATTTATCAAGATGTAAATTCAAATCTAAAGACATGTAAGACTAAATGCATCCAATAACTTTAGTAGTTTCAAAGAGAAAGTGTTGCAACTCTTTTACATCAACAGGTGGAGTAAGAAGAGTTGTTATGTAAGGCGTATATCCTAGCATCATTAATGCATTCCAAGCATTATGTTTCCATGTATAATAGTTGTATGTTGTTAATAGTGGGAACTTAGAATTTTCCATGATGCAATCAGAAATAAACTATCACAAAATAGAAATCAAAGTACACAACACACCACAAAACCCCCCTGAATTACTTATTTTTATCCCACCCAGCAATTATTTTTGTTACTTTATAATTGATTGCAAATACAAGGATGGATTATAATTTTTTTAGTTTACAAAAAGCTCATTTGGGGCCTCTAGTCTAAAAGTACAAAAATATGCACTTTATTACAATTTTTTTACACTAATGTGTTGTTCTCAAAAAAATATTAACTTTCAAAAAAATGGGACCTCAATTTGAGGTCTTATGTGAAAGTTATGAGCCTCTGAAGTTACAAAAATGAGGACGAGTAAGAGCTGTTATATAAAAATCTGAATTCTAAAAAAATATAAAAAAACTAAAAGTACAACAACGAAGATCATGAAATTTTAATATATTTCAGAAAAAAATCATTCAAAAATACCTCTCGGTGTTCAAATGGTGGGCTCCTGAAGTTGCCCTTTCAAATCTACTTGTTGATCCGTGAGGCTTCCCAAAAAAAAAAATTGGTCTGCACAGTTTGTATGGCTGTACCTAGGAGAAAAAAAAATTTGTCTTCCGGGCTGACTGTGTCCAAATTGGTAAAATTTTATATGGATCTGTAGATTTTGATGTCTTCCAAATGCAATTGTGAGGTCTATTTTGCTCAAAAATGCTTCAATTTTCAGGTACCCACTAGATTTGGGTGTGGTGCTTCTAGATCAAACCCTTACCAATTTCGCCATTTATGCCCAATTTGGATAAAATTTATATGATTTTGACTATCTCGGGTACTTTGAACTCAATGGCGAGCTCAAAAATTCTTCACAAAGATCCAATTTGTGATTTTATGTAAAATTTAAAAAGTGATCATATATCTAGATATTTTTCTCTTGAATATTTAGCAATCTATAGAGTCAAGGTAGCTCTGGTACCATGTTAGAACTAGCTACATGATTTAATGAATCTAATAGAAAACATAAATAAAAGATAAAATAGTAATAGTAATAAATAATAACTGTATATCTGAGATAATAACATAAATAAATAAATAACTCAAATATGATGAATTACTTTGATAATTCAATATTAATCTGATATGAAATACATAAATAGCCATTGTTTATATAGAGCAAGGCATGCATGATAAAGATTAGAGAACTCACACAACACATGTAGTTCAACGGATGTCTATTTTGTCAGGAATCTAGAACAACAAACATGCTCTGATTCCACTGTTAGGATCTAGGAAGCACAATTGATTACCATGTACAAGCAACTAAATGCGGAATTAACCAGAAGTAACAAGTAACTAGAGTTCAGAAATAACATAGAATATGAGAGACAATACCCAATTGTATTAATACTCTTCCAGAAGGAAATACAACAAAGAAGATGCCACAGTCTTCTTCCTTACACACCTCTAGGGCTCCCACACCTCTAGGGCATAAACAATAAATCTCTTCAAGAGCTCACTCTCTCTCTTACGGTCCCAACACACAACTCAAACACAGAGTTGGTGTTCACCTCCACCAGTTAGTATCACTACTGCCAGTACCACCAGTCAGTATCACTACTGCCATTACACAAGTGCTCCATGCACTCCAAATCCGAGTACTCCACGCACTCCAAGTACTCAACGTACTCCAAGTAGATCTCCCCTGATTTGCTACCTGTTGTGTTGCTATCACCTTTGATCCTGTTGCCCTGCAGATCACCTTTGACCTCACACACACACACACTTGCAAATCAATGATCTTACTTACCCATGTAGATCTCTCTACACCCTGACGAACCCTTGTCCTTGCCTCACCAAGTCCTTATGATTCTCCAAACTAGTACCCCAGTGGATCTTCTCCTTGATCTTGCACACCTGCAGACCAACCTGATCATACACACTCGGCACCCCTGTGGAACTAGGAGGAGCTAGCCTTGCTCTCTTCACTCTTAGAAGGAGCTAACCAAGCTCAACTCTAAACTAGAACCAATTACAATACAGCCCATGAGTCTATTATATAGATCCCATGCAAACAATAATTAGACATCTAATTAAAATAATTAGATTCGCAGCTCCAAGACTAAAATTAGCCTTCTACATGCAAACAATCGATTCGTTAACTAACTGATCGTGCAATTGACAGTTCTAGAACTGCACATGCAATCGACGTCGGTCCCTGTCTGGCTGGAGATGATCGACGTCGGCCGATCCTTGACCGATGTCAATTTGCTCTACACTAGATATGATCGACATCAGTTGATCAGACTGACGCTGGTTGCTCTGCAACTCAGCAACCTCTCAACAACCTCCTCCATGTCTGCATAAGTGAAGCTTTTAGCTCCACAACCTAACAATCTCCCACTTGGAGATAAACAGTTGCATTGTACCTGTACATGTACCATGTCTAATCTATTTCTTGGCTTGTATCCTTCTTCAAGATCAATCCTAAAGACCAACCACCACAAAACCTATGGTGCACCTCCTGTCATCTAAGTAACCTGTCGCATCCGCATCTACAAACCCATGTAGAAAAGAACTTGACCCTGCATCGCATGTCAACCTGCTGCTTGTCCCTCTCAGATACTTGAGAATCCACTGAACTGCCCTCTAGTGCTTCTTTCCCGAATCGGCTCCAAACTTTCTGGCATCTCCCACTGCGTGGGCAAACTCAGGTCTAGTACGCATGTACTTAACCTCATCATGTGAATCAGGACACTGTTCATAGAACTGTCCAACCCATCGGTGTGCTAACTAGTTTCACACAATCATCCAGAGACAAAATCAACCTGTGATCTTCCATGTCTCTAAAACACACTTATGCCAAAGAATTTCGCTCCTTTAAATTATTCATGACACACCTCTGAACTAACTTTACCTTTAGCTCAGAAAATCCCTGTATGTGTAACCTTGCATCAAGCAAACACACAACATACAGTAACAGGATAATGTAGCTATCATCATCCACCTGGTAAAGAAACCACAGTAGTTACAATGACATTGACTAAATCCATGCTTTGTCATCCACCTGTCAAACCTGTACCACTGTCCTGGAGCTTCCTTAAGACCATATGACCTAGCCTTCCATCTCACGTGTCCATTCTCTCTATTCTTTAACCAAGAAATCCATTCGTCTTTCAGTGCTTTCATACCAACTGGCAACCCTACCAAATCTCTCGTTTGGTTCTGCATCCTATTCATGCCATGCTTCCACTATTTCCTGGATCCTTCCTACTTTGTAGTGAGCAATGAGTATAAAGAAGAGGAACAACAAATTTGAGGCTTACTTACCCTTTCAGTCCTCCACATGGGCGTTTGAGACTCCTTGACAGCTTGTTGTCCTCCCAAAATCTGTTTCAGTGACTGACCTCGGTCACCACACAGTCTACACCCGACCGATGTCAGTTCCATGTGACTGTCCAGGTCACCGACGCTGGTTATCCTACCAACGTCGGTCTCCACCTGTCCGACACCACCGACTTTGCCTGTTTGCACATGATCGACGTTGGTGCCTGTCTGTTCGACGTCGGTTACCTTTGACCGATGCCGGTACCTATGTTTTTTCTGTGAGTGATGACTTTTTACCCACGAGCTTTCTTTACATCATACCCATGTCCAAACTGCCCTGCTCAGAAGTATCTAGCCCCATCCACTGATCTCTATCTGTCATCTCCTCCAAAAACACCAAGGCTTTTCAATTCTTAAGTCTGTCAAAGACATCTAACTTCCGCTTAAGAACATGCATCTCTTTTTTGCTCTTGTGACCAAGCCTATAAAGCCATGTCCTTGCAATAGAAGAAGAATTAGTAATACAAGCAAGTAGATAAAGAGTACCTGCTTTCTTACCACCTATTAATTCAAGTGCATCCACTGTGAGAGTTTCTGTGCATCTGTCATCACCCAACTTCCTGAAGCAATTAGTCACATCTTCAAGATTGGGACCTGCATGACCTTATTCAACACCTATGTGTTGGCCGCCTGCAATTTCAGCAACACTTCCCCTTTCCCAATACATTGACAAGGCTCACCAACCCCTCTATTTGGGGCTGCATGGAAAGAGGCAACAGAATCTATAAACCAAGATTCTACTTTATCTAAAGAACATCTCAGAGCATCCTATACAACAACACCTGCAACATCTGCTTCTTCAGTTCTTTCATGCTAATCTTCTACCAACCAACAATATTTCTTTACCTGCTCTTTCTTTCCATAACACCGTAATTGACCATTCGTGCTTTTCAATTCCTCCATTCTTAGTGTACTTTTTTCTACCATTGTTATACTCCCACTCAATCAAAAAATTCTGAGAGTGACCTGTAACCAAACACAAACCTGCTCCCTACAACCTTAGCTCTGATACCACTTGTCAGGAATCTAGAACAACAAATATGCTCTGATTCCACTGTTAGGATCTAGGAAGCACAATTGATTACCATGTAAAAGCAACTAAATGCGGAATTAACCAGAAGTAACAAGTAACTAGAGTTCAAAAATTACACAAAATATGAGAGACAATACCCAATTGTATTAATACTCTTCCAGAAGGAAATACAACAAAGAAGATGCCACAGTCTTCTTCCTTACACACCTCTAGGGCTCCCACACCTCTAGGGCATAAACAATAAATCTCTTCAAGAGCTCACTCTCTCTCTTACGGTCCCAACACACAACTCAAACACAGAGTTGGTGTTTACCTCCACCAGTCAGTATCACTACTACCAGTATCACCAGTCAGTATCACTACTGCCAGTACACAAGTACTCCACGCACTCCAAATCTGTGTACTCCATGCACTCTAAGTACTCAACATACTCCAAGTAGATCTCCCCTGATCTTGCTACCTATTGTGTTGCTGTCACCTTTGATCCTGCTGCCCTGCAGATCACCTTTGACCTTGCACACACACACACACACACACACACACACACACACACACACACACACACACACACACACACACACACACACACACTTGCAAATCAATGATCTTACTTACCCATGTAGATATCTCTACACCCTAAAGAACCTTTGTCCTTGCCTCACCAAGTCCTTATGATTCTCCAAACCAGTACCCCGGTGGATCTTCTCCCTAATCTTGCACACCTGCAGACCAACCTGATCATACACACTTGACACCCCTGTGGAACTAGGAGGAGCTAGCCTTGCTCTCTTCACTCTTAGAAGGAGCTAACCAAGCTCAACTCTAAACTAGAACCAATTACAATACAACCCATGAGTCTATTATATAGATCCCATGCAAACAATAATTAGACATCTAATTAAAATAATTAGATCCGCAGCTCCAAGACTAAAATTAGCCTTCTACATGCAAACAATTGATTCATTAACTAATTGATCGTGTAACTAACAGTTCTAGAACTGCACAGGCAACCAACGTCGGTCCCTGTCTGGCTGGAGATGATCGACGTCGGCCGATCCTTGACTGATGTCGATTTGCTCTACACTAGATATGACCGACATCAATTGATCAGACTGACGTCAGTTGTTCTGCAACTCAGCAACCTCTCAACAACCTCCTCCATGTTTGCATTAGTGAAGCTTTTAGCTCCACAACCTAACAATCTCCCACTTGGAGATAAACAGCTGCACTGTACCTGTACCTGTACCCTATCTAATTTATTTCTTGGCTTGTATCCTTCTTCAAGATCAATCCTAAAGACCAACCACCACAAAACCTGTGGTGCACCTCCTGTCATCTAAGTAACCTGCCGCATCCGCATCTACAAACCCATGTAGAAAAGAACTTGACCCTGCATTGCATGTCAACCTGCTGCTTGTCCCTCTCAGATACCTGAGAATCCACTGAACTGCCCTCTAGTGCTTCTTTCCCGAATCGGCTCCAAACTTTCTGACAGCTCCCACTGCGTGGGCAAACTCAGGTCCAGTACGCATGTACTTAACCTCATCATGTGAATCAGGACACTGTTCATAGAACTATCCAACCCATCGGTGTGCTAACTGGTTTCACACAATCATCCAGAGACAAAATCAACCTGTGATCTTCCATGTCTCTAGAACACACTTATGCCAAAGAATTTCGCTCCTTTAAATTCTTCATGACACACCTCTGAACTAACTTTACCTTTAGCTCAGAAAAACCCTGTATGTGTAACCCTGCATCAAGCAAACACACAACATACAGTAACAGGATAATGTAGCTATCATCATCCACCTGGTAAAGAAACCAC
Organism: Torreya grandis; assembly: GCA_037957365.1. Lineage (NCBI taxonomy): Eukaryota > Viridiplantae > Streptophyta > Pinopsida > Cupressales > Taxaceae > Torreya > Torreya grandis. The sequence continues at coordinate 296,784 of JARHVA010000580.1, read as the reverse complement.
AGTAGTTACAATGGCATTGACTAAAGCCATGCTCTGTCATCCACTTGTCAAACCTGTACCACTGTCCTGGAGCTTCCTTAAGACCATATGACCTAGCCTTCCATCTCACGTGTCCATTCTCTCTATTCTTTAACCAAGAAATCCATTCATCTTTCAGTGCTTTCATACCAACTAGCAACCCAACCAAATCTCTAGTTTGGTTCTGCATCCTATTCATGCCATGCTCCCACTATTTCCTGGATCCTTCCTACTCTGTAGTGAGCAATGAATATAAATAAGAGGAACAACTAATTTGAGGCTTACTTACCCTTTCAGTCCTCCACATGGGTGTTTGAGACTCCTTGACAGCTTTCTGTCCTCCCAAAATCTGTTTCAGTGATCGACCTCGGTCACCACACAGTCTACACCTGACCGATGTCAGTTCCATGTGACTGTCCAGGTCACCGACACTGGTTATCCTACCGACGTCGGTCTCCACCTGTCTGACACCATCGAATTTGCCTGTCTGCACATGATCGATGTTGGTGCCTGTCTGTTCAATGTCGGTTACCTTTGACCGATGCCGGTACCTATGTTTTTTCTGTGAGTGATGACTTTTTACCCACGAGCTTTCTTTAAATCATACCCATGTCCAAACTGCCCTGCTCAGAAGTATCTAGCCCCATCCACTGATCTCTATCCGTCATCTCCTCCAAAAACACCAAGGCTTTTCAGTTCTTAAGTCTGTCAAAGACATCTAACTTCCGCTTAAGAACATGCATCTCCTTTTTGCTCTTGTGACCAAGCCTATAAAGCCACATCCTTGCAATAAAAGAAGAATCAGTAATACAAGCAAGTAGATAAAGAGTACCTACTTTCTTACCACCTGCTAATTCAAGTGCATCCGCTATGAGAGTTTCTGTGCATCTGTCATCACCCAACTTTCCTGAAGCAATTAGTCACATCTTCAAGACTGGGACCTGCATGACCTTCTTCAACACCTATGTGTTGGCCGCCTGCAATTTCAGCAACACTTCCCCTTTGCCAATACATTGACAAGGCTCACCAACCCCACTATTTGGGGCTGCATGGAAAGACGCAACAGAATCTATAAACCAAGATTCTACTTTATCTAAAGAACATCCCAGAGCATCCTGTGCAACAACACCTGCAACATCTACTTCTTCAGTTCTTTCATGCTGATCTTCTACCAACCAACAATATTTCTTTACCTGCTCTTTCTTTCCATAACACCGTAATTGACCATTTGTGCTTTTCAATTCCTCCATTCTTAGTGTACTTTTTTCTGCCATTGTTATACTCCCACTCAATCAGAAAATCTTGAGAGTGACCTGTAACCAAACACAAACCTGCTCCCTACAACCTTAGCTCTGATACCACTTGTCAGGAATCTAGAACAACAAACATGCTCTGATTCCACTGTTAGGATCTAGGAAGCACAATTGATTGCCATGTACAAGCAACTAAATGCGGAATTAACCAGAAGTAACAAGTAACTAGAGTTTAAAAATAACACAGAATATGAGAGACAATACCCAATTTTATTAATACTCTTCTAGAAGGAAATACAACAAAGAAGATGCCACAGTCTTCTTCATTACACACCTCTAGGGCTCCCACACCTCTAGGGCATAAATAGTAAATCTCTTCAAGAGCTCACTCTCTCTCTTACGGTCCCAACACACAACTTAAACACAGAGTTGGTGTTCACCTCCACCAGTCAGTATCACTACTGCCAGTATCACCAGTCAGTATCACTACTGCCAGTACACAAGTGCTCCACGCACTCCAAATTTGAGTACTCCATGCACTCTAAGTACTCAACGTACTCCAAGTAGATCTCCCCTGATCTTGCTACCTGTTGTGTTGCTGTCACCTTTGATCTTGCTGCCCTGCAGATCACCTTTGACCTTGCACACACACTTGCAAATCAATGATCTTACTTACCCATGTAGATATCTCTACACCCTAAAGAACCTTTGTCCTTGCCTCACCAAGTCCTTATGATTCTCCAAACCAGTACCCCAGTGGATCTTCTCCCTAATCTTGCACACCTGCAAACCAACCTGATCATACACACTCGGCACCCCTGTGGAACTAGGAAGAGCTACCCTTGCTCTCTTCACTCTCAGAAGGAGCTAACCAAGCTCAACTCTAAACTAGAACCAATTACAATACAACCCATGAGTCTATTATATAGATCCCATGCAAACAATAATTAGACATCTAATTACAATAATTAGATCCGCAGCTCCAAGACTAAAATTAGCCTTCTACATGTAAACAACCAGTTCGTTAACTAATTGATTGTGCAACTGACAGTTCTGAAATCGCACAGGCGACTGACGTCAGTCCCTGTCTGGCTAGAGATGACCGACGTCAGCCGATCCCTGACCGATGTCAATTTTCTCTGCACTAGATATGACTGACGTCGGTTGATCAGACCGACGCCGGTTGCTCTGTAACTCAACAACCTCTCAACAACCTCCTCCATGTCTGCATCAGTGAAGCTTTTAGCTCCACAACCTAACATATCTACATGAATAGTAGAGTGCAACTCCACAATAACAAGATAGGTGTCCAACTTGTGTAAATGATCAATACAAGTTGACTATTATTTAAACAATCTTATCCTATCTTACCCTAAATAGTGGAGTGGAACTCTACTGTAACAAGATAAGTGTCTAAGTTAACTACTAGCTAAGAAAGCTTATCCTATCTGGTGTAAATTATTAATAAACATGATAAACTGATTGCAATAAGTAATTAGTGCACCAAAATAGTAAATGCAATAAACCAAATAAATGCACCAACAATTTTGGATATGCTTTCAAATCTCAATAGTCTCTCTCAATCAACACTTGTAATAATATTTTTCTATCATGACCACCTTCACGTCCTCAATTCAAATTGAGTGCTTCATTTTTCTTAAGTGCTTCACGAATGTTCATGTCTCCTTCATCTCCAAATGGATGTTAGTAGCACATTTATTTATCCTAGTATCAAAACACTCAATCTTATAGACACCACTTTTGAAACATGATTCCAAGCAGTATTCTCCAAACTTTAGAGCATTTCTTAGCTTGTTTTTTAGTATGAAAGTTGTTTTAATGTTATGTTGCTTCAAGATTATATAAATCTTATTGGATATCCCTTAGATATAAGGTATCACTTGAACTAGTTTTTAAAAAGAATGGTTATAAAGGGAAAGATATTGTAAGGTCTCTCAAATAAACTAGAGGGAGTCTAGAAAAACGACACAGAGAAGAATATTCAACAAGAGGTTCCAATGGCTTTTCTAAATTCTATCAATAAAAAATCCAATAATATTTTTAGAATCTTTATGTGCCATAAGCTTGAAGCCACTTTTATACCCCCAAAAAGTTGAGAAATGCTTCTTAATCAAGAAAAGACCACATGGAACCATGTTTCAAAAATAATGCCTACAAGATTGAGTTTTCTTGTGGGGTCCCATAAATTGAGAAAACATAAATGTTTGTTAAAACTACAATCAACGAACATGCTACGAAGATCCATTTCAATAATAAGGACAAATCAATATTAACAGAGCACTCAAGAAAAATGAAGCACCCAATCTAAAAAGAGAATACCAAGAAGGTTATGGTGGAGAATCATTATTACGAGTGTCAATTAAGAGATTCTATTGAGAATGGAAGGTCTACCTGAAATTTGAATAACGATGAGTATTTAACTTTGAACCATGCTTGAGGACCTATTATTAATAAAATAAAGGACCCATCATTTTAGGAGAGGAATATTTAATGGTTTTCAATTAATAATTTCAATATTGAGTTAATAAGTGTAATAATTATTTTTGTATCGATTAATTTCTTTTAATATGAGTCTATTAAATATCTTCATAATAAATTAGAGTTTTCCATATAAAAATTCTAGTTTATTATTTTTTACATATATATTTTCTTCTTGATAATTGATCACAAAATGATCTAAAATTTCATCTATTTTTTTTGTATATAAGTTTCACAAAATATTTTACTTGATTTAATTTAAATTAAATTAAAAATTCTCATATTAAATCACCTTAACAAGGTACTAAAGAAAACATGAAAAATCTAATTAAAATTGATATTAAAGAAATCAACTTTCTATAATCAAGATAAATGGATTCTTTTAGTTCATTCATGTCTTATATGCACTAATGCCCTTGTGCATTTATAGACTTTTCAAATTCGAATTATTCGTCAATGGCACATGAGCCGATACACGATGAGTAAAAAAGACCAATAAATCAAGAATATACAGTACAAGAGATCTAAAACAAAGGTCACAAGAGCTTACCTTGAAACTGTACATTGTATGTTTCTTGAGTCCTAAAATTCTATGATTATGGGAAGAAACCTAGAAAACCTAAAAAAGTAAAAAAGGGCAGAGAAATAAAGAGGAAGAAGATATGAAACACCCATAAACACAAAGAAAACACACCAATATTAACATAATATAAATCATTTATTAAAAAGTATGTAGATACTATATGATAATATAATTTTACAACTAATAACTATACCAAAATTGGGTGAGTTCAAATTAACCTTATCTTAATTTTTAAATAGTTTCTCTTTTTAGAGATTTGACATTTTTAACCATTAGAAAATTAGATTGTAAATTTTTAGAAATATTATGTATTTGATTGTGGGATATAGAGATCACAGCTTAGAGATATATCATGTTTGGAGACCCATAATCAACAAATTGAAAGGTCAACAAATTAGATTATACACTTTTGAAAATATTATATAATTGATTATGGGATATAGAAATGAGAGCTTAAAAATAAATCATGTTTGGGGATGGATAGTAAACAAATTAAAAAATCAATCTTTTTAATAAACTTTGAAATAGCATATTATAACCTATTAATAAATTTCAACTTATTAATTAAAATTTTAATTATAATAAGTAATAAAAAATTTATCATAATTATAAGGAGTTGAACTTTTAGGAGTAGGAGATGGACACAAAATTTTATATATTATTACAAACTACTTAATTAAATAAAGGAGTAGATTGTAATAATACACAATAACTCTTTTACATTTATTACTTCTTGTAACTTCTTATATCTCTCATTATTTAATGTAAATGTTTGAAAAATGCATGGCAAGTGACCAAACACTAGTTTGACACGTTGGCACGTTTATCCCATAAAAATGACGTGGCAAACAGACATTATAGTACACCCATCCACGTGTCACATGATAAATTTTGGGGTCCAAAGGTACATGCGGGTCCCACCATGTCTGACCAGTAAATATAACTTATTTTTGTCGTTTCCCCAGCTAGACAGGCCACATCCGGTAAAATGATTACCAGTGGTAATCTCTGAATAATTTCTAACTACTTTATACCTAAGGAATAATTTCTCATTCATTTATTACTTATTTTTAAATTGGTGATGTGGACAAAAAGACCTAGAAGGACATGGTGGAGAGGAGGATAAGATTTAAAGCAGATGACGTGGAATGGATGGAGGAATCCAGAAAAAGTTAGATGGAGAGTAGGGAAAATTAGAATCTCACACTCCGTTTTGCCCTAATGAACATTGATGTAAAGAAGGAAATTTTTTAATTTATTTTAATAGAGAATATAGTATTATTATGTGAGATTTGTGTCGAATCATATATTTATATAAATATATATCATATTTATATTAGAAGAATAATGGATACTTATATTTCAAAGGTCATTTGAGATAAGAAATATATTTATAATTATTTATCTAATTTTCATATGTCGGTGTGTCATGTCTACCATGCGTCATGACATAAGTTAATCCAAATCAATATTGAGTATGTGTTAAACCCAACTCAATGGGATATAAAAATCACGTCAACCACTCTAAAACAATAATAAATAAAACAGAGGATATGTAAGCGACAATCAAAAGCAACAAATACATTGTGAAGCAATCACAATCAAAACTTGGAACACAACATACAAAATAACTCAAACGAAAGCATAAACTTGCATTGATATGGAACGAGTAGCAAGGGATTTATTTCCCTAAGAACTACCACTCAAAGAAGTAGGGCTTGTTTCCCATGGCTAAACTCATCCCCTTGAAGATAATTACAAAGTCTTTGCCCTTAAAGATATGTCAGTTTTAGAGATTGTTTCCATTTTTGAAAGGTAATTTAACCTAATTCCTAAAAACCCAAAAATCACTGAGAAATATAAATGGCGTAATCCAAATTCCCTTTGAAGATAACTACAAGCTCTTTACCCTTGAAGATATGCCAATGAATAGATTGTTTCTATATGCAATGGGTTAGGATCAACCTGCAACTATCCTATCTCCAAAGATGTGGACTCAGAGAAGGTTAATCAAAGAGAGCCCAACGATACTTAATGATTTGGGATATGACCAAATGGATCCACAAACCTAACAACAAAAGCACCTACAACACAATGTCAAAGGAAAGGGTTCCAAAGCCTTTAGGCCAATAGCACAATGAAGTACCTCTAACTAAATCTCTATTTGTAAGTAGTCCAATATTGCAAACAAGTAATGTAAGTAAGGGGGAAGGGTTAGAAACATCAAAATGGGTAAGGAGTTATGGTACGCAAATGAGGGCCTAGGCTTTCTAAAATGGATAGGTGTAAAGTTCAAACAATCCTATAGCAACACCAAGTGTAGAGAAGGCCTAAACAAGGATACACATTCATTCCCTAAGCAATTATGCAACTTCTATCTACTAAATGAAAGAGCTAGGGTTACAATATACTTAACTTGAAGAGGACCCGTCGAACCTCAATCTTCCCCTTGGCTAATGGTGTTCTACAAGAGATTATTTTGGTTGTGAAGACCTCAAACATTCAATCAAGCTCTTGGATAAAATGACTCCTCCTAATGAATCTCCAAGACTCCACAAGACAAGATCTTAAGAAAAAACTCCTCCAAGGGTATATTAGGGCAAAAGTGCAAGCAATAACAAAATGAAATGAGTGTATATCATTTGTTGGAATGAAAGGGGTGACTTGTATTTATAGTGATCAATAGCCCAAACTTGTTTTGCAAGTTAAGCCGAGGATGTCAACCAGATTCGATGTAGTTAAAAGGAGCTGGTTGACACAGAATAATATGGAGTTGGATGATGCCTTGGGACTATATATCCCTGGATGGTACATATAATGATGTACCATAGGATAAGATGAAAAATGGTATCGGCTTGGTCGATGTTGTAGGATAAGATGAAAAAGGTGCTGAAGTAGGTAATATAATATAAGCTAACATTTAGGTATGTATATCTGGTTTCTTATAATTTAAGTACACACACACACACACACACACACATTTTCAAGATGTTTGAGAGTAGGTTAGGGCACTTAGGAGTTATAATGCAAATTCTAGGTTTTGGAGGGTCCTACTAGATTTCAGACTTAGCCATATTTTAGGGTTTTTAGATTTCAGGGAGACATCATGGGAGGTAAGTGGATAGGTGCTTTGAAGAAATAAAATGGATATAAGAATGATATGATCATGAAATGGATAACAACATCTCTTGCAAAGAACCAAAGCCATGCCAGGGAGATTGAATCTCGACAAGTTAATGCAAGAGAAAGCATCAATAAGAGATAAAATTAAAAAATATTATATGTATATAGTTTTCATGTGTAAATGGAAAATCAACTTGATTCCTAAGAACCCAATAATGACTAAGAAATATAAATGGAACAATCTAAAAAATATTGGGTTGATCCATCCAGGACAAGGAATTATCAGAAGCCTAAGATTCTAGGCCACCAATTAGATATTAGTGCTCTCAATAAACCTCTATATGGTTATACCCACATTGAACCAAAATTCACTAAAAGGGTGAAGGTTAAAATGAAAATCACTTTTAAACATACAACTACAAATTGACTAATTCAAGGCTCAAAAGTGAGGATTTAAAAATTTTGGTTGGTATTATTTGAAAGGTCATGATGGACAACTCCCTTGTGATAAGTCAAGGTTCATTGTGCAAATAAATAGCAATAATTTAAATTTACATCAAAGAAAAAGAGGAAAAACACAATGATCAAGGAACTCAAAAGTTTTTTCAATCACCATAAAAAAACTAGTTCTTTAAAGAGTGTCATTTTTTGTGCTTGCTGATTTATTTGTGGAAAAGTTTTTTTTTTGTACAAGAGATTCTAAAAATACATTATTAGAGGAAGGCATTATAATATCATGGAAAATAGACATTTTAATCCCAATCCTATTTTTGCACTTGAGGTTTGCCATGGATAGGTCTTTAAAGGAAGTTTTGCCTTTCATTGTTTTACTATTGGAATACATCAATATATATATTATTGATTTAAAAAATAGTGACAATTATGGAAATAAAGAGGCCAATTTGAATGTACAGCCCATACTCCACGTCAAATGAAAAATTCAGCTCATGTAAAAAAAATACCAGAAAAGCGTAATAAGCCAAAGTTACCAAAAATAACATAAAAATATATAGAAAAATTCTTCAAGCACATACCATAACTATAGAAGAAGGAGGATGCATATCATCCTTGTGAGGATGGGCACTCTAAGAGGAAGGCTCATTTGAAGGTGGATTAGGTTCCACCCAACCATCTTGAGTGGTATCTAGGGGGCAAAGAAATAATAATGGCCAACCAAATGACAACTGAACAAAGATGTCAACCGGGCCATCTCCCTAAATAGACAATCTCCATTGAGATGGTCTAATGGTAAACTTACCATGGGATAGTGGCATTACACCCACGCCCCCCGTCCCCCCCCCCTCACTGAAGAGGAGGAGTAGAGAAGTGGTTGTGGCTGTGAGATCAACTTTATTGGTGCTTGGTCATTGGAGGAGGAGATCCATGAGGTGAGTGGTTTGAGGGAACATGACTCATAGTGCAAGGAACACTCCCCCAATGGTTGTGAAACTCTTGTAAGTGCTGAAATTTAAGTGCCACATTCTTGACTTGAGCTTGAATCTACATAAGATCTAAATAAATAACAATTACCTTATCATTAACAAAGAACCGAGAAGATAATTCCTCATTGTTAAACATAGATGCATTTATAGACTTACATAGTTGAAATAAAATTATAACTATGAATAAGCTCAAAAGAGAGGTAATATAAGCTGGGCATTGAGCAATATCCCCAAATAAAACCATATACCAAGAGAATGGCTCTGGGTGCAGAGGTTGGAAAACAATGTGAATCCAATACCAAGTAGACTGAGCTTTTGGGCAAGTCTGGAAGATATTTTTGAAGGACTCAGATCTTAAAAAATTTGGACACTTGGGTTGATAAATCCCAATGTGTAAAAGACATTCCTCAAGAGGAAGGTCATGGTAAACTAGACACTGAAGAAACTAAGCAAGCTTGGGCTCCGACTTAGAATTCCAAATTCTATTAATTCTAGTGAACTGGGTCCTAGGCAAAGAATTTAAATTCCAATGCCTTTTTCACTTATCCAAAGTTGATGAGAACGAACTCAAAATTAGATAAATGAGCCCTAGAGAGTGTTTTTAAAACTAAGTGTCACAATTTCACCTCTACTTCTTTCACCAAGCACGTGGAGGTCTCATACCCATCTTATGAAACTTGACATCTGACATCAATTCTTAGATACAAAAAATAGAAGGTAAGTTTGTATTAAACAACTTATATTTATATTTTATAAAATTATATGGAATCCAATCACATGAGGAAGTCAAATATTTAACAATATGAATTCATTTTTAAAATATCGTAGAGAATTTATACCTAACCTTTCCATCTAGGGAAGACCGGTATTGGTCATGATGTGGAACCACCAAATATTGTGATAATTGAAAGAAACACCACTATGAAAATCCATCACCAAGCCATATTAGAAAGGGTTAGATGAATTAAAAATCTTTCCAAATGATTTTAGAAACAAAAGAACCTTCAATTTTGACTAGGGCAGTAGTGATCAACTTTGGAGGAGTAGAGAAGTGGTTATGGTTGTGAGAATAACTTTGATGATGCTTGGTCATTAGAGGAAGAGATCCATGAGGTGAGTGGTTTGAGGGAACATGACTCATAGTGCAAGGAGAACTCCCCAAATGGTTGTGCAACTCTTTTAAGTTCTAAATTTTAAGTGCCACCTTCTTGACTTGAGCTTGAATCTACATAAGATCTGAATAAATAACAATTTCCTTGTCATTAATAGAGAACTGAGAAGATAGTTCTTCATTGTTAAGCATAGATGCATTTATAGAATTATGTAGTTGAAATAAAATTATAATTCTAAATAAGTTCAAAATAGAGGTAATGTAAGTTGGACATTAAACAATATCCCCAAATAAAACTATATACCAAGAGAATGGCTCTGGGTGGAGAGGTTAGAAAATAATGTGAATCCAATACCAAGCAGACAGAGCTTTTGGGCAAGTCTAGAAGAGATTTTTAAAAGACTCATCTCTTGAAAAATTTGGACACTTGGGTTAAGAAATCCCAATGTGTAAAAAACATTCCTCAAGAGGAAGGTCATGGTAAACCAGACACCCAAGAAACTGAGAAAGCGTGGGCTCAAGCTCAGAATTCCAATTTATATTAATTCTAGTGAACTAGGTCCTCAATGAAGAATTTAAATTCCAATGCCTTTTTCACTTATCAAAAGTTGATGAGAATGAACTCAAAATTAGATAAATGAGACCTAGAGAGTTATTTTTAAACTGTCACAATTCCACCTGTACTCCTTCCACCAAGCACATAGAGGTCACATGCCCATCTTATGAAGCATGCCATAAGACATCAATTCTTAGATACAAAAAATAGAAGGTAAGTTTATATTAAGAAAATTATATTTATCTTTTATAAATTTCCATGAAATTCAATCACATGAGGAAGTCAAATCTTTAACGATATGAATTCATTTTTTAAATAACGTAGAGAATTTATAATTGGCCTTTCCACTAAGGGAAGACTAGTATTGGTCATGATGTGGAACCACCAAATATTATGATCATTGAAAGAAACACCACTATGAAAATACATCACCAATCCATATTATAAAGGGTTGAATGGCTTAAAAATCTTTCTGAATGATTTTAGAAACAAAAGAATCTTCAATTTTTACTAGGGCAGTAGTGATCAACATAAAGTGAAACTTGATGTTTTTCCAATTGGATTTATCGTAGGGGATACTTGTGTAAATGTAGTTCCTTAGGATGATTTTATAGGCCTCAGTACCTTCAATTTCTTGAACCACCCACTTATCACAAAGAGAAATAATTTTTCTGTAGATATCAACAATGCCCATACCTCCTTTGTGATGAGGAATGTAACAAATATCCCAAACAACCCTATGCTAACCTCGAATTTGTTTAGCATTGGCCCAAAGAGAATCATTGATAACCTTTGCTAGTTTATCATAAGAGGCTTGTAAAGGGTCCCCATAGGAATAATATAAAATATGGGTGGCTATCAAAATCTCAGTACAAACCTAAAATTTACCTACTAAAGAGAGGGGTTTGGATATCTAGTATGCAACATTTTTTTCCACTCTATCAATGACATATTTACACAACTATAAAGGATAACTATCAAAGGCAAAGGGAATACAAAGGAATTTAAATTTCTCTCCCTTTTGTATCTACTTCCAACCAAATTTGTTAATCCACTTAGGCATAGGCATCATGCTCTATCTATTGGATTAGGTTTCAGCCCATTATAAACTAGAAACTGAGGCCTTGTAAAAGATGTCAAGGCAATATAGATATTATTTAAATGGAGTCTCTTATTTGGTGAGAGTGAGAAAGCTATAAATAATAAATTTCCCATTGATGAGTTGAGAGGATCACTTAGGAAGAACAATGCCCTTGATGAGCCCTCATTCCAATCTATGAACAAGAAGATAGCCAAATGCCTCAGTTTCCAAAACATATAAGGCTAGAGCAAATGAGAAACCCTACCTGATGGGGTGGAAAATCCCAAAGATTTAAAATTTGTGCCCATTGATAGTGAATAAATTTGAAGCTTCATAAAATAATTTTTTCACTAAAATAAATAATTGGCCAAAACCCAAAGCCTTAGGCATTGTGATAATAAAGGGCCATTCAATTTGGTCATAATAATTCTCAAAATCAATTTTAAGGAATATGGATCACTGATGAGAATCTCTATCTCATTCCATTCTTTCCCAAACAAAAATAATATTATCTAAAATATATTTGTTATTAATGAAATTGGTTTGCTCTAGTCTAATGATGGTAAGTAAGATAAGGTGGAAATAGTTCGTAAGAGCATTGGTGATGATTATATAAGAAACATTGATAAGAGTGATGGGGTGCCAACCGGTAATGCTCTAATTCATATGATTTAGGGATAAAATTGATATTTCATTTATTGATGAGATAGACTAATGACTTGTTTAATAGGGATTCTTTATAAACTTGCAATAAGTTAGGCCCTACAAAATGTGAAATAGAGTTATAAAATTCACAAGAGAAGCCATCAATACTTGGATCTTTATCATTAGCAATGCATTGTAATAAATGAAAGAGTTCCTCAATATTAAAAGGGAACCACATATTTTATGGTATATGAGACTTAGATTTCACTGCCCCACATCCAAACATTATTGTAAAAAATGCGCTCTTTCCACCAAATCTTCATGGGCTTGAACACTAATTTATAGTGTTATAAAAGGATCAAGGAGATTTTAGGTAGATGAATAAGGAAATGATGGGAAATTTTTATGGATTTGATTTTATCCTTGCCTTGTTTGGCCTTAAGATACTTGAATAATTTTTTTGAGGCATAGTCCAAAATTTTGGGCTAATAAAGGTAGCTTTGAATTTGTTCCCCTCTTGTTACATGGCTATCAACAACTTTGATCTTGTGCTTGAGAAAAAGTTGTCATGAATTGAAAATGTAAGTAAAAATGGTTTTTATCAAGCATATAATAAATTTTTTAAAATTATTTGAGTACAACACTATCGATATGCTTTTGTACTTTTGCATTTTGTTTATTGTAGTGGTGAAGGAAGGTGGTACTGCAGTTGATCACTTCATTCCACCACTTAATCCAGTTGGCAGCATAGGGAGAACATGGAGTAATATTCCAAACTCTAGAAATAAGATAAATGGTTTCTTCATGGTAGAATATGGAGGTGTTTAAAAAGAATTGATTGTGTGACACTTTGAAGTGGCCACTACTGCACTCCACTCTGTAGGTGATGGGACTATGATAAAAAAGTAAACATTATAGATCATGGAAAGTGACAAATTTCTCACCAAATAATTAAAAGGATAACACGTGTATCTATGAAATCATGACTCCTATTGATGTTGGCATGGTAGTTAGACTATGTAAATGACAACACATTATTTAAAACATGCCACTAGAGAAGTGGGTCCACTAAGCCCCATTGGAATTTGAAATAAAAGCATGCTTAATGTTCTCCCATTCACCACCACATCAAAAGGGCACCAAATTTGCCTTATAACTTTAAATCATATTAAATTCACCACATATCAACTATGTGGATAAGAGAAAATTTTGAACAAGACAATATAATAATGTCATTTTATCAAGTCCATCATTCCAAGCATAAATATTGAGAAGCCCTACTGAATGACCATAAATGTCAAGTAATACCCAAATAGCTCAATGTGATGGATCTTCCCCTGATGACATAACTAAGGGGGTGAATTTTGGGGAAATAAAAATATTGGTGGTACCACATCCATATTCATGAGAAGTGTAAAATTGATACGCATTAAACCAAATACTTCTCATAGAAGATTGTAAAATAAATCCTAAAATATTAACTTGTTGAAAATAGATGAAATTTAAAACTCCCAAATGTTAACAACCAACACATATAAATAATTTATGAGAGGAATATATGAGACCTTGAACATTCAATGAGAGTAAATTCATTGGATGAATTTTACATGAGTAGTTCTCCTTGACCACCCTCTATATCTTCTCTTAAACAAAATGCTACAAATTAGTTTCCCAACAAAGACTGTTGGTTTTTCATAATTAAATCCCTAGGGAAAATAGAGACATGTTTAGCCCCATTGTATTCCCAAGGAGAATCAACCTTGCCATGATGTAGATTACGTGACTACTAAGGGGTAAGATCATTTGTAGAGGGTATATTAGCATGAGAATAACTTACTTTTAACGAGTTAACTTGAGAAACTTGGCTCTAAGAAGCCGTTTGAGAACTATGAGACTAGAGGGTTAACAAGGGGCAATGAGAACCCTCCAGTACTCTTGAGAGGATTTGGTAACATGATGGGTTGTCTTAGAACCCTTTTATCCACCACATTTTTATGTTTAGATGACGTGTTCTTGTTAGAAGGATTTGAGTGCATGATAAGAGGACAATAATGAATTCTATGTTCATATGATTGACATCTAAAGAAAGTGTGAAAAAAGATTGACGTATGTAAATATATGTGAGAATTATTCCATCCTGATTGAATGCCAATGAAATATTTCAATCCCTTAGTTAATTCAACCTTGACACAAATACACTTATTTGGGTGTGCAAAGTAAAAATTATCTACCTTGTGACAAAGAGCCCACCCTATGGGTTTAAAAATCTCATCGAGAAATGGCCATAAAGGAGGCTCAACCCAAACATGCACTTTAAGGGAGGTATGTTTAAACATTTTGAAATTACAAGTCCAAGATGTTATCATAAGGGTATTCCAAAATAACCAACAAATTGAATTGTAAGGGCTTATAATTTAGAGGGATGTTTGAAGGAAAAAATGAAAACTCCTTGGTGACATTATGGATATCAATGATCTATAAACCCAAGTGTTCTTAGTGATGAAAAATATAGGCATTAAAGTGTTCCTCAAAGGGGATACAATTAATGTACTAAGAAATAATGAAATTATTTCATGCCTCTTAAAAACAATATTAATAACATTTACTTGAAAACAACCATTAGGTTGAGGAGGATTTTTAGAATCTATACATTGTTGTAGATCATGGGATGAACTTTTAGGCTTGTTTCAGTGCCATTTTTCCCACTATTTGAAACAATAGTTATGATAGATTGATTGAGGTCCATTTAAATAAAATAAAAACAATCAAATGAAAGATATTAATGCACAATAAATGAATGCTTAGTCTTGATATTCCCATAGAATTGGTATGAAAATATGACATAACAAGTAAAGAAAGACAAGACAAACATGCAAACCCTAGTAGAGAAAGTTTAGAAAGTGACCCAAACTCTAACAATGATCATATTTTTGTGTAATGTTGTACTTAAAAGCATCCTACCTATAATACACATCATTTTTAAGGCATAAGTTCCTTGTATATTATTTTTAAACTATTATTATCAAAACTAGGTCATTGTGCTTTAGATTTTAAGCTTAATGACTTATATTAGTCATTTTTAGCCTACTCTCAAGTTATTAAATATTATTTTTGTAAATTATTTTATTTGATAAAAGGAAACAAAAAAAATCTTGCTATCATGAAAATCAATAAACACTTCATTACTAAAACAAGTCCATTTGGCTACCAAAAATATTTCCTAAACCCAACATCAATTATTAAATGCAATCAAAATTTTTGTAGTGGAATTAACTTTGTACCCATTACATATTTGTTGAATGATTGGAAAAATTAAGATTATTTGTAATGCTTTCTCAAGTTGTATCATGTTTCTAGTAGGTGATACCCCCACTTGCCTTTGTCAAACTACTTAATATAATGTAGATTGGAATTCACAACCTTTACTATATCATTCTAATAATATATGATAATCTTAACAATTCACAAAGAATATTATTTATTTGTATGCATTATCATGTGTCATGATAATGAAATATAAATCACTCATTGTTTTATCACAAACTAACACCACCACCATTACCAATGTTAATAAAATTTCATGAGTCTATTGTTCACCAACTTTCCTTACATTGTTAGGAATTGAGCATGAATTAACTCTATTTATTATTTTGAAATCAAATAGATTAGCTTGATATAAAATTATTTCCTTGATATTTGGCCTTATCATCATTATTGGCAATGATACATCCTCATTTTCCAACTACTCATACTATACGTCTATTTAATAACTCATATATATGCTTGGATCACCATGATAATTAGACATCTATACTTATGAGAAAATGCAACTAACAAAATTAAGAAATGTGTCTTGTTTTTAAATTTATCATTATAATTTATTATACATTTTTATACTACTCATACACATCTTAAGGATGTTATGAGCAACTTGAAATGATAATTTAAATATAGCTCCACATTTATGTCAAGGCATGAACTTTTAAGAACCTAGCTTTAAGCTTAGAGTAAACAATGGTAGAAGATAATGCTTCCTACTCTCCATAATAATTATAAATGTATAATTAGTGTTTCTAGCCATCTAGACCTACATGAACAAATGGAAATGGTAGCATTATATTGTCAGTGTTTTTCCTCCATCCATCCTATGCTTCTACTCATTAATAGGAAAAATATGTGGTTTTTCCATACCTACAAATAAAACATTTTTGTTTGAACTATTTGGACCATACTCAATTATAGGTGTAGTTTCCAAGTGATGGTTTCCCCATTAGTGATTTATTCCTTAGAGACTTTCCTACCATACATAACTGATTAATACATGAAAATGTGTCTAAATTAAAAAGGTCAGTCACTTCCACTCTACATATACTTTAAATATATTTGGCATCTAACAAAATGTGGTTGTTGTTTATGGCTATAGGAATGGGTCTATTAGGGGAGAAATTTTTTCAAAGACCCCTTAAAAAATAACAATAGCATTTGATATAATCAATAATGCATGTCCAACTAAAAAGAGTGATGTGAAAAAAAAAATTAACACTTAAATTAGACTGTTTAATGTTGTAAAAAAGTGTATTTTATTAACACATGCTCTTAGACACATAAATTTGGCACAATACCTTTTCCATAGAGTATTATCCCTAATTTACGATATTTAAATTAATTGTGTATATTTTTGTGTTTCTATGAAATCTCTATCCCTGCATTGGTCCCAATTTATCCCTTGAACCTCAAAAGAACATATAACACTTATCAAAATCTATCTATTGGAATATTTGGAATAAATATCATATGTTATCATGTTCCTCATAAAGATTTGAACCTTTATTTATTCCATGCTAGACTCACACATGAGTCCACCTTGGGTAGACACATGTCATGTGTGAGTCAATCACATTTGCCTTTGTGAGTCATCTTCCCTATTGTTGTTGATCTTGTACTTTTAACTTCACTTCTTATATTTCCAAATGTTAGATAACATGCCCAAATTATCTTAGAGTACCCTATACATAAAATTCATCTTAATCCATTCATGAATATTAAGGCACCATTGAAAATAATATAAAAATCAAGGTCAAGACGTAAAGAAGAACCAAACATCAAATATATGTATCCCTTCTAGTTCAAGTTGAGCTTCATTGACTCATATATTACATACTTTGATGGACCTATTTATATTTATCTATTATCATCCTTGTTTACCAATAAAGGTTTTATCTTATATGTATTTGCATCACTTATATAGAAGAGGAGGTTCAAAAACCTTGCTCAATCTATTCCATTTGCAATGACTCATAACTATGTAGAGGTCTAATTACATCATATGGGATACACAATTTTCAACGTCACTTTAATAGTTTCTCAACTCCATAATCCATTGTTTGTTTTGAGAGTCAAAATAGGTCAAAGAGAAGAAATAAATACATTATATTTGAAAATTAAGAAATAAAATGTAAATAAATATTATAAAACAAGAATAAAAATAGTGACACAAAATTTAGATTTCACTAACATGCACATGATAGACTTGGTAGAATAAAGACAAACCCAATAATGCAAATATGTCTAGTGGGAAACTTCAAAGGTCAAACTAGCATAGAACATGATTTAGTCTAGGAGAGACCATAGGTCAAATTGGATGGAAATAAGAATATGAGCGTACAAGGTTAAAAGTGACATAAACATATTGGGCACGTGTATGACCCAAATAGAGTATAACTTGGAGATGAATAGGATCTATTTTTTTAGGTAAATTATAATAAATAGGTGATGTATATTCCAATTATGATAGCTAATAGATTATGATAAGTGTTAGACATAAAATTTTATGTTCAAGGGCTAAATAGGGACCTTAATTAGACCAATATAGACCAATAAATAAGATAATATGTAAAAGTCTATCAAATATGAAAAATTGGGAATAAGAAATTGGGAAAAGTCTACATAATTTCCCCACTTTGAAATTAGCACAGAACATGAGTGAATTCACATGTGAATTAAATTGTAAATATAAATAAATTTGAAACATGCACCTTTACTTACCTATAGAATGATGGAGGGGTTTTTAATGCACACTCAAGCTAAGCCTCCCTCCACACTTTTTTTGATGCACTTGAATCGAGTTCCAATTTTTATAAGTAGTCAATACTCATGATAGATATTTGAAATTTGAATTTTTGAATATTTTAAAATTTGAAAATTTGAAGAATTAAATATTTGAATTTTGAAAATCAAAGGAATGAACACACATAGTTGGTATTTGTTGAAATTGTAAAACAAATCCACTTCCATAAATATATTTTCAATAGGCATTGAAACATATCCAACACTTCTCTAGGAGTCACAAACATCCAATTCACTTATTGATCAAGGAAGTAGATAAATTTTTTTAGGTATGATCAAATTTGCTCAAATTTGTTCCAATTTTATTATTTTTTCAAAATATTCCCATATATATGGCACCTTTTTGAGTGAGGGATGAATACCTATGTTGTAATCACTCATCTCAAAGTATAATTTTAAATAATTCGTATGATAGGAAAATGATATATCTAAAGTGTCAATATCCTAAACATATTCCACAAAAAATTTAGTATTGCATATACAAATGTATTGTTTTTGAATATACATATAAGTGTGAACCTAACATAGGAAATATAATACCATATCGATCAAAACACAAAAGGGTACAATGCTCCTATAGGAAAAGTAAGACAAGAACACCTATAATTAATAAAACATAATCTAATATGCCCTCGAGTGGGCATGATATAGCAATGAAAACACACAAAAGTAACATGCTCCCATAGATGCATGGTAAAGACCATGGAAAACATAGGCACTAATAAATTATAATAATATGCATGATGTACATCATGGATGCAATCATAAAATATAATAACATGTAATTAACATCATGGCTACAATAAATGAATAAATAAATGGAGCATACAAGTTAGAAACCACACCCAAGTTAGTGAAAAGACAAGTTAGTGAGACCACATAAGGATATAACCCATGAAATATGATGACAAGAGTATCCTCTATGGAAAAATACACAAAAATAAGAAAACATGTGCACATGTAAGGAAGTGTTCACAAAAAAAAATGATGTAGCTAAATAATAAGCATAATGAATATATCCATGGGATATATAAGATCTAAATACTAGCATGAGGTGTAGTAACCAATGTAATATTGTTAAAAATGATAAAGGAAAATCAAAGATAGATAACACTATGCAATATATGTTGAATGGAAATGCACCAAACGTAAGATATGCTATTAATGGAAATGATCCCTAAGAATGTGGGCCAACAGTATGAAGTCTAGTATCATGTAACTTGTGAATTTTCATAGCACCCAATCGAGAAATTCTTTGAAAATCATATATGCAAATCTTAGATATGAAAACCTCTAACATAGGTAAATATGTAACCATGTAAAAAACAATGTTTTTTTAAATTTATATTTTGTAATTTTTTTAAATTTTGTAACATGATACCCAACCTCTTGATGGGTAAATTACATACATAGTCTGATGACATGGTTGAGAAGATGTAAATTAATGTGTAGGGCATAAAAACATATCAAAATTAATAAAGAAAGACACATATGTTGACTACACCTGCTACCATAAGATAATAATAGAGTGTCATGATCGCATGATATTAATACATATGTGGAAAGACCCATAAGTTAATATATCCTAAGATAAGGATGATGATTTACATGGGGAAGACCACATGCCCCCCAGTGTATAAAACACACTATTATAAATATATGAAAACTAGTATGAGTAATGACATATCATGTGTCATGATAAATGTAAGATCTAGAATCTAAATAAGTGATGTAGACCCATAAGTTAAATGGGTATAATAGACTCTATAAACAAGATTATTTGATGAGAAACATGTGTGGATACAATGACTCCATAGGAAAATATGATATAAGATATAAACCATGGGTACCATGCCCTAATTTGGTGAAGATATGTGATATAAGATATAAATGATGCATACCATGTTTCCATAGATAAATATGATATGATAAATAAATAACAAGCATGGGTATGATACCTTCATAGGAAAAAAATATGATCGATAAGGTGAAAATGAATCCATGATTTTATGTTCTTATTGATATATAAATTAATATAAAAGTAAAACAAAAATGCACATGTTCATACATGAAAAAGAAAGGACCAAGGCTCACAAACTAGACGAATGAGATGAAGATAAATTCTAAGAAACCTATGGATTCCATCAAAAATCAATGCATATTGAGATTTAAGGTCTTGATATATATGTTTTCATCATTGGGATACCAATGCAAGTGCTAAGAATAAATATCAACTATCAAATGGAAATATCCAACAAAAGATAACAAGCAACATGAAACAAGCATCTAAAAGAATATAGAAAAATATAAATTAATTACAATTATGAAACTAATAATAGATTAGAATGAAAATAATTTCTTGAAGGAAGCCATGTGTAAGACACAACATATAGAATTTTAAAAATATGTAAAAGGATATTTTACAATAATGATGTATGGATGAGGCCAAAATCTCAGTGATATAAATATGGATCGTATGATAACAAGGTGTAATTTATATATACATATATCAATCACAAGGCAAATGATATAAAATGTATCCATCCAAAGTAAAAATTGGTATGCCAATATATGCATGTAGACATCCTTATACAAAGTTAAAATATTTATACTCTAAGTGAAGGAAAATATAAGATACGTAATTTGTGTAAAGTGAATAAATATAATAATTGGAAAAAATACTCATAAAAAATAATGCCATTTATTAAATAATTTTGATGAGGAAGCATGATTTTGTCTTGGTCAATTAGCTCTTAAAAATTATCTCTAAAATTAATGCATCTATTTTTTAAATTTTCTCTTTCTCTATGATATGAACAAAAGTATTTGTATTTGTATATTTTTACCTATGGTTTTCAAATTGGTTGTGCATATAAGGTAAGTTAATCAACTTGTTGTCCAATAGGTCATTTAGTATAATTCATTGATTTTTGAAAAAGTATAGAGATTTGGTTGTGAAGATATCCATGTTATGCATTTTTTTCTTTCATTTTAGTAGAACAAACCTTGGTTGAATTATGAATATTAGGTTTATTTAATTCCTTTGTAGTTGATGTTTGGATTTTAGGTTTGTGTAGTTCTTCTTTCTCTAGAACAATGGATTTATGTGTAAAACAAGTGACTGATGTATGAATTGTGTTAAAAAAAAAATCTTTATAGTGCACTAATACTATATATATATATATAGTATTAGTGCACTATAAAGATTTTTTTTTTAACACAATTCATAAATCAGTCACTTGTTTTACACATAAATCCATTGTTCTAGAGAAAGAAGAACTACACAAACCTAAATATATATAGTCTTTAAATATCACATGGTTGAGATCATATGATAAAAAAAATTAAAGATGTAATCTTCCATTTCCTCATTAGGTAAAAAAAAAATCTTTATAGTGCACTAATACTATATATATATATATATATATATATATATATATATATATATATATATATATATATATATATATATATATCTTTAAATATCACATGGTTGAGATCATATGATAAAAAAAATTAAAGATGTAATCTTCCATTTCCTCATTAGGACCTTACTTAAGATGTTGAATGTAGTTTTAGGTCTATTATTTTCAATATATTGATATAGAAATATATTTTACATACATACCATTGCATGCAAGGAATCACTAGGTAACAAATATAACCAAGTTAAAACATCACCTACCAAATTTATAGGAAACAAATTTAACATCATCAAATTATGGCTCTCACAATGGCATATGTAAATTAATGTTGAATAAAGATGTGCTTTAGGATCACCATGAACATAAAAAAATTATTTTTTGAATAATTAATTCATGTGAAAAATGTGTGGCCAAAAATGTCCTTGTGAATGGGGATCTAAAGCATTATATTTTTGTTTATATTAGCTTTAAATCTTTATTTTCTTAAGAATAGAATATGTATTTATCTTTGAAAACTACCTACAAGATGCATAATTTTTTTTATTTCATGTGTAGGAATGGTTGCACTCTTAATAGGTTCATTTAAATATTGAGTCTTACCATTGATGATAGAGGTAAGTACACTAGTTTGCATAGGAGTAGGAGTCAAACACTCATAATAGATCATAAAATTAGGAACACAAGTACTAACCCTAAGGGTGTCTACATGATAAACAAGTGCTCATATGACTTTTCTAGAATTATGTATTATTTCATAAATGACTTTAGGGTTTGTAACAGTTTTTTATTTCAAATATTTATCAATGTTTTTGTTTATGTTTTTATCTATTGAAAATGTAAGATATTGTAATTTATCATCTAATAAAGAAATTCTAAACTCACTAATTTCACTAGTGTAAATCATGATGATAATTAAGCAATGATAAAAAAAATGGATTTGAACCCTTTGGATAGGACATGAAAATAAATGAAATAAACAAGTCCTAAGGGAAAGATGGTTGAAAACCCCTAGGTTGAATGATCGAGAGAGTTAGGGTCCAACATTTATGTTTACCCTAATTCTAGTTTTAGTCAAAATAAGAATAAACTAATTATAATTAAATTTATCTAATCATACATACATGAAAATATATAATTAAAATTCATATATATGGCTATGATTATGTAAACATGATAAATGTAACAAAAAAAACTAGGTTATATAAAGTAAGTACAAAAGGTTAAGGAATGATCACACTTGATTATTATTCCATAGTTCTGAACTAGTAGAATGACTATGAAGACTATCTGGATCCTACTCTTGAAATTTGTTATTATCGAACCATTTTTGGGTAGACACACATAGGAAATAGGATATTCTAAGGAAAACGTAGCCAATTCATAATAATGCTCACCATTTTTTTCCCTGTAGTATAATTCCATCCTATGTAGGGTTACATGAACTAATTTTTTGTCATTTCTATGATATATCTTTTTTAATGTTTGTGTAAAAATACCTAACTATTTTTCCTAGTAGAATATGCAACATTGATGTTATTTTTTTACCTAACTTGGCACTCTAAAAATAACAAATAGTTATGGATTTTGAAAATCACCAAAGAAACATTGAAAACTACATATCTCATACACTCAAAATCCAACCTCCACATAGTTCTATGTGTGTGTATGGAAATAACCCACTTGAGTATTTTTAACATCCTCTTCCCTAGAAGTGATATATACAACCATTTACAAGATAATTCCATTATTTGGAAGAAGGGGATGAAAGAATTCACAACACTCTTCAACCAAGATTTCTCCAACTCACCATTACCACAACCATAAGTGTTTCAACATACACACAAGGATTAGACTAACTATGAAAAAACCAATTGTTATGCCAAAAAAACATATGAAAAATTATGTATAATAAAATGGAGAACCCTTACTAGTGAGAAGTGATCATAAAGACTAGTGGGGCTACCACATCGGTGTCACTGATAGGGATACCACACTGGTGTCACTATAAGAATTGCCAAGAATTATTCATGGATTCAAGTACAAAATCATCATATGAGTTTCAAAAAATAAAATACCTAAATAAGATACCCATTTACAAAGGAAGAATTTAGAAAACACTCAAAAAGTGCAACACACACACACACACACACAACTCTCATAAAGTGGAAAAAAGAGAGAAAACCAATAGAAAAACTTCCCCCCAAAAGAGAGAAAAGAAGAAGAGAGAGTTTGAAATCCCCCCAAAGATGATGTCGAAGTATATTTCACTCAAAGTAATCATAAGTCACAAAAGAATTCATTCTTCATGAGTGGTCAAATCCACAACTATATTAACAAAATAATTGACACTGGGCTTCACCAGAATAGCTTCAATCAAGAAGACTATTAGTAGTGACAAAAATAAAAAAGAGTATTGCATGTGTAAGGAATGTTCAACACCTAAGAAGAAGAATGTACACCCCCCATACTATTGAATGGGTGGAGTGGAAAAAAAAAGGTTTGCAGAAGTGGTCTGAATCCACTACTCAAACATCAAATAAGTTGACACTATATGCACCAGAATAACTCTATATCACAATAAAATATATTGTCAAAATATTGAAGAAGATAAGATGACACTAGGATTCACTAGAATAGATACATTTCAAGTTGTGGGAAACTGTCAACTGTCAAAAAATTGATGTCAAAAATATAGATAAATTCTCTCGAAGATGATGGCCCATGGTGGTGATGGAAGAGACAAACAACTAAAAAAGTGAAAAGGTGCCCACAATAGAGCACACAAATACATGAAGGTATACAAGTCTGAATCATCAAATCCCCCATGGTACTTTATAAATTAGTGCGAGTATAATATAACGCATACACAAGAATAACCAAATGAAAATAAGGAAGACACAAGGATTCAACAGAATAGTACCAAATAAGGAGACTATCAACCTATCAAATAAGCCATCAAGTATCATGAGAGATTATTTAAAAATAAGGGAGAAAAAAATGTCTACATAGAAGATAGTAAGGTGCTAAAAAGGGGGCCTTAATAAGACATGACATAAACTACTAGTGTGTCAAATTATCAATGCACGAACTACCATGTTGTGGGCTGATGGAAAAGTGTGTAAAATGATGAAAAAAACTATCATGTATGTAAAAACACACCAAAAAATGATCAACATCCAAAAAAAACAACCTACAAATCACATGTAAAAAGACATTAGGCTCAACTGAATATGCATCCAAGATAGTGCATGTGTGAAGTACAATGCAAAAAGTAGTAGGGCCCATAGCACAAGTAACCACCCCCCTCAATATGTCACTTTATAAATTTAGTGAATTTATAATAAAAATAGGACCAATGGAATGGGAATGAAAAATAAATCACTTTTGAAAAAAAGTGGCACTCAAATTTGAGTTACCAAGCAAATGCTATGGCTAATAACATTTCCTATCATTAATGGCCTATTTTAATTAAATTTGCACAAGAAGTTTAAATGCATGACCAAAAAAGTGTAAGGTAGCCTTCTAACCACTAGTTAGAGCCATCACAGAGTGTATAATGTAATGGTTGATATTACGATGGAGAATTGGCCTCCTACCAACTCGAGCCTCACCCTTCATCTTTGACTAGCAAAAGAATAAGGTAAAATCAAGTACAACCATTTACAAATAACTCTATGACCCAAAAATATATTATTTTTGTTAATAAAAATAATCAAAAAACTTTTAACAGTTAATAATGTCAATTAAATAACATTAATAAAGTAAACATTCATTGATTATTGGTAGCTAGGCAGTGATGAAAGAATCCAAGGCATTGAGGAGATCAACATTGGCATGTCCAGGTGGGAGCCATGGCTGAATCTCCACAAAGAGAAAGACCTTAGCTTAATAAAGGATAAATATATGAATGGCATAAATTATAGCTCTAATGGAACTGAAATTTCATAAAATGTATGCCAACACCACTAAACTGCCCAAATCTATCTGCCACTATCTAAATTCCCAAAAAATAATGGAAATTTTGGGCATAAATAGCAAGTTCAATAGCCTTAATTGCCAAATATTCCCAATAACCAACATTTAATGACCCTAAAAAATGACATACATAAAGATGAATAATTGATAGTGGCACTTAAAATTCAAAACCTCCCGCACCATAAAAATGCTTCACTGAAAATGCCCTCCCCTTCAATTTTTTTTGGCATTCTACTCACAAGAAATTCTCATAAATATTATTTTCCCTTTCTTCCAATGAAAACCATTGATGATCCATTGATCTCCTAAAAGATATAATTCACCATCACCTTGATAACAACATCATCCCCACTCTTAGACTCAACCTATAAACCATTGGAAATAGTTGAAGGAATCAAATGGTGAGAACTAGGTGAAGGGCACAATATAGATCAAATAGGTCTAAACTATGTTATAAAAATTAGTTAGTAGTTGAATAGTCTCATTCAAGTAGTGAGGTTGACACATTATTATAAATATCCCTTCACAGATATACACATTTGTCTCCTTCGTAGATTTACACAGTCATATCCTTTGTAGATCTATGCATTCATCTCCTTCACAGATCTCCTCATCTCCTATGACAAGAACCAAATGCTATAAGAGAGACCTCCATGGATGTTGATGTACTTTTTTGATAGGTGATGGGTATTTTCATGGAGCATCTAGCCATGGATGTTGTTGTAGATAGATGATGGGAGAGGTTGTGAAGGATCTAAGTTGTAAAAGAGACCTCTAAAGTTTGGTTGGCACAATTTGAAAGAGGCTTAGGTTTTGCCATAGTAGGCCTTATTTTTGCCCCACCAGACCTTTGGGTAAGAAATAAGTTGCAAAGGAGCTCAACTCTGACTAGTCTCAACTCAGAAAAAACCTCTGAGTTTGCATGAGAGCATGGAAGTTTCTATAGTGAGGTGGATCCAAAAAATAGCCTTATCCTCAACGATGGTGAATCTAAAGACTTAATCATAACACTATAATAATTCATCATGTGAACAAATAAATCAGATTAACCCCAATGGATGGAATAGATCAATGGATGCCATCATATGCATGTTTCCCTCAAACTAGAGAATGATAGCCTTACATATAAAGCTAAGGATATTATAAATGATTCTTTGGCCAAAGGAGACATAAGAATGACAAATCAACATTATCTCGAGTAAAAACTAGGACCTGAATGGTCCTGCCACTCCAAAAATGGCCACAAAAAAAAAATATGCATACCTTAGATTCATCTTAAATTTTCCAAGAATAGATGGTATGGTAAGAGCTGTACAACATGCACATGTTAAAACAAAGATTGAACCAAAAAAAAAACATCTCAATAAGGATTTAACAAATGAAAAATGCCTAGGAGGAAATGGCTCAATTTTGGATTAAGAAGCTGAGTAATCACTACTTGGAGGAGCTCTAATACCATGAAATATTTTGCAACATTCTTCAACCAATATCTCTCCAACACATCATTACCAAAGCCATGAGTGCTTCAACATACACACAAGGAATAAACTAACCATAAACAAACCAATTGTTATTCAGAAAAAGCATATGAAAAAACATGTATAATATAATGGAGAACCCTTGATTAAGTACACAAGGAAAATAAATACTCAAGCCTAACTAGCTAATGTGGGATAAATCCTCACATAGTACAAAACTAAGAAAAAGATGAAAATCCTAGCTAGAACCTAACAAGCACGAGAAATATAATCTAATAGGGGAATGATGAGAGACCAAGAAGAATAACTTCATCAATGACTCAATGAAGCTCAAATTTAAGTAAGAGTAAATATATTTAATGCTTGGCCCTAAGTTTGAGCTTTGATAGTTATATTTTGATATATCTTCTTTATGTTCTGACTCATTTTTAAATGGCTTGGCATGACCTAGTATGCATATGCTAATCTAGGACAATATATGTGTAACATCCAACTTTAGAATTGGAAAGGGCCAAGGTTAAAGGCACATAATCAATGAAAATAATTAGATGGTCCCAAATTACTAAAAATGGATAGATGCATTGGGCATGTGTGACCCAGACAAAATTGAGTAGAGTGTGGGTTTGAATTGGAGATCACAAATGATATATTTTTGATAAGTATATTATAGATGTGATTGATAGTCAAATGATGTTAACATATAGTTTTTTATAAGGTTTATACAATTTTTTAGGCTCAAAGGCTCAATAAGGACCTTAATGAAACTGGGGTGGACCAAGAGACAAGTCAATATGTACAATTCTACCGAATATGAAAAATTAGGAATAAGACATTGTGAATAAGGGTCTTGTGCCAAATTTAGGTGTCTACTAGTTATTTATATGTTCTTCATGTGTATTTTTTTTATTTTTTTAAAAAATTAATAAGAGTGCCTTGTAAATTTAATGTAATGTGATCATGATTCTTACCAAGTGTTGCATTCATTGCTATTATCCAAGAATTCCCTAATATAGAATTATATTGGGCCAACGTAATGTCAAAATAGAATATAATGAGATAACATTTGGAACCAAGGAATATAGGTCATTGAATGGATCCTATTGTGAGTGTTTTTTGTAAATTATCCTTAGTCAAGTGTTCAATGTTTTATCCAAGATATTATAGCAAAGTGACACTACATACATTAACTTCTCAAGTGTTATCAACCATGATATTGTTAAATTATTTTCCATGTATGAAAGGGATATTGATCAAAGGTTCTATGAATAATGTGAAATTTTTGTCTGCCACCTTAGAAATCATGTTTTCAACATTAGTCTTATTAGGTATGTATTTATTATGGAAACCCTTCTTAAGCATTGCTTTCTTAGGCAACTTTTCGATAGGTAACCCTTTTTTTGGGTACTTATATCTTAGGATATGGAACCATAATTTAAGTGAATTTATCAATATTATAGGGTGTGTTTGAGTCTTTTTATTTTATATTAATTTTATCAATTGTTATATCACCATTATCAATAACATATTGTATTTTATGCTTCAAATCATGACATTTATTAGTTGTATCACCATTGATTATTTGATATTCACATTATAATTTGAAATAGGATGTTTATGATACATAATTATGATCATAATGCTTGATGAAAGGTAATTTAATCATGTTTTTATCAAATAAGTTCATTAATGTTGTACTTTAACTTTCCTTAAGCTTGTGAAATTACCTTACTCCACTAAAGGAGGATGCATGACTTGTTGCAAGTGTAACTTGTTTTTTAACCCATGTTTAAGATGTATTATTTTGAGACATGTGGTTTTTAATTTGAGACATATAAATGATATTTATATTATTATGATCATGATTTTGCACATCTACAAGCTCCTTATCTAGTGAAATAGCTTAAAATCAAAGAGATTGTAAAGATTCATAAGTATGATGAATAAATTTATATTTAAGAAAAAAGATGAGACCTATTTAGAAAAATGTAATAATTTTATAAGTTTTTTGGTTGATATATCAAATGATACATAAAAATAAGTAAATCTCAATATGTAATCATTAACAGGTTAAGATTCTCCTTGATGAAGAGACAAAAGATGCTCATATGTAATTCACAGTCCTTTATTATGAATGTACTATGATCAAAAGGTTTATTAAAACTCAAGATATTTATGTAAAGAGACAAAATTAAGATGATAAAACTAATCTAAATATTTATCTATTAGGCTTTTATACAATGCTTTAAAAAATACTCTATTATTATTATTATTGTTGTATATCTAAATAGAAGCCACAAAGCTCTTATGATGAAAATAAGGATCACCAATCCCATCAAATAATTAAATTTAGGAAATTTGAAGTCATGAGGTAGTGGTGAGTTAATGATCTTATGAACTATACAATTTCCATGTAGGGCATAATATCAACCCAAGCATAATATTCATATCTCCCTAAATAAATATGATGTACTTTATGTTGCAAGGTACCTAAAACATGCATTAGGGTTAAAATATCTCATGAAATAATGTTAAGATACTTAAGGGGCTCATTCAATGGTTGAATGGTTGAATATTACTATTGATGGTTTTCATAGATACAATATTTCTCGTGGGTTTTGAAGCCAAACACTTATCACAAGCATATAAAATGAAAGAATCCAATCACAAGCCTTAAGGGAATCTACATTTTGTTGGTTGAATATTTTGTCGATCAGCGTACTGATAAACAAAATAGGTATGATCAGCCAAAGTAGGAAGATTGGTCATCCAAATGTGTAGGTTTACCACATCAAAAGGGGACTAATCTCTCCTCTCATCAAGGGAAGGTTCCCTATATATATATATATATATATATATATATATATATATATAAACAAAAAATAATACTCAAGGGTAGGATAAACCATCCATCTCTCTTTTTTCAAAGATGATGTGTGTGGATCAAAGGAGAAATCTTAGGAATAATGACAGAAAGCACTCCTCTTTTTTTAGAAGTACTATTCAACAAACCACAAGAATCTTCCTGGTAGTAATTAAAAAATGTAACCAAAGACGTAGTAAACAACAAATTGAGATGTAGCATAAAGTCTCCACCTGAATTGCCCAAGAGTGATATATGAAGGACAATGAGGGAACAAAGTCATCCCAAGGTCCTTTACACAAAAAGAAAAAGAAAACACACTAAAGGCAATTATGGGGGCACAAAGTCTCTCCACAGTTGACTTCAAGACACCTTCCTGACTACTTTCACTAATTCTGCTTGTTGAGTTAAAGGAACAAAAAATATATCAAGGAAAAAGACATAAGAACAGTTTCCCCAACAACAAAGATATCACAGCACAAAGTCTGAAAAGTCACTTGATTTCTTATTCCAATAACAAAATATGATCAACAATCTGAGCTCAAAGTCTCAGTAATGCCTTTCAGTTTGGGCAGAGTTTTGTTTCTAATTAACATAGAGTCATACTTTACAATAAAAGAGAGTCCCTTATATAGCCTCTTCAAGAAGGACTTGGGAATAGTAACACATCGTTGCATTGAATTTTATGAAGACATGCTAGAATTCAGGGGCATTTACCCATTTACTTTTCTCAATGCAGAGAAATGGGTCACGCTATTGAAAGTTTACATCTTTCAATGTCCACCTGGCGGTCTACTTTTAGAAACATATCTGATTCACAAATGTTTCTGATCCTTCCTCATCATTCCTCCTTTTGTGTTTAATTGAATTGAGTCCTTGATTCAATTCGATGTTCTGTTCCTTAGTCACTTCCTGCTGGTCTTGGCCTTAAAGCCTTTGAATGCATTCAGGTTCATGCTTTACAAGGATCAATAGCTATTTCATTGTCACAACTTTGACGTCTATAAGCACGTCACTATCCTAGGTAATTCCTTCATCTTTGTCATTTGGTCTTTCCCAGAGGGGACTTGCCTTTCAGGGCCTTAAGAAATGATCCGCTTTGGATCAGGTTGAGCCCCCCTCAAGGGTATCTTCCCTTTAGGCAGTCTTCGGATGGCCTTCAGCTTCTTTCTTTTGGTGGGTCACTAAGTTCTTTCGCTCTTCTTTAAGGCTTTTCAAAATTAATGGCTATTTTATGAACCTTGAAATTGACATTTGCGCACCTGTCACTACGTTTGAATTTCCAACAGATAGTTCATCATTCTTGACTTTGACATCTTTGGGCACGTCACCCCTTGGATTTTCTTTGACTTTCTCTTGATTTGGCCTTTTCTACTACTTGCTTCCTTTAGATTTCTTATTTTGCATCCTCCCAAAGGGAAGGTGACCTTTTGGCTTTGGGGAAGTGTCCTTTAATTTTGCTGTCGAGAGTCCCCCACAAGGGCACCTACCCTTTGGGGTCCTTCGGTGGCCTTTTGTCTTTGGAATCCTTTGGAGCCTTCCCAAGGAATTTTTTTTGTGGACATTTTCATGCTGACAAAATTTTTGCAAGAATTGTTTTGACTGGCTTTGTCTTTGGCCTTCGAAAATTCTTTTGGGTTTTTCTCCCGTAGCTTCTTTGAATTTCTTCAAACTTTTTATCCAAAGAAATTCCTTCAGACAAAAGTCTGAAAGAATTCATTTCTTGCCTTAGTATTTTTTCCTAAAGGAAATCCCTTTGTCTTTTAGTCTTTTCAATTGGTCCATTTGCCTCCTTCCCTACCCTCCGCAAGGGTTGTTTGCCCTTCAAAATTTGCCTTAGTCAATTTTATGTGAATCTCAAATTGTGACATGTGGCAGCTTCCACTTAACTCACAAAGGACACATGGTAGCTTCCACTTAACTCATAAAGGACACGTGGTGACTTTCGCTTAACTCATAAAGGACATGTGGCAGCTTCTACTATTCTATGAAACAAAGTGAAATGAGGCTCGAAAGATGACACTTGGCAGCATCCACTAGGTTCTGTCAAGTTTTTGCTCACTGCCCTTTGCAAGGGTTCTAGGCCTTGGTTCACCACCCTTCGTAAGGGTTCTAGGCCTTGGTTCACTGCCCTCTGCAAGGGTATCTGATCCTTTGGCTTTGGGGAAACCCTTTGAACCTACCAGTTGAACCAACTTTGGTTCAACGGTTCATTCCCTTTGATTTGGCTAAGGCCTTTTGATCCTCGTTGAACCAAACACATTTAACTTGTTGAACCTTGAACCCATTGAACCTTTGAACCAAAGTGGTTCAATGGTTCAACGGTTCAATGGTTCAAGCCTTGAAAACTTGTTCTTTTGATTAAACCTGCTTTTAGAAGCCTTTGAACCTGTTGAACCATTAGTCCATTGAACCTGTTCTTTCTAAGCTCTTTGAACTTCATTGTACTGGTTAAACCTTTGAACCAATTGAACCCATTGAACCACTTGATGACTCAAGGTTCAATGGTTCAATGGTTCAATCCTTGCTTATAAGCTTGCCGATGAACTCTTTTAGTTGAACCTTGTCATTAAACTGACTTTAAAATCACCTAAGTGTTGAGAGTTTGCTTCTTTCCTACAGAGTCTATAGAAATCAACTTATGAAGTCCGTTGAACTTGGCCTATAGAGTCCATAGATTTTCTTTTCCTACAGAATTCGTAGATTCTCTTTTCCTACAGAGTCTGTAGATTCAAGCTTGTAGAGTCTGTATATTTTTGAGAAGCTCGAAAAATGAGGAATTTGAATGCTCATGACAAATTTCAAAAAGGGAAGAGACAATTTTGGTCTGAGGAACCAAAATAGTTCACATGTTGTCCCAAAAGATGAGAAGTCTATTTTTGGGGACAACAGCTGGCTCCAGTTAGGGAACTTTATCAATTGTAAAAAAGAATTGAAGGGAGTAGAATCTAGAATCTCCAGTGTCTTCATGTGTAACATTGGGATATGGAGTCATGTTACCCAGAAATGAAAGGCATAAAAAATGGAAACAAACAAAACAAAATAGAATTAAAAACTATACAAATATACATATGTACATATGCAATGATCTGATACTTCAAGAGTTGAAGTGTTTTAGATGTTGTTTCCTGAGAGGTAGTGAAAATAGTGCTCTATCCTGATAAACTAGCAAGAAGACATTTTGTCCCCAAAAAAGGTGATGGCCAAACGGAACTCTCCACCAGGAAACCATTTTTTTGCATCTTCCTCTTGGCTCTTTCTTCTTTTTGCCCCATGGTAAGATGTGGTCTTCAATTTGAAATCCATAACTCCTTGCTTTCTTGGAAAATGGTTCCTTTGCCTGATTTTGATTTGTAGCAGCATGGTCCATTACCATAATTGGTTTTTCTTTAGGTTCAATCTAGCACATGATTGGATTGTCCACATCAAACTCCTGACAAACTATCAGCTTAACATCTCCTTTGATGTGAAGGAGTTTGATCTCTTCATCTTGAGCAATCTTTAATCTAAGCAACAGAGATTCACATCCAACTGTGTTTTTGGTGTTGCTGAATTGCAAATTACATGAAGGAAGAATATCTCTTTGAGGAGATATCAACACAGTATTGACTCCATCATTGGTGGAAGAACTACTACCATCAGATTCCAGGATCCAAGCATCATCAAAAGGTGATCTCTTATCATATTTCTCTTCATTAGAGATGGAAGATCCATCCTTATTTATACTATGCACTACCAATTCTCTTGATGTCTTATTTGGATCAATTCCAGGATTGTCAGCTACAGGACTATTGTTTGTAGAAACATGAACATTCTCTGTGGTTAAGAAATAATTACCCTTGCTTGAAGACTCAAACAGAATTTGTGTTGCAGGGGTCGACATTTGGGTGACCACATATTTTTCCTCCTTTTCAGTGAGCAACCTCTTCATTATGCCTTGGACAGGGATCCTTGCCTCAGACAAGTCCATGCTTATTTCTCCTCCCATGTCCTTGCAGAAATTTCATCCAAGCAAAATGCCATAGGATGCTGGGACATCAACCACCAAGATAGTCATCTTGATTCTCTTGTTTGGAAAGGCTACAAATGCAAATTAGGCATCTTTGATTTGCACAAACAATGGTACTTTCTTGTTTTCCATGGAGAAACATCTCCCAAATGTCTTGGTCAATGTGACGCCAAGAGATTCAACTACTTTAGTAGGCATGACATTGTCAGATGCACTTGAGTCTATAATACAGTTACTTAGCTTGTGACCATTTATTAACAAGGAAACATAGAAATGTTCTATTTTCCCAGGGGCAGTTGGAGGGGTAATGACAAGATTATTTAGAATGGGCATGTTCTTTGGTGAATTAGGAGTTACCTTCTTAACCTCTTGTCTTGCAGGGATAGTTTGGTTCTTAACACATTGGACCAACTTGTCCAATTGATCAGGATTGGACTGCAAATATTCAAATTCAGACATTTGTATTTTTGTCTTTTTGACATGATCAATTATGTCAAATGGCTGAATTGAGCTGGGTACAGAGGAAGGTATTTCAACCTTTTGAGTTTTAGGAGGGATGGGAGGAGGGCTAGTTTGTGAAATAGAAGTAGAAGGTGTGGGTGAAATTGATGTACTTACTTTTTGAGTGGTCATCAGATCCTTTGACTGGAAAGGCAGAGTGGCTCCATGTTTAGCAATTGTAATTACTGGTTAAGGTTGCTCCCCTGTCTTCCCTTTATCAACTTGGTAGACTGATTGGTTCTTGGACCTGGTAAACACTACATATGATCCATCAATAGCTTCTCCTTTCTTCTGGGTTCATCCTAATAGTTCAAGAAACTAATGTGGGAGTCACCAGCTGATTTATCTTGATCCTCTATGAAGATATCAACGTCATTTTCTTGCTCAAACTTAGGTTGGAAAGAGAAAGCATGTTCTATTTCTAAATATCCAACTGCTAAGTTGGTTAGAGGAGCTTCAAGGGCAGGTTTCCCTTGTGGGGGAGGAAGACGATCTGGCTGCCCTTGATTCTTGGCAGCATTGCCTTGATATGACTGATTTGGAAATGTCCTTCTTGGCATATCTCTGTATGAAGGAGTAGAAGACATTCCTTGTGCCATTTGTCTTTTCAAGGCTAGTAGTTCATTAGCCATCTTTTGCACCATTGGATTAGTGGTGCCTATAGATGAATATTCAAAAGATGATGAGGGTCTATTTTTGTTTAGATCTCTTCTTATCTTCCTTTTTAAGATGACATCATCTTCTACCTCAGTGGCCAAAAGTTGAGCTATAGCAAGATCTATTTGACCATCACATCTCAAAAGAAAACTCACTTTAGGTAACTAAGAATTAATGAAGAAGCATTTGAGATTCTTAGCTGTAGGTCAAGTAATTACAGGAATTTTGTTCCTTAGTTTGTCAAATTTGGCTATGAAGTCTCTCATTGGTTCATGAGGCTCTTTCTTCATCTACGTGAGTTGAGCCAGAAGGGCATGTGCATCTTCTGCAGGTTTGAATCTGGCTTCAAACTTAGCTTTAAGGGTATTTCAATCAGTTATTGATCGAGCCTGTAGATGATTAAACTAATCTGTAGCAGCACCTTGTAATGTTTCTATAAATATCCTAACTGCTACATCTTCAAATTCTACTCCAATTACGCCACAGGCTATACTGAAGGCTGCAATGTGTTCATCAGGATGAACTTTCCCATCACCATAGAATTTGGGGAAATTCTTCCTTGAATTATGTGGAAGCTCATGTAAAGGTGGAGTAAGATTGAGAGGACCAAAAGAATTACCCCAGGGGCCTTGAGCTGCCATTATAGGATTATGAAAAGGAGGAATAACAAATCTTAGAGGGGTAATTATTGGCAAAGATTTATCAACAGCAGAAGTGGAAATTTTGTTTGGCAATAGAGATTTGAATTTAGTAAGAGGAAAGATCTTGGTTCGTTGGAGGTGAGATGGTGAAGGAAACATATCAAAATTACTTTGCTGTACCAACTCGAATACAGGGTCAACAACACATTTCACCCTTTGGCTTCGTGTATACCTTGAATCTTCTAGATTGTGAAATAAAAATGGAAAAGAATTGACCTTGCTTCAGTTTGAAGCTTGAGGCTTTAAACTGTGCATTCTTTCCCAGTTAGTGTGGAGGTGAATGGTAAGATTATAATAATAATGATTAAAACATAGAAATGGAATGGAGTCTATAATGGATAATGGTAGAGACTGATTTCATCTGAAACTTGATGTTTTAGAATGCACATAACTGTGTCCCTAGTGGAGTCACCAAAAACTGTTGCGCGAGGTTGGGAGGAAAATTTTAACAATGGAAAGACACTTGAGTAGTTTGTTCTTCCACAGTGGAGTACAATGAAGTAGTTTGTATTTGTTTCTCTAGGATTTTTATATGTGATATATTCTATTATAACAATAATTTTCCAATTTTTAGTGCCATATTATATGGATAGAAAATAATATTTTCCTCCTCCCAACCCTCAATGTTGTGATATCTAATTTCCCTCTAGTCAGGTCCATGTTATCACTATCCTAAGAGGTAAGGTATCAATTTCTATAGTGTCAAATTAAGGTAACCAACCTATCCTTGATCAAAACCCTCCACCTCACACATCTCCCCTTAATGGTGTATGTATGCATGTTCAATATGAATCACCTAGGGTTTGTGTTTATGAATCTCTAAAGGATCAAATCATCATCATGGGAGATTTATAGAAGATTTATAAAATAAACATCATTTTTTCAATGAAAATATCACATTATTGGAAAATAAGATCACATGTGTCAAAAATCTGTAATATGCTAGTGTTAATCATGTATGTGCATCTCCATCTAACAATGTTGTACCTAATAAAATTTCATATCAAAATGATAAAATACAACATAATACATCTACAATAAGTGATTCAAAAAGTATGTAAATAGATAATAAGAGTTTAAGTGAGATTCTAAGCGAAATGATTCAAAATATGTTGATCAAACTACCTCCTTGATATCCTCTAAGGAGATCAAAATAATATTGTACATAACATCAAATGCATGGGCATCATGCATATTGTTATTTGGATTTAAAAAATAAAATAAAAAATATAATTGATGTGTTGATCCTATCATTGATACGTCACTTAAGAAACCCACTCACATTATGAGTACCTCTCCCAAATCACAAGTGACAAAATCAAAATTAGTACAAAAATGGATACCAAAGGACACTTCAGAGCAAGAAAAGGTTCAAAAGGCATAATTAGAACAAGAAAATATTCAACAAGATAAGTTAGAAAAACCAAGAGTACAAAAGGTATAAGATGCAAAAGAGTAATTATAAAGGGAATAATTTAAAAAACACATGATACAACCAAAAAAGTGAAATTGTTAAAAAAGTAGCAAAATCAAAGTTAAGATGAATAAAAAACATTCTTAAAAGAGGATTTATAAAAAAATAAAGTCAAAATCATGAAATAAATATAAATTATACAGTTTCAAATTTAATCACAAAGAGGGAAATTCCAAACCTTTCCTCATATCAAGACCCTTTCACTATCACTACTCACACAAATGGTAAGCAATTTACAAATGTCAAGGTTAAGGAATATCAAGAAATAAAATTTTGTTCTATGTCATTTATTACATATCTTGGGAATAAGGATCAACACTTAGATCAAAATAATTCATCTACAACATGTATGGACTCAATTAAGTTAAAAGTTAATTTTACTTCAAAAGAGTGTTATCCTAATTTTCATGTTATTTTAAATTCAAGTGCTTACAATGTCATGATTGGAAGATTATGGTTAAAATAAATATGATCAATGATTGGTAACAATAAAGGTTGCATATCATTTGATCATGAAGGAAAGGTCATATCCTTTTTAGAGTAAGGAACATCTCTAAAGATAAAGCAAAATTTCAACTAGCATACAAACAAATACAAGTCAATCGAGGCACATGACACAATATATATTGAAAATAATAAATAAAAAAGTTTAGTACAATAGTATGGGGTAGTTACTTATTCATATCCATATAAAAATTAAGATAAGAGTGTAATTTCATAAGTTCCAAATCCAAATGAAGATGACTTTAACAATATAGACTAGTATGATCCTAATGGTATTGATTATACTAAATATGAATATGGTAATGATATAGAGCCTACACATTTACATGATACTCTTCATTTTCAAGAGATCACCACTCCTTTGTTTAATTTAGGATATATTAGTCATATGATTCTTAAGGGATTCATCGGTTAGTATCCTTCTATCTATTTTTTAGTTCATATAGATGTCAAAATACAAAAATGGTATAATATTCTAGAAAATACCAAAATTAGGACTTATGCATGCTTATATGTACTTTGTCATACATCAACTAAGTTGTGCATAATTATGTATTTTTTAATCTATTTTTATATCATACATGCTTCACCAATGTATACTAGTAGTTACATATGACACATAACACCATCCCTAAATTCAGTTGTATATGCTTTCACTATTACACACTCAAAAATTGTATCTAGATAGGAGAGTTGTGGAGGATAGGAGTGCATTGATATAATGTACCTCACCTTAATATTGTCTCAATGAGTTCAAAATGTCACCAACTAATTCTAAACTCCACATAGGATTCCTAAAGCATGTACATTAACTAGTTAGCTCATTGGGGGCATGGTATAATAGGTTTTATCCTTTTTTTCTCATGTTATCTTATTCATAGCTCATATTTTTATATTACATTAAATATTTTGATATTATCACTCATTAAAATTATTATATAATATTGTTTATCTCAGTTAGTGAATCTACTCAAGTTATAGCTTAACTCTTATTGATCCAATTACATAAATCATGCATACTTTTATATTACTTTTTCTAGCTTCACATATTATATGCATTCTATGTTTGATTTGAAGACATTTGAATATGTATTTTCCAAATGGATCTAATCCTATCTATCTATGATTGTATGTGTGTGAGGATTTTTGAACATGTCATTGTGTGTATCTTCTATTTGTGTGTGTGGAAATTTTCACATGTCATTTATGTGGATCTAGGCCTCCATGGTTTAATTTTATGCATGTGAGGGCATTTGAGAATGTATTTATATGTGTTTTATATTCAAGTGAATAAAATTTGAACATGTCCCTTGTATGTGGCTCCTTGGCCTTCTATGTTTTGTTATATGTGGTGTGCATGTACTCTTTATTTGCATGCATCATGGCCATGAGACCTTGATTGCTTTTTTGCTTGGATTTTTTGCCATGATGGAAATCATGCATCCACCCAACCCTTCCAATTCCATGATGGATATCATGCATTAATCCTTAAGTATTTATAATCAATGTTGTATACTCAGTTGATCAATTATTTTCATGCTTTGTGATCACATCTATATAAGCACACTTACTACGAATGCTTGTTTTCACATGCATCTTAAATTATTACAATGCTTAGTCTATTAAGATTTGAAGGAACTTATCACAGAGATTTAAATCATGCAAATAATATTCTAGAATAATTGAGCTGAACATAGGCAATTATTTTAAACACTGATCAGAATATTCTTCTATATTATTTCACACTATCTCATTAATAAATCATTCGGGTGTTACATATATATAGGAAAACCATTCGTATAATTATAGAGATCATCTCTCCATTAAATTCTCACCCAAAATATCATAGATAATACAAACTCTATATATGATATATTGTTGTAACAATACATCTAAACAATATTATATACTAACCTATATTCGTAATATTGTTTATAACAATATAACTACCAAACAACCTATACATAATAATGAATTATTACTCATGTAATTATTCATAGTATGATTTATAACTTACTATGAGGGCTAAACATATTCCTTAACATTCCCCCCTTAGGCATTACATGGTAATTTGTTTTTCATAGGACTTAATGAAAGCAATGAAAGAACACATCAACTTATTATCTACCATTCACTTTAGATAACACATCAATCAAATTAGTGTGGGAAATTTGAACAAGAACATCTGCCATCAGCCATTAATTGAGGAAACACATCAGCCTAGTAGTGTGGGAACCATGATAGGAACACCATCTATTCAACTTTCACTCCTACATCTCTTAAACACCTTTTTTATGCAATACCTTATGTGATAAAATAGGAAATTCACCTTTTATTTGTCACACACAAACAAATGTTGACAATATGAAATATATATATATATATATATATATATATATATATGCACCACCATAGCAAGAAGCACCCCTTCATTAGTGGCTAATGAGAGACATAAAAAGCCTCCATTCTCTAGTATCCTCCAACTTCCAATATATAGCTCAAATAGCTAGTTCAGTGAAGAAAATTTCTCCCCCTCCCCCCCGCCCCGCTCGCCCCCCCTCCCCCACACACACACTCTTGACATATCTTTTGAAAAATGGACGTTAGTTACCCTGATAATGCATCTATGTATAATTTTGATAATTGAAAATTTTAAAAATGACTCAACTATAAAATACGACTCTATTATTGAGCGATAATTTTGAACTTATGACTCATCACACAATTTATAACTACTTTTGACATTCTAAATATTTTAAAACATGCTTGATAATTACTCAATAAAAATATTTTGACAAAAAACAATTGATTGAATCTTTTATGACACATATTTGGACTCAATGGCAGTTTTAATTATTAACCTAGTGTTTGAACCAAAGTAAGACATAACTAAAAGAAACTGACTAGTTATTATTATTGTTTTGACTTTATGGTTTGGATAATTATAATAAAAGAATGGTAATAAACTATAATAAAAGAGTAAAACATTTTGACCTTTACTCAAACTCATTACTGCAAATAAAATATGTGATGGATGGTGGAAGACAACTTGCACCAATTGAGACAATGGCTACATGCATTTGTAATTAACACTTACACAACATACATCCCATAACTAAGAGGTTATCAACTTAAGTTTTGACTTGATTAGATCTATGGACTACAAAAATGATGTATTGATCCAATCATTTAGAAGTGAAGTGGATTGTTGGAGATTATGTGGGAAGGATTTTAGTGGGTGATTTACATAACTATAAAGACATGCTATCAAATTTGGTTCGCTAATGTACTTCACAGTAATGACACTATAATTAATCTATTGGAGTAGAGACATCTATTATTTAATTATTATGATCTGCCATGATCAAGGCTACATGAGTGAAGCACCACTCAATGAATCATTTGCTATGCAAATTTTGCACTGACAGATCTGGGTTGATGCAAATCTTTGAGATTAATGTCAAGACCGATTAAGATTTTTCATTAGATTATATTACCAAGAGAAGCTTACGATGAATTTTTAGAATGACATTTGATGTATGTACACATTGAATACTAAATGCATAGTAGTCTGTAAATCTAGATAATAAAGATTCAAATAACCTATCTTTAATTTATTTGGAGAACATTAGAGGGGCAATGACAAATACCGTGGCAGCCCATACAAATAAATCATTAATACATCAAGGAAATTCTTGATATAATACCACTATTAATATCTAGAGGAGCTTATGATAGAGATTTAAATCATGCAAACAATATTCGAGAATAATCAAGCTAAACACAAGCAATTATTTTAAACACTGATAATAATATTTTACTATATTATTTCACAATATCTCATTAATAAATCATTTGGGTGTTACATATATATAGGAAAACCATTCCTATATTTATGGATATTATCTCTCCATTATATTCTCACCCAAAATCTCACAGATAATAAAAACTCTATATACGATATATTATTGTAACAATATATCTAAACAATATTATATACTAACCTATATTCGTAATATTATTTATAACAATATTACTACCAAATATAACTACCAAACAACTTATATGTAATAATGAATTATTACTCATGTAATTATTCATATTACGATTTAAAAATTACTCTGAGGGATAAACATTCTCCCTAACATAGTCTACATACATGATGATGTCATGTTATTTCAATGTTGCCAAGGTTACTCAAATTTACATAATTCACATCACAACAACCTACTTCATAATTTTTTATTTTGAGTTAAGTTCTTGCATAGGCTCGACAACTCACCTCAAAAGAAGGTGAATTCATAGAGGTTTGTCTTAACAACTAGACTTCCCAGATTAATACACAAACATGATTCAATAGTGATTACATAGTTCACACAGTTTTAAGATAAAAAATTACACATAAATTCATCTTTGATAGGAGCACCCCATTGGATAGGAGACCATTACTTTAGTTTCCTTCCTAATGTTGTTTTCCAAATACCTAGAAAATAGGAATTTCTAGAATTTCTTAGATCCATAGTTTATTCAGAGCAATTTACACTAGTTTCATAGTCTTAGTTTTTAGAATTAGTCAATTTTATCTCATATTTGCTTAGTTTGGGGGAAATATACATGATATGTTGTTCCATTTTAACACATAGGTTTACTCAAAATCATAATTTTTTTACTTAGTCTCAAAATCTATATGCACCAGATATCAGTCAGAGGCATGTGCATGGCATATTGTTTCCTCATTGCTTAGTTTCTTGCACCTATATTATACATGGAATGGCATATTCATGTCATTATCCAAATTTTACACACTAGACCCAGATTATATTTAATATTTTCACCATTTTTTGTGCCAATTTTTGCACCAAAATTAAACATTATTCCTTATGCAATGGTTGGTTTTCTATTTGCACCAATTTTTGCACCATAAATATCTAGTGGGATTCATATAGGGATTCCAAATATTATTTTACTATCCTATATATGTGATGATGGATTAAAGCACACCTTCAGTTCTTAAGTGAACTTGCCCATCGATGATGATTGGGGCATGCATAGTCCAATCCATGTTACTCAATATCAATAGAAAAAAATAAAAGAGTATAACCTGCTATAGTCACCAAGTTTTTCACCAAGAAAGCACAAAATTTCACGTGCCTAACCAAGTGTATTAATTTCTTATCACTCTCTATTTCCTTATCTTTTAATTTTTGTTATTCATATTAATTAAAGACTAATATTACATATGTTTCATTGCTTGTTTTTGTGTGGAGCACAATTTAGCATCATGTCCTATATCCAAGACTCCTTTCCACATGTGAGTTCAATTACGCACTCTTTTCCTTTTACTCAAGTAATTTCAATTTTTTTGAATTACTAGAATAAAAATGGGGGAAATATAGACACATAAATTAAAATTTAAGTTAAAATCATGCACTTTTGATTACTCTCTTACACACTTATCTCTAGACCTATCTTAGGGCCCTTTTGATCACTTTTTGACCACTTTGCACACTCTTATAAGTTGAAAAATGATCCTCGAATGTACTCATCCCTATTATTATTATCAACCTTGGACATATTTTAGGACTTGTATAACACTCATCATGATGAAATTATCCATTAGACAAGAGTGCCCTAGTGGACTATAGTACACCACTCTAGTGTCATTTCTCCCTCTCATATCTTCCCACTAAATAATGACTAATTTGAAAAATCAAAAGATATAAAAAGGTTAGCCTATGTTCCTAATGATCCCCATTCAAATTAATCTCAAATACATGACTATATAAACACTTTTTAAATCATTTCCCAAAGAGTAGGCATCCACATAGAAAAACAATAAAATCATAATTGCACATTGAGATCAAAGCACTTATTTCTCCCAATTATGATTACATATAGCCCTAGTAACCAGAGATCAAGTTTGAATACATTTAAAAGGTTGAAATTTAGGGTTAGGGAAATTAATCACATTAGTATCACACCAACGTATATCATATTGCACAAATTATTCACACACCACCATAGCATGGGAGAACTACATGAAGTTTGATCCCTCTTCAGATTATTGGTATGTGGGTAGCACTCAGCACATGGAGTATTGAGGTCTAACACAAATTCAATCGATGACCCCATTTTCCACATTTATTTTAATTGGTATTCACATGTCAAGGAGTTAGGTTTTTTGAGGAAAATCATTCACATAATGGTCTCCATAAGTGATTGAAAATTCCCACACTAGATACAAGTTCTTTAGATGAAGATACAAAGAACCCATAAACTTTGATTCCCTCACTAAAAGTGGACAAGAGCACACCATATTAGACATGAGTGCAAACCATATAGTGTCCTAGTAAAAGTGTTATTGTCTAGGCCTAGATCCAATTCTTGATTCCTTATTTCAATCACTAAACCTCCCTACATAATAAGTTTCATCATTTTGATTCCTCTTGCAGAAATT
The DNA here is from genome assembly GCA_037957365.1 of Torreya grandis. Lineage (NCBI taxonomy): Eukaryota > Viridiplantae > Streptophyta > Pinopsida > Cupressales > Taxaceae > Torreya > Torreya grandis. Next base: position 252,306 of record JARHVA010000580.1, on the reverse strand, counting down.
GTTTCTAGTTAAATCTTTGTTTCTCATTACACTTTGCTAAGTTTAGTAAGTTTACAAAATCATTGAATACTATTATTTTTTTATTATTATCGTAATTTTGTATAGTAGTTTTTTCATTTACGATTTTCATATTAACCTAAAATATGATAAAACACACCTCACCTATGGGCGTATTTATATACACAATAGATTATTATGCATTGGCATATATTTAGCTTTTTCCTAGTTAACATATAGTTCCACTTCACATAGATCACATATTTATTGCATTTTTCCTTACATATAATATACATATATTGATTTTCTATGTGGATATCTACATATATTTATTATATATCATTATTATATGGATGAGTGCATTTTATATCACTTACCTAGTGCTCAATACTTATCTATATATTTTACCTTGGTATTATACCATCCATACTTCTATACTAAGATCCAGAAACAATATGGGTAAATGTGTAATATCTATGGTGATGTCCTCTTAATGAAGCTTGATATACTAGTCTTGTGAGACTCAACTAATAACAGGCTTTAAAGATGATGTTAAATTGGTAAATGACTAAGGGTACCTTTGTATATATAGGCTCCTATAAGACACACCTACATATGGCCAACCCCAAAAGATAGGAAGATATGAAATTAAAAGTATAGGATACCCATAAGATAATGAAGTGGTTTTCATGGGCTGACTAAGACATATGAAAGTCCACTAAAATAATAATTTAGACAATTTGAGATCATATAAAAATAAATTAATAGTTGATCTATAGGTTTTGAAACATTATACATCCAATGGATATGTTGTCATGGGTTTTAAGTGAATAAAAAATCAAAATATAAGGAATATTAATGTCAAGGATCGTGATATTGGGCCCAACACAAGGGGAAAAGGTACCAAAAAATATCCAAATGTGTGTACATGGACCAAGTGTGATAAAACAAAGAAAATATTATGCGAGAAAGTGTATTATACCCAAATTATGTGTCTAAAATATTACACATATAACCATTACTCTATATAAAGAAGAATTAGTAAAACACAAAGTTCAAACATCATCTACTAAGGAATCAAACAAACCTAGTAATCATAAGTCAACCAATATTTCATCTACTAAGGTAAAAGGAATAACAACACAAGATAGTGAAACAATTGCCAAAAATCCACATACTTTTTCAAGAATCATTACACTATGCTTAAGGACTTAATGAACAAAAATGATAAAATTTCCTTCTATGCACAACATATTTTCAAACCATAGGACAAAATCTTAAAAATACAACTAATTTTGATCATATCATGTGAAACAAGGACATTCAATAAAATAGGTGCATCACTTTTAAAAATAAGATTCAAGAGTTAATGGAAAAATTTAAAACCATGATTCCTAATAAAACTACCCTATGAATGGGTGTCATTTTCAAATAAAATTGGAATCCTAAAGGGACTTTGAAAATATTCAAGAGCAATACCAATATGAATGCAACCAAAAATTTGATGATGATGATGATCCATCTTATGATGAGATATATTAGGGGGATACTAACTACCCCCACTTCATAGATTAGTGCCTTAGATGGCTTAACATGGGTTTCAATGCATACATATTACGATAATTTCCTTGAACTATACTTGTGCATGCTTTGTTATGGTTTCAATATACCTAGTCATCTACTTGAGCATGTCACCACATATTTAGAATTCTATTATATATGACAAATCTAGACTTTTCAAACCTAATTATTTGAATTAAACACCATATTTAGGCTTCATCATTCATGGTAAGTCATTCATTCATGATCTAGGGTTTCTTCACTTGTTGCATGCCATTTTTGACACTTATTTTTTCACATCTATACATTCATTACTACACTTTAAATGATACATATACATTAGTCACACATACTTTTGGTGCTTAATTTATACATAATTATGCATATTTTTTTGTGTGAATTTAATATCACAATTTAAAAAAATAAAAAATACCAAAATATGAGAACATTCATAAAATAAAAAAATATTTTCCTTTATCTTAGCCATATAATTCATATCATGCATATTTTCCTATACTATAAATTTTACTACATTCATCTTTGTCACATATGATTCTCAAAATATACTCTAAATGGGTGAGATGTAGGATATTCAGGGTATATATTGTTATGAACTCATCCATGCCTCACCTATGAGGGGTATTTATATACACAAAAAATTATTATGCGTTGGAATATTTTTAGCTTTTTTCTATCCAAATAGAGATAATTTACATACACCATATATCTTTCATTTTTCCGTAGATAAAATATACGTATGTTGATTGAGTACATGCATATCTAGATGTATTTATTACATATCATTATTATATGGATGAGTATATTTTATATCACTTGCCTAGTGCTCAATATTTATCTATGTATTTCACTTTGGTATTATACCATCCATATTTTATAATTAAGATCTAGAAATAATATGGGTAAATGTGCAAGATCTATGGTGATGTCCTCTTGATGAAGATTGATATACTAGTCTTGTGAGAATCTGCTAATAATAAGATTGAAAGAGGATGATAAATAGGTAAATGACTAAGGGTACCTTTGTATATATAGGCTTCTCTAAGACACACTTCCACATGGCTGACCCCAAAATATATGAAGATATGACATTCTAAGCATATGATACCCATAAGTTAATGAATTTGTTTGCATGGGCCAACTAAGACATATGAAAGTACACTAAAATAGTAATTTATACAATATGAGATCATATGAAAATAAATAAATATTTTATTTATAGGTTCTAAAACATTACGCATCTAATGCATATGTTGTCATTGGTTGAAAGCGAATAGAAATTCAAAATATGAAGAACATTGATGTCAAGGATGGTGATATTGGGTCCAACACAAGGGGAAAAGGTACCAAAAATAGATAAATGTGTGTACATGGACCGAGTGTGATAAAAATAGGAAAAGATTAATGAGAAAGGGTCTTATATAAAAATTAGATGTCTACAATATTACATATAGAACCATTGCTCTATAGAAAGAAGAACTAGTGAAACACAAAGTCCAAACATCACCTAATAAGGAATAAAATAAACTTATTACTCATAATTAATCCAATAATTATCTCCTAAAGTAAAAAGAACAACAACACAAGACATTGTGGCCATTACAATTAAAAAAACATTTATTTTTTCAAGAATCAATACACTATGCTAAAGGACTTAATGAAAAAAAACTTGATCAAATTGCCTTTTATGCACAAAATATTTTCAAATCATAAGACAACATCTTAAAAATACAAATATTTTTTTATCATTTCATGTGAAACAAGGAAATTTAATAAATAAGTGTATCACTTTGAAAAACAAGATTCAATAGTTAATGGAAAAATTAAAAGACATGCTTCCAAATCAAACTATCCTAGGTATGGGTGTTATTTACAAATAAAATTGGCCTCCTCAAGGTACTTTGATAATATTAAAGATCAATACCAATATCAATGCAACCAAAATTTTTGATGATGATGATAATCTATCTTATAATGAGACATAGTGGGGGGATACTAACCACCCCCAATTCATAGATTAGTGCCTCAAAAGGCTTAACATGGGCTTTAATGCATACATGTTACGATAATTTCCTTTTAATATAATTTTTCATGCTTTGTTATGGTTTCAATATACCTAGCATCTACTTGAGCATGTTATTACATATTTAGAGTTTCACTATATATGACAAATATGAACATTTGAAATCTACTTATTTGAATTAAACACCATCTTTAGGATTTAGCTTTTTTGGTAAGTCATTCATTTTTGATGATATAAGGTTTCTTAACTTATTGCATGCCACTTTTGACACTTAGTTTGTCACATCTGTACATTCATTACTACATTTTAAATGATACATATACACTAGTCACACATACTTTTGGTGCTTAATTGATACATCGTTATGCATAATTTTTTGTATGCATTCAATATCAAAATTATATATATATACACACACACACAAAAATATGAGAACATTCATAAAAGAAAAAATAAAAAAATGTTTGCCTTTATCTTAGCCATACAATGCATATCATGTATATTTGACTATATTATAGGTTTTACTACATTCATATTTGTCACATATGATTCTCAAAGTATACTCTAGATGGATGATATGTAGGATATTCAAATTATATATGGTTATGGACTAATCCATGCCTTACCTATGGGAGGTATTTCTATACACAATCAATTATTATACATTAACATCTTTTTATTACCATGTAGAGCCACTTTACATAGATCACATATATTGCATTTTTCCTTACATACAATATACATATCTTGATTATTTACATGGATATATACATTGTATTTATTACATATCATTATTTTATGGATGAGTACATTATATATCACTTTCCTAGTGTTCAATATTTATCTATATATTGCACCTTTATATTATACCATCCATATTTCTATACTAATATTATGGCTCATCGATATATTTATATTATATTATAATCTTATTTATATAATCAATATTTTATATGTTGTGATATAAAACATTCTAAATTCATGTCTTAATTTACATGTGGCTTCCACCTAGAGATGATTGTGTTCTTCTACTTCCTCATTTGACGCATTGGCACTTGCCTTCTATTTTCATCACCATTATTTTAGAAATTTATCTCATATTTCTTGATATGTTTCATTAACCTTGTTTGTCTAATTTTTGATCTCATTATAAGCACTTTCATTGGTTTCCTGATTATGACAACACATTTATCGAGACCTTCGGTCACATCATGCATTGATTTTTGAGGGAAGGCATAGGTTTCTTATAATTCTCCTCATCTTATTCCTCTAGTTTTTTAGCCTTGCTCTTCCATTTTAATGTGTGGCCCTGTGCATTATTGTTTTACTTATCTATTCTTATTCTACGCATATTATTAAAAATATAAAAAACATGGATTCATACATTCAATCATATATGTACATCTACCGGCCTATGGGGAAATTTGCACCCACACATGTTCATTATTGACATATCATATAGGTTTTAAATATTTATTAATATTTTAGATCCTAATCACACCTTGAAACATGTTAGGTATCACTCATGGTACGTTCATTGACATCTATTTCTACTATTGATTTCTCATACACTAGGTGACATGTTGTTTTCTTGATGCACATATTCATCCTCACTAAATAATATATTCAATTATAGGCCTTACCACAATCATCTATATCATATGATCATAACACATTGATATTATCTTAAATTTGGAACCACATCACATTTGTGCCTTGAATTGTTACATTGATGGGGCATTATGCCCTACACATCACTTTACACCTTGGCATATTATGTTCATCATACTTGATATATGTGATTCATAAAATTACCCGCCAAGGGGAAGAATTTATTACAAAATACTAAAATAAAAAATATTTATCTATACATGGTTACATATTCACATATGTTATGGGTGATATATCATATCCATTAATTACACATGCTTTTCATGGTATTTCTTAAGTGGGTGAAATGTAGATTCACATGTTACATGACATTGATCTACACACTATTTTCCCACTTCTTGAGGGGGGAATTTTCATGGATAGAACATCCCCTCTTGGGGTAATTTACATACAATGGATTTTTCATTGTGATTTATTTCCTTTATTTTAATTTGTCATATTCAACTAGATTACATTAGTTACCACATCTTATACTAGTACCTAGAGCTTATATAATACATGGATATTTTCATTGTGATTGTTACATGCATACATTGACTATTATGTGTGAATTATTTCTTGCATGTGCATATATTTTATTATTTTTCATCCTCCTCCATATAGGATCATCTTGTCATCATGTTTTGTGTGTCTTATCCTTCTATTTTCTCACTAATTTGGGTGTGGTCACTAACTTGTGTGGTCCATTGATTTATTTCTTTATTGTAGCCATGATGTATATCATGAATAATACTATACTTACTTGGTGCCTACATTATAATGGTTTCTACCTTGCATCTATGGGGGCATGCTATTTTTTGTGTGTTCTCTTTTCTATATGTAGCTTGAATAGGGGCATATTATATAATATTTGGGACAGACTAGTTGTTCCCATCTTTCTTTACCTTTGGGGGAATTGTAGACTTTTATGTTGTACTTGATATGATAATATATTTCCTAATCTATGTGACACTTATACATGATACATTTGGGGTGTGACTAGATGCCAATTCATTTAATCAAAATAAAACTCATTGGTAACAATTATTTTCAAATCACATTGCATATGTTTTAGGATATTGACACTTTGGTTATATTATTTCCATAGCACATGAGGCACTTAAAATTATCTTTTGAGATGAATTATTTCAGCACAAGACTTCATCCCTCACCTCAAAAGTGAGGCATATATCAAGGCCTATTTAAAAATAAATTCAAAATTGAGTGAATTTGAGAGTTGATCAAAATTGAACAAAATCAACCTAATTCCTTGATCAAGAAGTGGATTGGGACCATTTTGGCCATGTTTCAACACTTATCAAAAGTCTAGTTTCAAAAGTAGTTGGTTGTAGCATATGGAGAAAATATTTGTTAGGTGTATTTGTTCATATGCTTTATTTTCAAATTAAAATATTCAGAATTAAAATGTTCAAAAGCCAAATTTAAAAATTCAATATTTATGATATGCATTAAATGCCTATAGAAATTTGAACTTGTTTAGGGACTGAAAATCCCATGTGAATGGAAGCTTAGCTTGAACAATGTATCAAAAAACCTCCACTCTTCCCTAGATAAGTGAAGGTTTCCATTTCATATTATTTACATTTATACTTTGACACACATGCATTCATTCATGATCCAATTCAAAGTGGGGGAATTATGTAGATGCCTAAATTTGGTAAAATACCTTTTTCATAGTGTCTTCTAGCTAATTTATCATATTTGACATACTTTTGTATATTTATGTATTTAACAAATGTCTTTGACCCCACATTTGTCCCTCTTTGGCTCTTGGATTGAAATAACATATAACACTTATTAAAATCCATAAATTGGTATCCTTGGACTAAATCTCATCTATTATCATGCTACTCATCAAAATTTATGCCTTTGTTAACTATAGGTCAGACTTGTGTCCCACACAAATCCACCTTGGGATGATACATACCCTATGCAAGTCTATCAAATTTGTCTTTGTGGGTCCTTTTTCTTGTTGTTGTAGATATTATGCCTTTATATTTTCTCCTTATCATTTTAAATGTCAACTAATGTGCCCAGTGCATCTTAGATTAATTTATATATATAATTCATCCTAAACCATTTGAGGGTATCAATGAATCATCAAAAAAAATAAAAAAAATAGGGTAAGGACTTAGAGCAAAGTCAAACATCAAATATATTTATTCCTCCTACTTCAAGTTGAACTTCATTGAATCATATCCTACACACTTGTAGCATAGTTGTTTATCTTGATCTCTCATCATCCCCTTATACTAAATGAAGGTTTTAGGTAAATATCAACCAATAAATTGATGTTTTGTTTTTAAGAATTAAATTTGGAACTTTAATTGTCTTATGGTAATATTGAAATCATGGATACACCTATTAAAGCACCAAGTCATAACCCTCAATAAATTACTACTTAGGGGATGAATAAAACCAAAATTCATTATGAATTTAAATGGGTACCTAAGAAGCAAGAACATAAAAAACCAAATCCAAATATCAAGAACATAAAAGAAATAATCATTACATAGTATGACTTGAAGGATAGTTTATTTCAATCACACATATCATTGCATAGAGACATCACTTTGCAAAATTATTTGCATTGTAGATATGAAACTTACACCATACACATATGAGCATTGATTCATAGTTGGTTTTAGGGGTATTGTGGTGACATTTTATTTTCATTTTGTTTGTGCTTTGTGTTGACTTATAATTTTATTGAGTACTCATTTTTCGTTAATTTGATTTCATTTGAAATTTGGCTTTGATTATTACTTATTGCTTATTCCTCTTAAAAGTTTATTTTCTTGGCATCTTGTTCATTTAATTTAATTTAAATGTACACACTTGATATTTATTTTTCACTTTGTTGGTTTGGTCACCACATGTCTTCAAATCCCTTATTTTTCATGCTTCATGTCATGCAAATGTTTTATTTCATTTCTTGAATTTTATTAGCATGTATCTATTAGGGGCACAATGCTAAAATACTTAGATTGACTATATTTTATTTCATATTTAAGACATGTCATCATTGTGTTTAGATTGGTCATATATTTCCCATCACAAGGGCATGATTCTTACTAATTATTTATGTGTTGTATTGATTGTATCTTTCTCTTAGTGGGGCATACTTTCTATTAGTAATTTTGTCAATCATATCTTGTCTACATTGGGGGCACATTATTGCTATACTTATCATTTCTATATTTTCATTAGGTGCATGATGTACCCATGTGTCTATAGATTATATATTACTTATATCAAGATGGGATCTCACCTCACATCTTTCCTACATCTTAGTCACATTGGGATTTAGTATATTTGTTACATTCATTGTTAAATATTATCCATATTGGGGCATAATGTTATAGTGGGGCATATCACCTTTCCCTCTTTTCATGGTTAAAATAGGGTATATCACTTGCCCCTCCCTTTCCATTCATTTTATTTATATTATAATTACATTAACATATTAGTATTGGGTAACACATTACTATTGAAATTTACATGATGATATATTTGTAATGTTACATATATGTGTTACAAACATGCTTTATATGCTTCTTATAATTTTTATATTTCTTTATGTTACACATGGTCCACACAACTCTCTTTTTTAAGATGGGTGATATGTAGGAACATACCTCAACTCAAAAGGGATAAAACAACCAACTTATTTTATTATTTGGTTACATAATTTCTAGTGGTTGAAAGATATCAAAAGGTTACAAGATGTCAAGAATGTCAAGAGGCTATAGAGTGGATACACATGTTTTCTTATTTGGCCATGGAGTAAGTTTTGTCACATGGTAGAGGTAATTGAGGCTGATGATTTTGTTTTTAGTTTTTACCATTGGTAAGATAAATTAATGCCCAGGACATTTTTCAAAGAATTAAGAGATGAAAACATGGTTTGTATAACACTAGTGGTATTCATTTTTTTTCCTATTTTAAATTTTTCAAATATTTCATTTAGTTACATTATTATCAATTTATCAAGACATTGATCTAGTTGCATGCATTCATATCTTCTTGTAGGTATATTCGAGATGTTGACATTAGAGCATTGATGAAACATTCATGCCAATTTCAAGGAGCATAGAGTTTCTTTCAAACCCAACTAGGTATGCACTTGTTTTTCAAATTTGATAGTATGCATGCACACACATCCAAGTGGGGCAACATGTAGACACCAAATTTTTGTATAAGGCTTGTAATTTCAATGTTATTATCGTGTTTTCATATATTTGAATAATTATTTCAGATTAGGCTCTTACTTGTACATTTTCCCTTTGTGTTGGGCCCCATATTACCATCCCATGTCATTATTCCTTCTTAAATGTTTCTTAATCTATCATTTTTCTGCTTCAAGATCCACTTATGTGCCTTGTAGATCATCCAAGTTTGTGATTTAGGGGTTTTCTATTTTGACCATTTTTGAAACGTCTTAAAAGTGGTATTAACATCTATTTTACAATAACAAAGTGCTTGAGTTGGTTATGGGTTTGTTTCCCTTCTCCCTCAATTTTTTTGTGTTTCATTGTGCCTACTCATTAGTTTTTCTACTTTGATATTGTCGGCTTGCACATCAATAAGTCCTAATTTCAATTGAAGAAGCCTATATATATACAAGCACCTTAATGTATTTCATAACAAGTATCACAACACCTCATCACAATTGAATTTGAATTTGGTCACATCTAGATACCAAGTTTATTTATTTCATTTTCTACATACTTATACCAAAAGAGGGCCTAAGTGAAAGAGCATATAATTTCATTTATTGGCATAGGGATATATGGTGGAGGCCTCTCTCATTCATCGGGATGGGTTGTATGGATGAAATAATATTGAGCCCTGATTCTTATTTTGATATGTAGAGGAACCCCCAATCAAGGGGCCCATACTAATAACTTTGCATATTTCCTTTTATCTTGGATGTGTCATTAGGTATTGAGGTCATATTAGGGTTAGATCAAATGAGAGAAGATTGTGATAATTACACACATCAAATTACTTATAAAAGAGAGGTTTTTGTTGCTGATAAAGGGTTTCAAGGAGTTTCGTACTAAAAAGATCTACAGACCCATTTTTAGACTAGGTTGATCACTTTTAGGAATACCTTTTTGAGACATACTATTTTTGTCATGCCTCTATCAAACCACACAAAAGGGGTCACCATCACAAATCATTGCTAGCCTTCTAGAATTTCTTTTGTACTATTCAAAGACCAAGTTTTTTGTGACTCAAAATTAAGTATTTATTTATTTTTCTTGTCGGCTTTCATTTCAAAGTACTTTCATTCATCTTCTCGTTTTCTAACACTTAGATAAATCTTTAATTACAATATTTTCATATTTACTGTCTTAAACTATATTTATCTTTATGCTATCATTTTATATAATTGATGTAGTATTTTGAACACTTAATACATCCTCCACATAAAACAATTTCATAAACAAAATAGATGAAACCTCGCTACAATAAAAATGTTTTCTTTGCATCCGATTTGTTAAAATAAACAACCCGTTAAAATATCAATCAAATGAAAACAAAAGATTAAAGATTCCTACTAGAACTACTAGTAATTAAGGTTTTAATTTATTTTTTTTCTAATGGAAAATAATATCATCAAAGTCCCCTACAATATATTGAATATGAGCATGATTGTTCAAAAAGATGGTTCTCAACAAACTTTGGTTTGATCGAGTGTTGTTTTAAGTGTTAATCATTTACCAACATGATATTATTCATGTTCCATCATGACAAAAACCAATCAGTTGATCAGTGACAAATGGCCCTATACACTTGTATATAATCCTAATCCCTACATTGTGTCTAAATTAACATAATGAGAGTGACCATTGCGAAAAAGGTGATAATAATATTGTAGTAGAGATTATTCTCCAAGGATGTCGGCCATAATGTCGGGTCAGTTAAACTAATTAATTTCAAATCACATGTTTTGACGTGTGTTATCTTAAGGATAGGAGGGTACGCGATTCTTGTTAAAGAAGGATTCTTATGATTCTCTTTATAAAATAAAGTATTATATTAAAGTTTTAATAAACAAAGTTGCATTTCAGAGAAATATCCTCCTCTTTTCAAGATAGTCTACATTAATATAAGGACGGATGGATTTAATGAAGTAAATTAAGAATCGAGTGTTTTTTTTTTTTCCTAATTGTTTAGTATTTCCATTATATAATCCCTAAATAGTCGGGATGGAGGATCTTCTCTTCATTTAATTTAAATTTATATATTAATGTCTATCAAAGGTAAGATTGATTTACATGCAGGGGAGTATAGTGGTCATTCTCAAGAAATATAAAAGAGAAAATTAAATTTATAAAAGAATATATAAAAAATATGGGTCCAACAAATAAAATATTTTGAAAAATATCAAAAATAAGAGGGTCCCACTTAGTAAGATGAACCCTATTACTTTGGGAATCAAACACTTCTAATGTTTCAAGTGTGATGGTTGTGAGGCCATATCAAATATTGGATTTGTTGGATCTCTTGGGTCTATCATATAAACTTGGAAGCTTGTGATGGGGCCTTTTACTACTGATACGATGAGACCATTGGAGGTGGGATGTAATTACTCTGGTGCAAGCTCCTCTAAGGGACATGTATTTGGAAAATCGTTATCAAATTTAGAACATTTATCAGAGGAAGAGTGCTAACCATCTCTCCAAGGGATATGGTGGTCTACCTCAATGCGATGTTGATGGTAGCAAATTATGAGCTAAACAAGAGCAACCTTCAGGCTACAAGGTAACTAGAGTTTGGTGTACCCCAGGGGTTGGATGAACCCCTAATTGAAGTAAAGATATAATTTTGAATAGTGCTAAAATTTTTAGGAGATCAACTCTCTAGGATTAAACCGCATGGACTGAAGGTAAGTTCTATAAATCTCATTATGAAAACCCTTGTTTATCTATCTCTTAGAGAGTTCAAGGGAATCTAATGGGAAGTTATACAGGGTGGCATGTCAATATCAAGATCAATGAAATGAAGCAACAAGAATGATCTCACATACCAATATGAATCGATCCCATAAACTATTTGTTCCATTAAGAAAATGAAATCAAGCTATGGATACCTAAGGAGATCACTTTGGGAGTTACCCAATTATCTAGGTATTTGAATCATTTTCACCACATGAAAGATCAATGAAGCAAAGAGTTGGGTTGTGCCAAATTATTCAAGGATGATGACACAAGGAACTGATCTCTTGGCATGAATATGTTTGGGTAACATCGTGACAAGCACTCTAACTCTTTATTTTTGTTCCATTTATCAAAGTTATGGTCCTAAAACCTCAACCATATAAGAGGGTAGGGGTGACCAATGAGTGAAAGAGGTGGATCTTCATCTAAATGTCCTAAAACTAATGCTAAAAGTTTGATTTTCAATGGTGGTGAGAACTAATATCCATTGTTCAATATATACTATACACTTGGAGTCAAGCTCAAGTGTGGTCTAAAGAAGATGACCCCCAAATATACATACAAAGAGACTGTCTCAACCCTTTCACCTCTATAAGTATAAATCACTTGGCTCACCTTTTTTTTATAGATATGTCAAAGGCTATGGATTTTGTTTCATCCAAATTAACATGAAGCTTATGAGTATCAAAAAAGGAGGCTAATAAATAAAGTTGTCTTTGGAGACCCCTCATTGAGTGAGACATCAAAATAATTCCATCTAACAATAAAATAATTGTAATAGATACTCTGAAGATTAGGCAACCATACATGGCACCTAAAGTATCTAAAATATTTTCATCTAACTCATCAAAGTAGAGTCCAAAAAGTTAGGGAGACTGGGAAACCTTATTTAACACTTATGGTACTTTGGGCATCCTTCTTCTCCCCTATATTCCTCATTTGTACCTTACTAAAAATGGTCTTCTTAAGTGTAATTAGAAGAGAAACCACTAAGGGTTAAAGACCAAAAGCATCCAAAAGCCTTGGAGAAGTCTAAAAAATAACAATATACTCTACACTGGTTTATTTTGGCTTCCTCAATGATAGAGGTCAAAGTGGACATAAGATCAATGATATGTTGGTTCTTCCTAGAACCTGTTTGTCCTTTGGCCCTCAACTTCTTTATCTCTACCCATATAGAGATATGAATGTTTACTATTGTGGAAAAGATCTTAGCCAATGTGTGTCTACCAATGATAGTGTGGTAAGTACTAGGATCATTCTTGTCCCTAATCTTGTAGATGGGATGGATTATATGAGATGTCCAAAAAGGTGGAAAGCCATGGGTCACCATGTAGTTAAACATGTTTGTGATATAATTTTTTGGTTATGTTTGAAAAATTTAGATTTAAGGTTCTCTACATCATGAAATTTGTTATATTGAGACTTAAGGATGGCACAAAGGATTAGGCAATCAAAAAAGAAATTATAATGAATACATTTTAGGTTAACTTGAATGCTTAGTTGCTTTAGAACATTTTTAAAAAGAGAAGCATAACGAGATTACATATTACACATAATGATTTCTTAGGATGGAAGACTTTCCACAGTAAATTAAGGAGTGAACTGAAGGTAGTTAAGGATAGTTTTGCGCTTGTTCAAGATATAGTTACTATTTTTCCTCCTAAGGATTTTCCTATAGAATCTTTGAATTTTATTTGACTTGGAGTTTATATGCATCATAATATGTTTGGTTAAGCTATTTTTTCTTACAACTAGAGTCATACCAAACATTATGAGGATAATGGTCATTACTAGGAGTGCAAGAATTATGGAGATAATGGAGAAAAGTGTTTAGTGTAGAAGATAAAATGGTTTGGGTGAAGAAAAGAGATTGATCAATCAAATCTTGGGTATCATAAATTGAGAGAAGCATTTTTTTACAGATGTTTGTGTATTGTTCATTGAGTTGGTGGTCAAAATGAATGATGGTAAATTAGAAAGGTTAGTTGGGATAAGCATTGACATGAGAGAAGCCAAGTGGGACCCAAAAAGATAAAATAGTATGGTGAATGAGAGAAGGAGGTTTGGATGATACATTAAGGGTATATATTTCTAGTAAAAGGGACATGTTAACAAGAATGCAATCCAAAATAAATAACCACCAAGAAAATAGAAGTGTGTAGGGACATTAAAGCATGAAAAAATATTAGTATAATTAAAGATGACCAAATCATGGGAATCTCCTAAGTTAATAAGTTTGTTTCATAAGGTGTGATCAATCTATATGATGAAGTTTGGTGTCAAAATCCAACCTAGAAATAATATGCCTAATTAATCAAGGGACTTGAGTAGAAGTCATCCCTATAAATTGCATACAACCATTTTATGCATTACAATCTCTATTTTATATATTATTAGATTTAGGCAATCTAAATAACATAAAACTATTGAAATTTAGATTGCATAAAATATAACATTTACTAATAAAATATGAATTTTAATAGAATTATTGATCACAATTACTATTAATAGAAATGACCAAGTAAAGGGAAGAGATAAAACACTTGGCTTATTTCTGTCTTGTATTTTCTCATTGCCTATATTGTAGTCCTCTAAATAACTCTATGCTAGATTTTTGGTGGCTCAAATTAGGAAACAAAATGTCAAACCTCTAAAGACATTATCGATAAAGCCCAAACACCTATGGCAACCAATTATATCCATTATATGTAAGTATTATCCAAGATGACTGTGTTGGTATATGATAGTTCATATCACTACGTTCATGCTTCTAAATACACCTTCTGCACAAATTAGGCCTCGGTCCTACACATGAATATTTATTTTCCTTATATTTGATTGAAAACCCTAATTTCCAATTTTGACACCAAGATAAAATTTATAGATAAAAGAACATGATAAGGGATCCCTATGACAGATTCAATAAACATCAAGAAATACCAAATAGAACACCATACACTTAAAAAAAGTGGATAAGAAAGTAAAACCAAAATTCATGTGCCAATAAGTACCATATTCGTAAGTGAGAATCCATATATATATATATATATATATATATATATATATATATATATATATTCACATGAAAATAACTATAAAAAAAGGCTCATACCAAATTTGGGTGTTTGCAAATGCCACCCTTTTTTATCTAGTATTTAAATAAAATTCTCAAAATTGGTTTAAAGGCATAAAGAGAATGTAAACCTCCATTGGCAATTTTGAACTTAGAATTTTCATTGCCCCCAATGTTTCAAAAATTCCATGTGTACCTATGAGGAATGATGCACCTAAACAAATAGATTACTACTCAAAAAAAAATAGTACAATCAAAATTAAAAATTAAAAATAATCAAAGAATGAATATAATTTTTGTTATGTGGTATTCTATTGCTCCTAGAGTATGTTCATGTCATTTGGAGTGGAAATGCCATTAGTCTAAAATGACCCAACCCATATGGAGAATGTGCTCGTAGTAATGCAATTTTATTGGATATAGAATTGAACAAGATGTTTGAGAAACTTATTATAACTATGGAACCCTAAAACAAGTTTGTATGCTAAAGGTGAAACCCTAAAATAGGTTTGTATTTAAAGTTGGAACCCCAGAATAGGTTCATATGTAAAAGTAAAACTCTGAATCAACCATTAAAAATAGATTTTAGACCCAAAGTGATTACATAGTACCATCAATCCTAATTAAAGAAATATAAAAGTGTTTGCATGAACAACATACATGCCCGAAATATAATCCATATGTACCTTAATGAGATATATAATTCCATAATTTATTTGTGAATTTACTCAATCTGATAGATTAGTTGAATCTAACATGTGTAATCTATCACAGAATGTCATGGAATTGTATATTAATATGATTATTTTGATAAACATGTTCAATCTAACCCATTTAATCTAATATATTACTCGATTTTGACCCTTATAATATGAGAAATCTTCTTAATCTAACTTTTATAAACTAATAAATATGATCCACTTGCTTAACTATCTAATATAATATGATATATTTGATAAAAATACTAATGTAATCTATTCCAAAATGTCATAGAACGTTTCAAATGCTCCTCACAATCTTATAGAATGACCTATATATACAAGGCATATGCCTCAATCTATCCAACTTATCCCATCTGAACCATATAATATGCCTTAAAATACCCATAATCAATGTTATATGGCATAAATCTATGAAATGTGCCCTAATGTATGCCCCCTTTTAATTTGAAGGATGAAGCCTATAAATCACTCATCTCAAAATACCAAGTTATATGCATCATGTGTTATAAATAAAATATAGTCATATGAAATACATATACCCACATTAAAATATATGTTACCATATAATTTTTTTGATCATTGGCAAACACATATGAAAACTTGTAATCCCTATTAAGAAATTAGATTAACATTCTATATGTAAAAATTAAATGTTAATGTATATAAGTGTCCATATAATTAAACATTGAATATTAATTACCAATATTTAATTTTGACATGTTTCTTTAATTCTTGTAATTTGCATGATATGAATGTATCCCTTATGCATGTAGATATCGTCCAATTAGTTGAAGTTGTATTGATTTCCCCCAATGAATAGGTAAATAATATAATAAATTAGGATTTGTAGATAAAATTTCTCTAATGGTGAAGGGATTTCCATAAGAAATATCAATTCATTTCATAATATATTTGTTAATTTTCCCCCAATCATTAGTATTGAGGAGATAATAAGTACCATGTATATACCTTACAAATATGTATGTAATATATCTAGCTATAACATAGTAATAAATGATCAGTGAAGTGTGACCATATCGAAGAACAATTTTCATGTGTTAGCAATGCAACTAATGGGAATCAAAATGGATATATGATCCTCAAGGTATCATGCCTTCTATGTCATGGTAGGTTAATAATAAAACTTGATTTGCACAATTTATAGCACCAAAATTCACTAAGTATAAATAGGTTAACCTTTTGATTTTAGAATTCATTTAAATTTCATTCTATGTTTATCTTGAGCTCTGCTTCCCAAAATGTCAATGTAATGAAGTGTTATCTTGACATGGTTAGAGCAACTAGAGAGTTCCTTGCAAGTTGAGTAGCTAATGACATTGGTTTTTTTTGAGAAAAACTCACAATTTGTCCCATTTTCAATAATTTGAAAAAGATTTGATTTTCATTTTCATTAGTTTTTATGCATTTTTAGGTGTCTTAGTATTTTTTTGGGTAGCTTCCTATGTCTCTCAATAGTGTCCAACCATACCCAAAACTATTTACAAGTTTAGTGTTAGCATTTTTTATAAGCATCTTATTGCTATCGTAGGTGACTATCAACAATAAAATATTTATATATTATAAACTTTTCCTTTGTGGCTTTTTTCACTATTTTATCATAGATGTGATCTTTAATTTGTTGTTTTGATGTGTTTATATGGAGATATACATGTGAGATAGTTTTTGCATGCGAAACACATGTTTATAGTATTAAGATTCACACTTAATGATATTGAGTAGTACCTGGTTGACAATATAGGGCTAGGATATGTTGGTAGACTAGGGACTATTCCCTATGATATGATATGATAACTACATTAGTTGAGGGATGGTATGTTGATGATTGTACTTTGTGGATACCTAAAGGGGATATGATAGTGACTTTGGAGGATGTATGACACATATTACAACTTCTAATTAGAAGCTAATGAGGGTTATATACATCTAGAAAGTAACACACTAAAATTTATGTACTCGATTTCTTAGGGTTTAACTGAGATAGATAATGAAGAGGATGATGTGATAAGTGGTCAATTGGTTTGGTTTATTGGAATTTTTTAGTTGAAGGATTTGGATGGGAAGAGTTGGAAAGGCTAGTTGGGTAGGATGAACAAAGGAATCAAGGTTTTCAGAAATAGGTGGGAAAGTATGCTTATAAAAATACCAAAATAGCTCACCTATATCATATTGATGATTTTAGGTAGTGAATTAGGATATGATAGCATTCCAAGAACCTTTAGAATGGACAAGGACAATATTATATAGTTATGAAGTCTAAAATAAGCTCTATGAATTGGGCAAAGTTAGGTCGGAGGATTCTTGGGATTTAGATTTATCTATCAGGTTGGTTTTTCCCAATAAATACCATCCATAAAATGAATGAAATATGATGAGGCTAGACCTAAGGATAAGAAATGATGGATCAAATTTATAAGTTTTTGGCTTCATAGCTAGAATACAAATTGGTATTGTTATTTGGGCTTGCTCATTAAGAGCATTTAGTTGGTTGATAATGAGGTTGGGAAGAGGAGGAAACAAAAGAGATATATCCTAAGCTCTTATTTTATGTCAATTTGGATATTTTTTTCTAGTGCGAGGGATAACACTAGGAAATGTCCCTAGTTTGCATAAATGAGCTTATTCTAGAAGTGTCATTCAAGAGTGAGGCAATGTTTATTTGGAAGCTTAGAAGTGTGTTTGCTTGTTTTGTTTAGATTTTTTAATTAGATGATTTGATTTGATTTTTAAATGTGTAATTTCTAATTTTAGAGTTTGATGTTATGTCTAACAAGGTTTGGGCTTATTCTCATTTTGTCAAGGCTTTGGTTGGGCTCATTTGCATTTACAATAGGGCTTTTTGAAATAAAAAGAAAGCTATACTACTATTGAAATTAAATTAATTAAAATCAAAGGAAATGGAAGATTTTCTCTTTTTATTATTTTCATAGATTTTCATGCATGCAATGCTAGTCAAAACCAAATTTTAATTAAACCATGCAGATGCTGATTTTTGGTCTCTTCCCTTGATTTTAAGAATGCAAAATTTACCTATGTGTGCTATAATGAATGTTTTCATTTTAATGTTTTAGATATAAATTAAATGATAATATATTATTATTTTTTAATTTTAAATATGAAAATAGAAAATAGAAAAAAAGAAAAAAGAAAAGAAAAGAACTAAACCTATAATTCAGATTTTGTATACATAATGCAATATCTAAATTTCAAGATCTAGTTTGTGCATGAAAAGCTAATATGCAATTTTTTAGTTTTTGATTTTTGTATGAGATTTATGTAAAAATAGTCTTCATATTTAATTTAAGTAATTATTTTTTATGAATTTATAAGTGAGTAAAACAATTTTATATTCAAGTTTCATTTTTGGGTTCTCTAGTTTTTGTATGTAGGTTGCTTATTTGTGGTGTGTGTGAGATTGTATAATTTGAAAGTTTTTTTTTAATATATATAAATTAAAATTTCACATATCTATCTTTTATCTAATGTGTAAACTATTTTTATTTTATAGCTACAATGTATGGATACAACTAGAATGATTAAACAAAATTTCAATGCAGGGAGAGAAGGGAGGGATAATTTAGTTTTACAAATTTTCTAAGTGATTATTTTTTAAATAAAACTATTATAATAAATAAGATATATAATCTTATAATTAAACTAATTAACAAAAAATAAGAAAATAATTCATCCAACTTGACCAAATAAGAGATCAGATGGAGAAACAGTTGATGTAATTATTCGATCCTTAGGTAGTTAGCTCCACGTATATTT